>OY720635.1:34645067-35245067 GCA_963169105.1 Ceriagrion tenellum | reverse complement strand
GGAAGTCATAGTCGAGAAATATTTTGAGGGTCGATGGGTCAAATATTTTAGGCATATCTGATGTCTCTCTACAATTCTTAACAGTACTTCATGTGGTAAAAATTAGGCGGATGGTTTCGGGGGTAACGGTAGGCAATTTTATACAGAGATCTTTATTACAATGACAATGTACTTGAAGGATTGCGTAGGTATTTAGTATAATCGACATGGCAGTAAGCTGCACAATGATTAACGAGAAGCACAAGAAAAAAATCAAGAGTTCCAGTAAATTGAAAAATGGAGACATTTCTAAAAAGATGACATAGAAGAATAAGATTAAGTTGTTTATATAGTAACTGGTTACATTTCAATCGCCCCCTCAATTAAATTTCAGCAGTTAAGTATATTTTAGCACTCTGTGTAGGTACAATAAGTAATTTTGGATCTTCGAAGGGTTTGGGTTTTTTTTCATAACAAAAAAACGAAAGTTTATCTATCGATACAATTCCATCTGTTTCATCAGATGAAAAATACATTAGAAAGAAAAGGAATTCACTTAATGGACTGGTTCGCCCGTTTGTTTCCGCACTTTCTCACTCTCGCCTGACCAATCATTATAGTGAAGCAACGATTTCACAAATGTGTCGACAATAATTCCCAAATACACCGAGATAATGGTTAAAGGAAACAAATTTTTGAAGTAGTATAAACTTCACCATGCACTCCTCCCACCTTCCTTCACATTCTGTCCCAACTTGATGATCTCGTAAAATTCTGCCAGCACAAATGAATTTCTGACATGATTAGATAGCGTCCAGGTTAAAGGCTGATACATGGTTTTCAGCTGATTAAACAAATATTCAGAGAGAGAGATTGTAGTTTTTCATTAAGGAACACAACTATTCAAACATGTCTTAAACGACACCGAGATTAATTTTACCGTGGGAGCGGTAACACCCGTATCAATTTTTGTCGATGCATGATTTTGAGACGCGAGCTAGACTAAAAATTCAAGGCAATCAAGAGCTGAGTCTATTTCCACAAAATAATCATGCACAGCTTGCATAACTGCCTTCACCTGAATACTAGTCGTTGCCCTTTATTCCTAGGCTCGACTCCGGGAACGAGCTGGAGGAGGCGCTATCGTAGCCTCAATTGTATTGTTATTTAAAGTGTTATTAAGAAACGACGGAGAATTTAGTTAGATGAGAAAACATAGGTGGAAAGATGGCATTAAATAGTTCATCATGTACCTAAAGAGCTCTCACTCAAGTGCGGGAGAAAGGAGAGGTGAAAATCCACAGAGAAGGAAGGACTGGAGCAAGAATGCCGTTTCAAGTCCAATTGTCCTCAGATACATTGGACGCTTAGACGGCATACACAAAAGCATCATTCAAAAGGGAGGTATTTTAAGTCATAGACTTACACATGGTTTAGGGTAGTTTGAGCAGATATTTTTTAAAGAAATCAATGGATAAATGGTAGGTTTCTTTGAAAGTTCGAGAAACTTTTCTTCCTAAACTTCCCGGTTTTCTACACTTTCACGGTCCTGTCTTACTCTAGTAATTCCTTTTTCGCTTCACCACATAATCTACCCTTCTTCATCCCATCCATAAAACCTATTCTCTATCTTACTCTTCCCCACTTGCTCAGCATCCTTCACTTTATCACTGTGTTGAATAACCCATATTATTACTTCCTCCAGGCACCCACCCTGCCTATCCCATACTTCGTTCAGAAGTTTCCGTTCTTCGCTCACCATACTGAGAACAACTTTGTAAGCCAGAACAACAACATGAACAACTTTAACCGAACAGCACTACATTTTATATCAAGCTCGTCACCAGCCAAATTTGAGCACTTTGGCCACATCATAAGAACAAGATCCTCATCTTTTTAATGATAGCAAAATACCACCGACTTACCATGAAACTTCTCAAGATATTTGCACAAAAAAATACCGGTATTTTTTCATAGTGCGGGTGCGCACTTCAGTGATACTTAATTTAAAATAAAAAGACTAACTAATGAATGGATCTCTTCAGAAATTTAACAGTGAATAATTGTATCAATTCTCACCTACATTTTAAAATACATCAATTTCTCTCAGAAAGAATTTCTACGATATCACAAGATTTCATACGACTTTCCTTCATTATTTCCATCATCATATCATCATACAATACACATGTTTTCCAGCAATGTCTCACCAAATTTAGGCGAATATTTCACTACTTAATCGGTAGAATTTCTTTAACTTGGCAAGCCATTCAATACGATTATTACAATAGAGACGGAAATTCTTGGTGATCATTAAATTTACTTGATGACATACACCTCATTACTTGCACAAACTGTGTATCCCAAATATCTGTCAAAATGACCAAATTGCCATGAGGATGTTTCAACATCCACGAAAGGTCACAAACGATGGATTTATTATTATAACATCAGAATTTTATCCTAAAAGCGCCATACTAAAGGGCTATACGTATTAAGGCACTTTTATTCCAATAAAATTCAAAGCAGTTCGGAATTACCATATAAAAGCCATTTTTTGACTAATTGTCATCTTCTCAAACTTGATCGGTGCTCTATAAAAACGATTCTTTTTTCAAACATTAGGAAGTTCAAAACGCATACTTTGCATAAATACGCAAACAAGAATAATCGAGAATCATAACCAGAAAAAAATCTCAAAGAAATATGAGTTTAGCGTTTGAGATACAACAATAAACTGTGTCAGTTGGTAAATATCGTGTGATACACGACGTTTGCGCTGCAAGAGAGGAGTTGCTGTGATGGGGAAAAATTGACAAATTACAAATAAATGTCACTAAAACGAAACCTCTTCTTAAACATGACTTCACTTCTACCTGACGATATTCCTAATTGAAAAAAACTGCTGTCATAAATGTACAGCAAACGTAACGAAGCAGAGTTTATAACATCAAGGGCGATAATACCGCTGAAGCCTTCGCCATGGCTCCTCGTGAAGAACGTACACCGAGGATTTGTTTTTCTCCGTCATGACACAAGAATACCCGACAGGTAACCTACTGATTGAACGAGTGAAATTCTCGCGGACCTCGCACCAAATTAAACATTTGGCTGCTGCCAACGTTTTGACAGAATACTCTTCTGCCGTCATCAGATCAATGATACTCGGGCGTCATGCGTCCTCCCTTATATAGGGTCGTGACCCGTTACGGCCAAATGGCTATTGTTATCGGTTCTTTCCGTTATTATTGGAAAAAATAACGGTTTCCACCTTTGACAAATGGTTTACCCAGAGATTCGATTTGTGTTGTTGGGCCTAATATGGATTTCAATGGCTTCCTTAATTAGCCTTCCCTATTAACCATAGGCCTCGCGCACAAGCTTGGTATCACTAAAGTAGATGGGATGGTTTTTCACTGAGCTATGCCAAGCAATGGCCGACTTTTCCGGATGGAACAACCAAATGCACCTCCTGCATTCCTTATTCGTGTTTCAATCGCGCGGCCTGTCTCACAGATGTATAGACACTCCCTAAAAACACCAATTTCACATGATAAACGTGCTTCCGCTTTACAGAAATATCCTCCCCTCGACACCACTTCCTCGTCCAGCCCGTCACGCTCCCCATCCCCCTCCGAGTCATCCTGAATTTCTTTCCCCCACAATGCAGTCTGGAACGCCGATTCCCAACCTCCCACTTCCGAGCTTATTTAAGAGTCTCCCTCCAAGAAACATCCTCAAAACAAACCCCTCACCACTTCCCAGTTCCCAACACTCCTTCTCTCTTCTAAATCGTCTGTCTATGCAGTACTTTTTCATTCGTTCTTACATTAGCCCTTCACATTTTTTCCACCCCTTTAAGGTGGCTCTGTCTTGACTCTATGAGTCAAAACACATACTTAATTAAACATTTTTATTTGTTCAAATGAAAAAATCCTGCTACCCCTGATGAAGTGGGATACGCATTGAAAACCAAAAATAAGGTCCAAAAAATTAGATTATTCCACGAATATATTTTGAACCCTCTATGGACGAGCAAGTCGAAATTTTTTACGTTTCGAAATTATTGAAATATCTGCTTTCTAAGAGGCTTTCTCATTTAGTTGCTGCGCTCGACAGAATTGTAACGTTTTGGATTAAGTGTGTGGAAAGTTGCGTCTCTTTTGGCGGTTTGTCAAACAATTTGAATAGAAGAAGGTGCGATGCTATTCACTGTCGATATCGTGCCTGGTGTAGCTCTGAAATAAATAGTTTCAGCAGTCATACGAAGAAAAAATTTGGAAAGTTAAAAAAAGTACATTATGAAAGTACTTTTGAAGTATACTTTGTGTAAATATTATTAAGTAAAGTATTACTTTTAATTAAATATATACGGTACTAAGGCATCACATTTCAAAGTAAAAGTTATTATGATATAATTTGCTATTTTTTTAATACTTAAATAGTACATTTAAAAAACTAATATAGTAGCAGTACTTTCTTCATCTGATGTTTCATAATTCCGTCCATAGAGTGTTGATGACCACTTTGTTGCAGCCTTAATATCAGACTGCTGCGCCATTTGCATTGAACTACCGCATTTTGACTTGAATTAAGGCAGTAATTCGCTAATAACTTTAAAACTAGTCGGTAAGATGTTGATATATAATTTTTATTCAATTTCCCAAGACTTTTCGTTTCTTGTAAACAGTTTTAATTAAAAACTTGAATACACTTCATTTTTCAAATAAACATTTTTCTGCTCTAATATGTGCAATCTCCACAAGAGCTAATGTTAAAATCACCACTTTCAAGGCTGAATAATAGTAAAACTAGTAAAACCAGTAAAACTCTATTTTCATCTGCGTTTATAGAACGCACTTCAAAGATGGTACATTCAAGTTTCCAGAAAATCTGGAAAATGTGACCCAGAGAACAGAACAACGTTAACGCAATCCAACTACGGAGGAGCACAGCGACATCACTGGCTACGTGACCGCATGGAAGGTGGGGAAAAAAGCATTTTGTGTGCGTCGAAATAAAGAGGAATTGTGCCTCTCAAGTATCTGCTAAGATGGATACAGATAAAATAACATAAACAATCAAAACTATGGGAGGGTAGAACGGCGCCAGAGATCACAAGACCGCATGGCGAGTGGGAGAAACATTTGGGAGGTGTTGAAATAAACATAGGATGTGTTTTTAGAGCATAAAAATTAGGGATCAAATACATCAAATGAACGGAAATAATGATCAATGAAGAAGTCCTAGGAATGACTGGAGGAGGAAAGGTGCCAAAGAAAACCCTTTGAAATAGAATAGGGAAACTAAATGCAGGCATTAGAACACACAAAGGCCTCCTAAAGAAATATTGGAACTACTAAAGGAGACTAACGTAAGCATATCCGGGGATGTTATACCAGAGGCAATGTATGAGGTATCTGTTTTAAGTCTGGAGGGAATCAATGGCCATGTGGTGTGACCGGATGATCTAATGGATCTATCCATTACAATGGATAATAGTCTTGATTTGTGATGATCCAATGGATGAAGATATATAATGATTAAGAAGTCCTTTGAATAACTCGAAATAAAAAGTCTTAAAGAAACCGCTACGTAGAGGAAAGATAGCCCAGCATATTGTATAAACCAAATAATGGCAAGAACAACCTAGAAAACCGAAGGTTAAAATAAATGAAGCATTGTAGTAAATCAAACTTTGTGTCTTCCACAGTGTTATTAATATGAGTAGAACCGGTTTCGGCAGTTACGCCATCATCAGGTACACTACGCCATCATCAGGTACCCATGCCACGCACTTACTTGAAGTGCCAATTGAGGCGGCTCAAGATAACACTGCTTAAAAAAGTTCAGTGAAGAAATCAAGGCATTTGGTCTCAATTTAAAGAAAAATATCTTACCCTTCCAAAGGTGCAAAAATGGGAAACGGTATACGTATAAACTCTAAGAGAGCTCCATGGAAATGAGGAATATATAACACCTGATCTCGTCAATAAATTAGCAATGCGTAGTTTATATGTTTTCTCGACTATAAACGAAAATAAAATATTGTCACCGCATTAATGTTTTCAGAATCGCAAAAAACCTTCCGCTGTGAAGGAGTATTAAACGAACCACGTAAAAAAAACGAGTCACATTAAATACTTTTGTAGATATGTTTATTTAATTAGATAGAACTTCAGTCATATAAAAGTATATCACTGCAACATTTATAATACAATATCAAATTTATGCTTCCTACAGCTGCTGAAATTAAAAAGTATAATTCGTATATTGTTTTCATTATGACTAGGGAACTATCTCGCTCAAACTACCTTACGGAGCGGTCGGAGCGATTTTCGTTTGTGTACAGACTAGCGAGGAACTATGCATTAGAGTTGTATTTAGTGACTTCTGTAGATAAAAGTGAAAATAATAAACCACAATGGTTTGATTATTCGGTAATTCGATGCTATTTGAGCACGTGGACTTGTAGCACATGGCATATACTTCGTAAAATTCTTAAGCACGGGCACAGGTTTTCTTCTCTACGCAAAATAATACATTCTAATCACCTCAGCAGTTGCTAAGGAACATCAATGCACTACGCTGAGTCCAATATTAAAAAGAAACGAATTTCAACATAATATTTGGTTAAATTTCGAACGCTGCGTCAAAAACTCAAGTCATAGCATGATTTAATTGAGGAAAAACATGTACAGTTTAACTCTTGCATCTTTTCCATTGTTGCATGTGCGGCGGGTTCTACCGCATATATAGATGTACTCCAATGATGTGCGGTCCGAGAATTTGTTTCAATTTACTTGAAAAATCATTAAAATTTACCCTCAACCAGCCAAGATTTACAGCTGCAGTCACCTAAAGACATCGCACCGACCAAAAAGGAACAAAGAGAAGAGAGAGTATTAAGCTCAGCTAATCAAGAGCAAGTCTTGCGGGCGGCTTTCAACGTGATGTCATGCACTTACTTGAGTGAAGGGCATAATCAGAAATTCCTCGAAGTCTCGCGGCGGGGAAGGGTGGGTGAAAAAGAGACGGATCAATTAAACGTGATGTAATTAGCGGACGGAGGCGAGACCACATTGATTACATCAGATGAGGGAGATGCCTTCGATGGCTGAGGAAGACATCATGTGGGGATGAGGAGAAGACACCGACCTGGATTGGCCCGGGGGGAAGTTTCAGTCCGGCATCCCACGAAATAAACTTATTGACCTAGGAGCTTCATCCAATTCTACCTCGTCAGTGAGCCCCAAACACTAATCGTCAAGGAGAACGAAGGCAGTTATTCACAAACGATTACAAATGTATCGACGGGAAGGCTTAATGAGTATTATTCACGGTTTGCACATCCACAACTAGCCCAGTGGTCTCCTACGGAAAAATATAAAACAATTAAAAAAAAAAGAAATCAAAACCCAACGAGTGACCATCAGTGCACAAATTTAAGTACATTCCACAAATTCTAAATCGCCCCTCCCACTAGGCTTTGTTAACAGGTTTGTCTAGTAGTTGAACTTTTAGCAAACGGATCTTGGCATTACGGATCAAAATTACAAAAATTGTTTCGAACGGTAATGCCAAGAATTCATATCAACTCGACAAAATTCAACAGAAGATAGGAAGGGGGTGAAGCATGACTAACTGTTGCATGGACTTTGAAAAGAATATGCGAGGGAACGGTGCCAATAGCGCATTTATACCCACAACTGCCATCCTACTTAGGAGCGAATAACAGCCTCTTCGAAAAAAAGTCTAAAATTATAATGAAAAATGTATTCCAGCCGCTTTGGAGCAAAATAAATAATTTTTTCCACTAAAACTACATCCGTTTTTCAGGAGCCAGCTAATACAAACGGGCGCACAACGGGGAAGAGATTTTTTAAATTACTTACAAGCTTTTATAAATACAGCCACTCTACTGTTCAAAATGATGAGCGAAATGGAAAATAAATATACAACGAACCATGTACAGATGCATTTAAATAACTGCTTCTTCAACAATGTCCTAATTCTGGTTTTAAAATAGTTTTTACGACTTATTATTTCGATATAAATAGAAACAGGTCGACATGGAATTAAGGAAGTTTCTCCTATGCCATTCATGTAAGAAAATACGCGCTTCTACCAATTTTATTTTCTATAATCCCAAAAGAACAACTAACCGAATCAGAGACTTGGATATTTTCATTACTTTTTACCGAAAAGCCACTTTGATGAGTACTTTACTGGGAAAACCATTTGATTTCCACAGCTTTAAAGAGTTTTTGTAGCTGATTTCACCAATGACTACCACCATTACACCGTGAAGTGCACCTTTTTTGTTTTTTTGCACCTCCCTTCCATTGCCTTTTTTCCGTAATTTATTGAACTCATAATCGTTTTTCTTTCTTCCCAACTTGTTCACCGCTCGGCTGATCTGCCTTGCTCGGCCCAACTGCATGCTAACTCCGTCTGCGCAGTTGACCTTCACAGTCATTAGAAACTCTGGAGTGACATAATTCACTGCATTGTGACTTCATTTCTCAGATTAATTTTCTTAAAGAAGGCCTTTTCAACCAACGTGAGCACGACATTTCTCCACTGACCGAGCTATTTCCAGAACAGCGCCTCAGCCTACTACTTTCCAAAACCGTTTGATTTACTTGCCATTATCATAATCGAGATTTATCACATCTATTTCTTTATCGGACTGACAATGAGTACTCGAGGCCCAACGAATTTCATTAAATACCTACTTGAGTAGAACAGAAAAATTATTTTAGCCATCTTTAAAACATTTTACTCTGCATTATAACTTCCATGATTTTAAATATCCTGAACGCATATTCCAAAATGAGCCGTCTACTTGAACAAACTCAGCAGCTTCACTTCGCGGAAGTTATACCGATAAGTATATAAGTACATAAATCTCTATCATCGTTGTGCTTTTCAATTCGTGGTCCATATTATTCAAAATTGTCACTAATCGTGGCTCAAATGTAGCCTTCACATTTAGAGAGCCAAAATGACATCCTTAAAAAAATTGAAGTCATTATCGCATGAAAAGTTTTTTCCCACTGCTTTCACGTAACCCAGAGGCCGATTACGGAAGTACGGACGAAACATCTGACGCGATCAGCCAAGATCGTCGACCCGCTGTAAGAGAGGATAAATGATGAAGCACATCAGAGGGGACGGAAGGGTGCAGGAGGGAAGCTCAAAGCATTTAGCGACCGATTGCATCAGAAGAGCGGCAACAGTCGCCGCCTGCGCTCAACTATTCGCGAGAGGGGAACTGAGCGACGCTGGAGTTAGCACCACAGGATCGCTCCAGGGCGGGGAAGGAGACGACAAAAAAAAAGTACTGCACACAGCCGCGCTTCTGCTGATGATGGAACAGGGCTCACTATAGTGGCCTGCTGAGTTTCTTTCAAGGCTTGCGGAAGGCGTGGATGTCGCGGGAGTGCGGTCGCAAAAAGCGCGCAAAGAGTATCGGCGGCGCCCGGGACCTTGGAAAGGATTCTCTCGACTTGGAATCGTAAGGGGGGAGCGGTACGAACATGTGCCGCGCCACAAAAAGCTTCTCTCGTCCCGCACGTCATCGAGGCAGAGAAAATCCTCTCATTCTCTCCCACAGTCTGAACTATTATCGACTGAACATTCACAAAGAAAAAAAACAAGAATATTCTCATTATGTTTTTAATTTGATTTACGCGCCTCTCCATTCTACTCTCTTTACAGCAAATCGTTTTATTCCTTCATTAGTTTTCATCTTAACGCCCCTCATGACATGCGGCTTGGATTTGATACTTCGCCCTTCTCGATAACTCCTTCCAGATCATTTTTCTTTCAAGCATGGCTTTCAAGAGGCTGTATTATCTCAGACCGAGCCCAATAAGTCTCTTCGATTCAGAGAGTAAACTTACTACTAGTTCCATCATAATTTGGCGCTCTACTGTTCAGGCTAGTTTTGGATGGATAGTTGCAACTCCTCAATTATCAATTCAATGGCCGCACAACTATCTCACACCACCGATCTCCTCAGTTAAGCGTTCACATAATTTTCTTTATAATTATACAATAAAATATAAGACAGCAATACGTGTAACTATCGGGCGAAGTCTACATGGTGCCTGATAGTTAAGGGATCATTTACGCTTCCCGCGAACGACTGGAGTCGCTGAGCTCCGACGATCCAACTGACCCCTGCGGCGGGGAGTGAGCGGCGAAAACTCGCTTCTTCCGTCGTTATAATATATATATTTCGATCCGTCGTTATCGCTAGTTTCAGGGATTCACGAATGGTTACCGGCTAACGTGCGTGGATTCAAACTTCGGCAAAGGAGGCTTGGAGCTGCTTGTAACAATGAAGCAGAATCCTGGTTTCTTTTGCAAAAAAGTAAAACCCATATTTCTTGGTTTATTACACGGTCAAACTAATTGTGACCGAGTTTTGAACTATCACCCTACCCAAAGCCCCACTTCCTAGCCTTTTCCTTTTGGTTCAGAGCCGATCCTTCTTTCGCCAATGGCCGATCTCATGGGATTGAACGAACAGCGTAGGAGCCGGGGATCTGTCCGGTGAAACAACCCATCCTATTAACTTAAAAATACGTGTTACTTAATGCACGTGGCCTTATTGGAGGAGTGAATAATTTTTTTTATTAACACTCCCAACCTCTTTACATCCCATCCACCCAAACACCTATTTTACCTCCTCCCAATCTCCTCTCCTCACCCGCCATGCTGAGCAATTCCTCGCTCACTTTCCTTACCGTTCCATTGCACTTAATACATTTTCCCCCGGACCTTATTTCAAACATCCCCGTTCCATTCTCGCCCTCGCTTCTCAGGATCCGAGCTGTACTGCCAATAGCGTCACGCCCCGTTTCGCGCTCCTCCCGAGCTTTTTACTACTTGGGTTCCTAACATTGGCTCTCTCCCGTTGATGGACGCCTGTTTCGCTATCTAAATAAATCCGCGTCTTATATACTTTCCACTACGCCCGCTTTCGTTCATCATGCTTCGCAAACAAAATAAGTAGCACCCAGTCCAGCCCACATCCTCGTGCTCTTAAAAAATTTCCAATAAAACCTCATTACTTTCGTTTTCACATGACTTCTCATTCGCAGTCGTAGACATTCACCAATTTTTCAAACAACGATTGTCACTCCAACTCGAACATGAAAAACAGACGTTGAGAGAGATTTTGAAAGGCGGAGTTAAGTGGCGATAAATAACCTGCCAAAAACCCATGTTATGCTATCACAGATGAGTGCTAAATTTCATTTCTCAGCCGCCCTAAAAATGATAGGAATAATAGTTTTATGGAATCGAGTTTACCATGCTAACTAATCCTTTGAATAAACACTCTATGAGAATAAAATGAAAGAAAGCACTTTGTATTTCCACGCTTTTTAATAGGTCGACCGCGGTTTCTACGCATAGCGTCATTTTCAAGAAACAAGCGTCTTGAAATTGATGCGTTATACGTTGAAACCGCAGTTGACCTAATTAATCATGTGGAAATACAAAGTTTTCTTTCATTTTATAACGAATTACCACAAAGTAGAAACGGTAACCTTTTTTATTATTAATATTATTCTCAAAGCTTTAAAGACTCTGGCTAATACTAACCAGCTAACCTACGGGGACGTTTATTATTTTTTCTGGACCATTACGAATAGAAAATATACGACTGGCGTCCATACTGAAAATAATACTTTGTATTTTTCAATAATTTTTTTAATCTGTACGACGTATTTCACATCATCACTGCACCGTCGGGTACAATTGTCGCCTGACAATTCAGTAGATGAGAAAAGGGTCGTAGAATTGAACAAAGAATTATTTTCAAAGTGGATATTTAAATCTCATTGTTACCTTGTTGAATAACACTGACTTTTTAAATAAGACGACCGATTTCACCTAATAGTGGCCATCATCAGGCGATGATCAGGTGAACACACTATCGGTGCAAGAACAATGTAGACTCGAGTTTGGAAACTGATTAAAAATGAACCCTAGTATCTTTATGAATGCGAGGTACATCAAATTTTAGCTTATTTTATCTTGCGTTTACCCATATATTTGTCGATTATTTTACAACACACCTCCGATTTTTCATCGTGATGAGAACAAAAATAGTGTCGGCTTTTTGTCGTTTTTGAATGAAACGCTATCTTTGTCATGTAATAATGAAGAAACTTGACACTTAAAAGACATGAAACTGTTATTATGTGTAGGAAAAACATTAAAAATGTATCGCCAAACTTTCAGTTCTTTCAAACATCCCATAAAAAGTTGTTTATGACACAACTTGTTCTAGGTTATGATTAGTACTGAAACCAAGATCTTGGTCTTATTTTGAAGCTTTTCTCAGTAGTATTTAAAAACAATTACCATAGTGAATCCACATTAAGGCATCGATTTTTAAGTAGTTAACAAACAAACAAGTATTTAATCGGGCTCAAGCTAGTGGTGAAGCGACCGTCTTCGCGAGAGGGATGGTGAAAGTGTGTGCATTATTTGCGCCTCAGCGCCAGCTTAAGCCCGACTAAATACTTGTTTGTTTATTAACTCATTAAAAATCGATGTCTTAATGTGATTTCACTATGGTACCTAATTGTCGTTAAATATTACTGAGAAAAGCTTCTAAGTAAGACCAAGACCTTGGTTTCAGTGCTAATCATAGCCTAGAAAAGGCTGTTTCATAAAATTGATAGTAGCTTTTTATGGCATGTTTGAAAAAACTGAAAGCTTGGCGATACATTTTCATGTTTTTCCTACACAGCATAACAGTTTCATGTCGATTAAGCGTCAAGTTTCTTCATTATTACATGCCAAAGATAGCGTTCCATTCAAAAACGACAAAAATCCGATACTATTTTTGTTCTCGTCACGATAAAAAATCCGAGGTGTATTGTAAAAATAATCGACAAAGTTGGGTAAACGCAAGATAAAATAAGCTAAAGTTTGATGTACCTTGCATTCATATAGGTCCTATGGTTCATTTTAATCAGTTTCCAAACTCAAGCCTACATTTGGAGTTATTGCACAGACAGTAATACTGTCCATTGTTGGATTAAATCGGTCGTTACTACAAAATAGACAGCGAGAAGTTTCTCTTTTGTAAAATAAACCTTAGATGTCGGTCGTCTCCTTATGTTAGCTAGACCCGGGCCAGGGATAGAGAGGAAATACCGCATTGAGACGAATCGAATTGACCGTTGAATGGCGACCATTTAGAGATTTTGCCCATCCTGATTGCCCTCCGAGGAGGGGAGGGTAGGGGATGGGGCGCGGGGGTGGCCGACGCTCCCCCGGGGCACTTCGCGCGGGCCGCCGCCAACTATGCGGCGGCCGCCCCGGGCGATTCCGGGAGCGGATCTTTCTCAGCGGTGGAAGCCAGCGCACGATTCCGGAAGTCTGAAATCGCACGGGGAACGTGCCGAGCAATGAACCTGGACGCTCTCCACACAAGGGTTGGGCCGCGAGATGTTCTCCCTCCAAAGCCACCGGCCGCATGATTGAAAACTCCAATATCGATATTACCGTTATCAACGGCGGGCATCGACGCACTGGGTTGCGTGAGGGAGCTCGGAAAAGGAAGAAAGAAGAGAGGACGCAAAAGCGCAATCCGTACACAATGATAAGTCAGTTCCTTTTATCTCCATGAAAACAAGATGGTTCCACCGAAAAATAACTCAAACGTCATTTATTTCATATTATGGTTAATTATAGAAGAATTTGCCCTCTTATATTATGAACACCGAAAGCTTACCTGTCTATGCTGTTTGATTCAGAAATTGAACTTGAAATAACATGGAATTCAATGTGAAAAAGAATAAAAATGGGCAAAAGAGTATTTCTCTATCAAACTTGTATGCCCTTTTCGCAAAAAACTGTTCATTAAAAGCAAAAACTCTCAATATTTAATAAAAATTAATTAAAAGCCCCAAAGCGTCCATCTTTCAAACTAATGAGAAAATCACAGCGATACATGGTCAAAATGTCGAAATTCAATAGAAATAGCTACAGTCGGCTTCTATGACTGAAAATTGTTTCTGAAATAATTATTCGTCGAATAATCTGCACATTTTGTGACGCAATGTTGTCTTACCCTTCTAGCCAAACCGGAGGCCCTTTCGTAGGGCCTACTAGATATAATTTATCGTCTGAATTTAGCAATACATGAACGATGCCAAGTTTAAATATAACAATGCTCATTCTCAGATCACCAAAATGGATATTATAACTTTGCACTTCGATATTGAATGCAGGTTCGCATGGCCATAATACACAATGTCGTATACATGTCGTATGCCTGTAACGCGATAGTTAATTAACGTCTGCCATTTCAGTGAGGATACTCATGAGAGAAGAGAGCGAACGTTAAAGCTACTTGCAAAAAAAGCAAAACAATTGCTAAGAATAAATATTTTAACAGATATATTAAGTGTAAACAGAAAAGAATGAATTCCAAGATAAATTCATAGACAAGAGAGAAACAAAAAAACGAACAATGGAATTTTTCGTTGAAGATGACTAAGCACATGCAATACACACCTCACATCACCAGACTATAAACAAATGCGAGGAAATGTGTAGAAAGTAGAGAATGGTGACTAAGAAGTAAATAAAAAATCTAATACAAACTGAAAGAGCAGACTTAAAGCCTTAAACGGAGGCGATGAAGACAGCAACAGGTAGGTAAGTAAATTTTAAAAATTATCTCATGTGCGCTTACGCCATACAGCTTCAAGAATCGATGGCAACCTTCCGAACCCTTTTCCAGGAGAAAAGCAAACCAGTTTTCAGGATAATTCCAATGTGCAATGCGTTTGGTGCATGCATTTTTAAACCACGGATTTTTAGTTGATAAAGAAAAAAGCACTATTTCAGTTGCCATTAAATCTAATTCTTTGTATATATTCCGAAGGACAGGGCATTTTACGCACGCATATAAATCAAATAACTGCACAAATAATGAATTTGAAGTAGTGATCCAGTAATAATACAACACGAAAGAAAAATTTCGTGTAACTACAATCAGATAGGTGATAACGAAAAATGAAAACTATTTGGTGTTATCTACAACACTCAGAAATGTCACAGCCCAAGCAAATTCATTGAAAAGGAACTTCCTACAACTCCGACATACCTTTTCCCAAAACTTCAATATCGTGCTTCCTACTAGTGTATTCACAATGACGGGATTGAAATGAAATACAAAAACAGATAAGGCTTAACGCATTGCGCACACAGATAGTCAAAGAGGTAGTAAACAAGGTGTTTCCTTATTTCTAATGAGAAAACGTCATTCTCGCCTTTTACCGATCGTAAAGAGGCGCAGGAGAGGAGACGCCCTGAACTTTCGCTGAAAGCGTGAATGGGTTGAAAGGGAGAGCACCAAAACGCGGTCATAACAGCTAGCCAATGAAACAACTTTGCGACAGACCAGCTGGTGATAAGCAAGGCGAAGGACGGAAGACGATGTTCCCACTGAAATGTGCGGAAAGACGGGCAAGATAATCACTTTAATAACACAATGCCAGACAATGCCACAATTACCAGACGTCACAGTTAAGCAGAAAAAAAGGTTTACACCTCTGAGTACGAGGCTGCGACTTCCGCAGCGCCACCTCCCGTAGCACATTTCCTCCGCCCACCAACTCGTTATCATGATTGTTACCTCATTTCCCACCAACGACCTCGTGTCGCAATATCCAAGACGACACCCTGGTCAGGTTAAAGAAAGCACATTGGGAAAAAATGTTTCAAGAAAAGAGTTCGTCTGAGCTGATGTTAAGCCCGTTTTACACGGAACACGTAAATGTACAAGCTGATGAATGTACGTACGAACGCGCATTTCAAATGCATCGTGTAAAGCGGTGAATTGCAAGAATGCTTGAACACGAGATGGTAAAATAGCCCCTGCTCTAATTCAGTCTCTCTTGCACGCCAGAACGAGAAAAACGCAGTTTCGAATTTTGCAATTTCGTTTTCCTTGTGAAGCGGGCTTTATTATTAATATGATCCTGCCTGCTTGTCTTCCGGATTTGAGGTCACCACAAAGTGTTAGAATTGAGAGTGGAGGTAGTGATAGTGGAATTAAGGACGGAAAAGGATGAGGGGTGAAAAAGATATTAGTTTTTAATACTAACTCGTAATTCTGTCTTTTTATGGTTGTGAATGGCCCTTGCAACAACTAGTAGGTGTAGTAATTAGTTGCATAGTCAGCGCCCCCCTTCTTATTTCGATTTTATTAGTTCTGCGGGCGAATCTTCGGCTTCAAGCCATTCTCTTGGCTTGAACACCTTTTTGTTATTGCACGCCAGGTTGAGAAAAAATGCAGTTTAAAACTGCAAGTTCGTTAACGTGTAAAACGGGCTTTAGATAAGTTCGAAAGGCGAATCAAGCACGTCAAAAATCTCTCAATTCTGATCCACACTTACATTTATGATCTCAAACTTCACAAAAAGTTGAAAAAAAATGAAATAAGGTGGAACCTATTCAAGGTATTCTTTCACGAGGCAAGAATGGATTGACCATCACATTTGGGGACGTTACGAAATATAAAATCGGTGCTAAAGCATTATGTCCATGCCTTAAAAAATACCAGGATTAATAAACGAATTTAATTGTGCTCTTCGTTCTTAAAGCCTAAGGTTTGTAACGTAAATGAAAAATGAATACATTGATTCGTTTAATATTCGTGGACTTTTTTAGTTGTTCTTAATTAAGTTATTGGTCGTTTCGCATCTTTTTATTAATTAATTGTAATATTCTTGATGTTTTGTTAACTGTTCAATGTTTGGCTTTTGGAAGTTGTTGTCGATTAGATGTTGTTGATGAAAGGAAGAAAGGAATTGTTGGGAGAGAGGATGCAGAGAGAGGGTGGAAGATGACCGGGGTCTTGAATAAAAAGTTGCCTGGAACTTAAAAGGTGTCTGGTTCTCAGTAATACAAATAATTAATAGCGAAAAAGCGTCATGACATCACAGGTCACGATACAACGAATATTCATTTCATACCATTAAGATATATAATATATTAGAGAATTCCACGCGAATACAAAACATTTAAATAAATTTAGCATTATGACATTACGAGATGATAAACACTGTAGTGAAAGTCATATGCAAAAGCACGAAACCGTCAATTCGGTGCTCTTCCACAGCTGATAGAGAGGATTTGGTGTCCTCTAAAATGTCAACAATAACAAATACTTCTACTATAACTACTGTAACAAAATAATAATTGTCCGATACATTTAAAATCATTTTTAGAATGATTTTTCCGGCATAAAACTCTAGAAAGTCTAAAATTGAAGGTCATATACAGAGATTTTTTACTCCATTAAAGGATGCAGCTTAAAGTACACCGTTTTCAAAGTAATAAAAGATCGTTTTCTGCCCTAAGTAATTTTTTTACTAATAAAAAATGAGAATTTTTTTCATTAACCACTGTTATAAATGACGTCAAGAGAGAATGATGATTCAAATCAAACGTATACACCCGACTGATATTTCCATGGTCTGAAAATAATATGTAGGTACAAAATCATTTCCTCTGATTATCACAGATGGAAAAATCTAAATAGTCACATAAATCCATGTGGAGATGAAAGGGGAGACTGGTTTGGACGCTATATACCAATACTCCGTGATAGAAAGAATATGAGTCTTACATCCTTTTTAATACGAGAAAGTTAACATTCCGTTCTCAGTAAATGTTTACTTTATGAACAATTTAAATGAAATACTGCAGTAGACGCCTATGGACTATTAATTGACTACGATAACTGAATGCATATGTTCTTATTCTGTTCATATTTTTATGGCATGGAGCTAATGCTTTAACATTTAAAAACATCTACGCATTCCATCACAGATAGGCATATCTGTATCCTCACATGGAGATGAAAGGGAGGACTGTTATGGGGGCTCGTGTTCCAAGTGTGGGGGCGGGGTAGTACGCACCGATGGCGGTGAATGGAAAAGGCGGTGCCCCTCCCCTCCCCGGAGGCAGTGTGGGGAGGAGTACTAGGGTGGGGCGTTGGGGGAGGAGACCTTAATTAACTGACTCCCCCTTTGGGGGAGCTGTTATACCACACACGCAGAGACTTCCTCGATCAGAGAGATCAGATCTGTTCGCTGGGTACGGGCGGCGAGCGACGGCACGTGAAGAAGACAGTAGAAAACTAACGCGGACGGAAAAGATACAAACCCACGGGGAATCCCACCGATCCAATAAAGAGGGGAAACAAAAACAAAAAAAATTATTCCTTTCAGTGATTTGCCAGCTAAGGTGTGCACGTAAGTATGTGTGAATATAAATGTGAGTATTTTGAGTATATAATTAAATGTGGTACAGCAAACTAAGCAGATAATAATATACATGTGAAATTTGCACGGAAATTAAACTTAAGCTATCAACTGCATAAATATTTAAAAGATATTTCTAAATCTTATAAACTATTGTATAGATAATAATTTTAATTTGCGATTACACCCCAACATTCTAAGCCTGGAACCAGCTGATAAGCATTAGCTTAGCGGGACCATACCGGATATAATCATTCATAATGACCAGAAAAAGAGGTAGCTATAACTTCGTAAGTTGTAATCTTTTTTTGTAACCTATCCAAAGGGAAATTACAACATGTAAACTATTTTTGTAAATAAAAGTTTTTTCTGATTAAAAATTAGGTATGGATGGAATAAGAGCTACCGACCCTTTATGTCAACAGTCCCTATTGTTCTAACACAATGTCTTTCTTCATCTCAGCACACGTCCGACCTCTCTCCATCCTGTCCATGACATCTCTGCTCTTACGTCCCCTTTCCCACTTATCCACCAGTCCCTCTCAGCATAGCCTACAGCAACCCTTTCCCCCATAATTACCTGTCCCAACCACCTACTCTGCCTCCTCTCAATCTTCTTCAAAAGTTTCCTCCACCCACTCACTACGACGAGAGCTTCACCGTCCGTCTATCTTCCGTCTTAATTAATTTCTTCATTCCAAACCTTAATCTCAAACGCCTCCAATATACTGTCATCCTCTTTCTTCAGAAGCCACAATTATGCTCCACAAAACGCTATAATCCATACAAGACCCTTCGCCAGTCTTATCTTTATATTCTTGTACAATGCCCTCGTTATCAGCTCCGTCTAATAGATGAATGCTCATTTCGCCAGAGCTAATCTCCTCCTAATATATTTGCAACTGTGCCCATTTCCCAATAACGTACAGCTCAAATATGTATTGAGTGAACCGGGTGGAAAGGAAGGCAAATGAAGTGTTACAGATTCAGAAGGATGAGAGAATTACGCACATCTACATCCATCTACATAATACGCCGCGAGCCGCCGCATAGGCGTGTGGCAGGCGGTGGTAGGTCACCAGCCGTGTAAATATGTAAAATTTTTGGAGGTGAAATGGTGACATGTACTATGGGAGTGTATTTAGAGGAGCTCAGTTTTTATTGTGGTCGCTTATTGTTCGCGGAAAGAACGAGTTTTTGTACCTATCTGTTCGGCAGAGTATCTCTCTTAGTTTATCGCATCTGTCAAACCTAGAGATGTAGTGAGGCGTCATAATAATATTCTCTGTGTCGCTCTGAAACACACCAGTTCTGAATTTCTCAAGCAACCTAAGCCTAGTGTGTAGCTTCCGAGTCTCTAGGGGCTCCCACCTTAATCCCTCTAACAGCCGTGTTACACTATCTGTTCGTTCGCAGCAGTTTTTAACGAAACGTGCTGCTTTTCTTTGTATTTTATTAATTTTTTGTTTAAATCTTAATAACCAGGGTCCCAAATGCTCGCTGCGTATTCGAGGTGTGGCCTAACCAGAGTGAAGTAGCATCTCTCTTTTGCTATTTCATCCCAGGACCTTCCTATTATACGCTTAACAAAACCTAATTTCGTTAATGCTGTGCCGCATATGTTTTGTATGTGTGTTCCCCACGTTATATCAGAAGATAAGGTAATTCCAAGATATTTTACTGTATAATTACGTAATTAGATGCACGTGACAGTATGAAAACAGGATTCCAAATGAATAGAGAAGTTTCGTCCATAAAGTGCTAAATAAGTGATCACGAAAAAAACCATTGAAAAAATAGGGGTCGAATTCGGCGTATTCTTAAAATGAGGATATCTATACGCAGAATTGGCAGTTTTGGGATGTAGCTTTCAGGAAGGGCACCATCTCAAACTTTGAAACTATTTTTCAAAATTTTATTCTATTTAAAAAAGTAGACGTTAATCTTAAAATCATAATGTAAAAATTGTGTTTACCCTTAGCGCTAAAATACAAGCATTTCAAGACAACACACTGGGAGCCAAGTAATTGGGAACCATACCAACGTGGATAGGATTCTATTTCTAACCGCGTCTATTTTCTCGGTTTATCGCAAGAATGTTAATTAGTTCCAACAACATACAAGAACCCATTACGGCAATAAATTTGTTCACGGAGGACCGCAATTTAAACGTTTCTCGCAAAGTTTGCCCGGAGAGCAGAATGACAGCCGTGGCAAAACGCCACGAGGAGTTCATAAGGTCGACGTCTCAAGAGAGTAATTTGTGAACGGGAGTTTTCCGCTACCAATTCGGTATCGCCAAGTAATGGCCTCAGAGCGAACACTCGGACGAAGTTGTATTTCACTCAAGTCCAGTACATACGAGAATATTTACTTTGGCAGACTTTGCATGCAATCCTACGCCCGTCACTGCCAGATGGCTAGGCTGTAACTGATGGCAAGCAACATTTAACCGCCGGGTACACACAAAGCCACAGGCAGTGACAAAGTCGTGGACACAGTTTAGCGCGGGTGACTGCTTCGCGAATGAAATGGATGACTTTCAGATTGTATGAGCAATGATAGCAAAAAATGAATTACTTATTGCACTAGAGTTAACTGATCATCACCACTGTAATTATCGCTCTTTAAAATAGGAAGCATACTCATTGATCATCCATGTGTGAATATATACTCCGAATAGCATATAATAAAACACCTGAAAAATAAAAAATAAACTAGTTTTAGACTCACGAAATAATTTAATTTAGCTGATAAGCTGAACTAATATTCAAAACTTTTGCTTCACAATCTTCTCCTTTGTAATATTTTCTTCATTGGTAAACAAATGAGTATGGAAATTCGCAAAGTTTTGCCAACTAATGGCTAAAAAATTGATTGTGTTCTAATCCTTACCAGAGCATGGCAAACGCAAACAAATTCATCGCAAGTTAATAGAGAGCATACCAAGTGGATTTCACGCGGAGAAATATATCGCTTGCCACTTCCGCGTCAGCTCAAACGCCAGATATTCCGCCGCGCCGTGGGTTCAAAGCATTACATACAATTTTAAAGAGAGCCAAAATGATTCCGGGTATAACTTCAACGGTAAAAGGATGGCATCGCCTAAAATATCATTCCAATAGTTACTCGAACAGCTATTTATATTAAAAACCGGTTATAGTAATCTTAGCCAAGACATTTTGAGTTCGGGTATCAGCATAAACAGCCACTACTTAAATAATAAGTTCACAACTCACATTATAGAATTTAAATTAAATGCCTATGAAAATTTGTAGCACTCTGTGATTCCTAACGATCCAATTTATTATTAAAACCTTTCTAGATATTAATGTAGGAAACTGTTCCAACAGGAAGGGTAGAGCTATTGGCGGAGTAGCCGCAGGAAACTTAACACTAATAGTCACTAAGCATAAAATATAAATTATAAAACAAAATATAAATATGAATTGGGCGTAAAATAAATAGGAACTGCTTTAGGTCCATTTGAGGATTTATACGGCTCCCTTTAAACGCTAGAAATCACAGGTTACAAATCGAAAGGTAGTTCACGATACAAAATCATACAGGATATCAATTTGCAACATCGAAAAAAATTTGTACGCGAAGTAACTTCAGTCAACACGAGGGGTAGCAGAAAAACCAGGGGTATTTCGACCTAAGTAAGATTTTAAAAAGGATAAATCAGGTTACAACCGAGCCAAGAGTACCTTCTGGAGGGCAAGTTGAGGGAATCACCGCACATCCCGAAAGAAGGATGAGTTGGAAGCAGGCGGCGCGATCAAAGGACCTGAGATGGATTCATGGGAACTCATGCATGAGGCGAAAAGGAGAGGCCGATAAGATTTTCTTATGCCACTGGTTAAAATGGTCGTGAAAAGTCATCTCCCTCGCCCATTCGGGGCACGCCTCTCTTTTAACCCCAGTGTAATAGCCTTTAAATAGAATAGAAGAAAAATATACCGATTTACTTCACTTATGACCTTTGATAAGCATGAGCGTACTACTTTACATTAGGAAAATTATCCTTCATATCGCTTTAAATGTTAGTTCCCATCTCACGCACAGTCATAGTGTCGCCTGCATGAGTTCCATGAATGGCATCTTTATATCAATAATCTACATGTACTTATTACCCTGCAAGTCACAACAAGGGTGTTTGAAAGGGGGTGACCGATCACCAACATGAACTAGAGTGGAGAAATTAACTTCCACAAACATGCACCACACTAAGGGTATGCTAAAAATGCTACAGAAACTACCAAACTAATCCATAATGTAACGATGTAAACGTGACACAAGAGTCATGCAAGGAACATGCAAAACATGGTGTTAGCACTACCCCACAGATTTAGAAACATGCATTAGAGGGCACATGAATTAACAGGTACATAACCTGACAACTTACATGCTAAACCTAGCAATAATATTTCTTAAGAGCACCATGGCAATTTCAAGGGGATTGAGTAGATTTCCAAAGTATCATTTTTCAACTAACATTTTGAAGAACACGGCCATGAATCTTCATTGTTCAAAGTGCTTTCAAGACATGATAAAACCAGAGTAACTAATACAAATTAGGCAAGCGTTAGTACTCTGTTGGTTAATGGATATCCCGAAAATAGGAATCGCATTTAGAGGACGAAGAAAAAATTTAAAGATAGCTGACATTCGGCCTTGAAGAAAATTTGTGGTTAGAATCCTACACATAAATCGTTTGAGAAGAGGTCGCAATTACGCAAAATTATTTACGACGGAGGGACTTGTTAAAAGTCCATGCGCGACGAAGAGTTTGGCACTGCTTCCATGATGTTCACCCAAACCGCCAAATCAAGGTTTCCCAACACATGTAACCTGATTTCTCACAGAAGGTATCTGCTCAAGGTAGAACACTAAGAATGCTCACTACCCGGGAGCGATAGGATGGGAAAAACATTGGGATAAAAAGGTCACCATTATTTCTCACATGACTCCGGAACACGTCTTTCCTTTTCAATTTTTACACTGCCAATTCGCTCGCGCATGAAGGAAAGGTTTTTAGCACCAAGTCATTCCGACTGCAGTTATGATAAAATATCGATACGGGATAGGATGGTCTCAGGATAGTTTCATCGACTAATATATTTTCGGAAAAAGAAAGAGTAGGTACTGACAAGTAACTAATTTTAAATAATAGAACGGGTAGCAGGGGGAGCTCCTAACAAACCTTAGGTTTTCGGAAAATCATTTTCAGTCACTCAAGAATTTTGTGCAGAGTAAAAATGAAACGTACTTCTGAAGATGTACGTTATTCCAACTGTAAGTTCGGCTAAAGGTATCCGCGGCGAGCAGTATCTTCGACCTGAAGACGCCTTCAGGAGAGGAGGAGAAACGTTGTCGGAAAAATAAAGACGCGGCCGAATCCCGGAAGAAGAAATGAAAAGATTCCAACGCTAAATTTTTTTCGTACAGAGAGGTACAAACCATTACCTACCTGATTTGTACAACTTACCACACAAAATAAAACTTTGTAATTTTCTTCATTCATTCCCGTCCATAGTTTTGATAGTATTAGTAATGTAACTTGATAATGACTCGTAAACGTTAAAAGATGACATGACTTTTTAAATGAAAAAATTCAACATTTTCAGAAGGTTGATTTTACGTAACAGGTTAAATATTACTTTTGAAAGCAAATTAATTATCAACACCTAAAGTTATAAGAAGCCAATTTCTGCTGGAGGTTTTCGCAGCGGTGAGATTCAGTATCCTGTAAGGCTTCTGTGTTCTGCAGCGTTGTCTCATTGTGGTGATGAAGTTTCGTGACCATTGCACGACACACCTTCAAATCGAATCCGAATGCCCTTTGATGGAGATCGGCCTGAATACCTACATATATTCATATCGGATTCGATCTGAGGATGTGTCCTCTAATGGTCACGAAACATCATCACCAGAATGAGACAACGCAGCAGAACCAAGAAGCCTTCAAGAATTCTAAGAAGAAGCCACTTCAACAATCCACCCCACTGAATATTGATTTCAACGCCTCAATGCGATGTAATTTATTCTGACAAAGATAATCACACGTCTTCGTAATTTCGGCACCAAGTTTAACGATAAACGAGCATGAAATAAAAAGGCCTAATGCAAGTAAGCCAAGACAAATCGACTAATCAATTAACCTCAGAGTGCGTAGCCACGATGCAACAACAGTGACTCGAGTTTAGCGTGCGCTTCGAAGAAATTCTGGATGAGTTTCTTCCACAACGCATTTTCTGTACTTATTTTAAACCCTCAAAACGCGGATGGCCTCAATTTCTTGAGTCCTAAATCGAGTAATCACTTGCACGATAAATCATTTACCTTAATTGCGGTTTAATGACTTGCGCAAGCCTTCTTCCTCCGTCTTTCTCTTGAAAATCCGATTCCTAGCGAAATCCACAACTCATGTACAATTGCAAGTTGGTTATATTGCTAGCGATTTGATTAAATGCAAAATCCACCCAGTACACAAGCTCATATATTTTCATTATCAGCAAGAACCCCACATGAGTCAACATTACCAACTTCACTGCATGTTACTAATGGTTGAAGGTGTAACGTTGTGGAACATAGTCACAGACATGACGAAAAAATATCCTAGTATATTTTTTCGTCATGTCTTCACTGGATGTCTCCGAGCCCGTGAAGCAAGGTCCTAAGTATTGGCCGATCCGTTAAAAACTGAATTAGGGCTTCCTTGACTCGCAACAATATCCACCACAACATTCAAGCCGTAATCTTTTACTTAATTTCTCACCTAACATGGCCAAAAGAGCACGTTTTATTTTCTGTCGACCGATACGTCGGTTGCTTGGCTTTATGAGACGGCGACCGATGGCCATGATCATCCGCACCATTAGGATGATTAAGTAGGATACGGAAATAGGCGGAAGGGAGGAGAGAAACCCGGCGTCGCGTCGGCATTTGTCTGATCTTATCGAAATGCGTCAAAAGGTTCACAGTTAAACGTACCACCTGACGAACGGAGTACTACATCATTAACTTTTCCCCACATAGAAATCACGAAGGGACTTATAATGAAAAGTCTCGTCCGGTATTCTCACTAAGGTCTAGAGATTCGAAACCAGCACTCTACAGACACCACACCAACCCATTTCCCCGCCCAGTAAGGAGCCATCAAGACCAGCTCAAAGGGCAGTAAAAGGGTTTCTAAGGACCAACTCGACCGAATGACCACTCCATTACATTATTATCAGCAGGAAAATAAGGAGCCACTTAAGTATTACGTACGACGTTTAAGGGGGTGAAGGTGTTTGGCTCTTCTTACATTGTCTCACGTAAGAGAGAGGGGGGCCGAGATCATCTTACGTCAGATTTTAGTTACTCGAGAGATATTATTTGTATCACTTGTACATTATCATCGGACGAAATAACGTAGTTTTAGAACTACATATATCGCGTAGTTTCCCGGCATAAAACGTTCATGAAATAGTAAGAAGATATTTTTTTTTATTTTATACATGTCCACTACCCCGAAAACAACACAACTGGCCTCTTACATCAGGCGTATCAACAATGGGAGAACACAAACACCAATTCTCTGAGAGGTGGAAAATCCACCAAGGTGGGACTCGAATACGCGACCCTGGAATTGGCAGATGATGACTTTAATGACGATGAACCAGTTTATTTCCAATTAAAGTGCCGAAAACTAAAAGAAAAAGTGGTTGTTACAGGGCCAAGGTTCAATTATAATATTAAACTTCCGACAGGGGATCAAAGGAGTGTTCCTTCTAAAGGCCAATAAATCCACTTTATACTTAACGTATTGAGCGAATACAATACCCCATGATTTTTCCAGGCTTTCCTTTAGTAATCTGGCTTATTCTCAGTATCTCCTGATTGGGCATAAATTCCAGATATTGCGAAAAGCAACGTTCATCGAAAAGTCCGTCCGTCTGTCCAAAAATCTATGCTTACTTGGGCAAGCCCCGGGGAGGAACGAAAGTAGGGGTTGTTCATGAAATCTTGCGTTGTCTTACATTAGGGGATGGTGTGGGGGAGAAGCGCCGAAAATCGTCTAACGTAATACTTGGATGGCCCCTGAGATAGCATCCGCTGCCAAATTTCCCATGGCATAACAAGGCCGACTTGCCACCCGTCAAGCAATACATAGTCGGGCCGACGGCCACGCTATCTTTTTGTTTCTCACCAGAAACAATCCACCCTGGGGGAAGTTTGAAAATGCGAAAAAGTTATGTCTTTACCTGAAGGTTACGTTGTGTATACGTTGAAACCTGGGTCACGTTGCAATGAAAAATTTGGTAGATTCACAAAGTTACTGTTTTTTAATCATATATATTATTTCTCAAAGATGTTTTTTGTCACAACGCCATAACTTCCATAATTCTTAATCAAACTTAATGATTCAAACATCGTTTTAAAGCTTATATTCCCCGCTATTGACGAAAAATAGACAAATGGTTAAAAATTAAAGTTTGTGTAAAAAATTTAAAATTAAAGTTTTTGTTAAAAAATGCTCCAAAATTAACAGGACCATCTGTTGACAATATAATCAACTAATATGTTGGCTATGGTTACGTGCTTAAAAGACTGTAGGAGGCGCCATCTATTAACACATCGTTTAGTTAAATTGTTTACATTCTACATGCAATCAGTGTGACCGTTTACATTATGTATCTTTAACACAAACATAAATAACATATAATTGTCCATAGGAAGAAACAGGCAGAAGAACAGGAAGAAAGAAACAGGAAGAAAGAAACAGGAAGAAGCTGCATACTGTGCGGAATATTCGACAGGTAGAAGAACAGGAAGAAAGAAGGAAGAAGCCACATACTGAGCGAAATATTCGCACGGGTCAGCAAGTCTAGCATAAATCGATTCCAATTACTTTCGCTCGACACTACGAATGATGCAAAGAGATCCCTAGCTCGAAAGGGGCGAGTCAATAAGGCTATTTTGTTATAGCAAAGTTATACAGTGAACCCCGCCTCGGCAGACAACCGCCCTTAAGCTGCCACCACTGTGAGCGACCGATTTTTCAGTAAAATCAATTTACCATATAACCAATGTAACTTGCATCTACATCTGCATACTACCCTACGAGCCGCAGCATGGGCATGTGCCAGGGGTTGTTAGGACACCAGGCATGTAAAGGATAAGATTTTTGGGAGGTAAAATGGTGAAGAGTATTATGAGTGTTTTAAGTAGAGCTTAGTTATTGTTGTGGTCAAATTGACCACGGTTGCAATGAAAATGTTGGTGGAATCACAAAGTTGATAAATACCGATTTACTGATTGCGATGGCTATGCGTCAAAAAATATATGAGTAAGGAATCGCGAAAATGCTGCAGCCAAAGAAGAAAAATGCATATGGTGTATCAGCATCACTTACACCTCCATCCAACGGCCATTCTTTCATGGGTCCAGTGCCGGCCGCTATATATAGGTTTGACTGTACATAATATGGATTTTATTTAAATCATCTCACATATCATATATTATGTCACATTACTTTTGAATACATGGAAGTACATCGAGAGCCTAATTCCACCGTTATTGATACCCTTCCCATGAGCAGAGGGTCAGACGTCTCAGTTCCCGAGGAACATTCCTACGTTTGCCGCCGAACCCATCAACGAATCCCCCCGAACATAAACTCCTCGGGCTGCGGGTCGAGCCAATCCGACCTCCACACCAGAGGAACGTCCTCTATCCTTCCTTACTGCCGTTGCCTGACCCACGATCCAGGTCCAGCTGCAATTACAACTCTCAAGGACATGCTCATGAATACCAGTTCAATACCATCAAGTGAGAAATAAAATTAAACATATTATTTTTAATTTTTATGAGACGTTAAAACTTAACACAAATATAAAATCCACGATAACATCTGCACATCTGAAGAATTTCAGCTGTATTAAGTTACTGCATTTCATTCGTTTCCAATTACTTTCAATTTTGTTTGTCTATTAGTATCACCAACCTCTCATTAAAAGATACAGCGTTATTGATAATTCCGATGGTTTGAAATACAAGCACTCAATGAGCAGTTTTCATAGTGCTCTTAACATTTACAATGGACTGTCTCTAAAACAGAACAAGTACAAACAAGAATTACCACCAGAAGTTTTGACATGGAAAATGCTATTGAATTTGATATATTTAACCCACTATGTTGTCAATACACTTTCCGTAGACTACTACCTTGACAGGGTGATAGGACTTCTGCGTTCCAATAAATCCTAGAGCTGGCCTGGTAGGATCCAAGATAATTGCTCCGGCGAGAGCTCAGGAGAAGAAGGCAACTACACAATCTATATAAAAAGTTAAGTTAAAAAGTTAAGAAGAAACAAAACAACGGAGCTTGCGGCGAGAGAAATATACGTTCCTCAACGCTCAAAAACGAGGAAAATAATGCGCACTACGAAACTTCACGAACAAAAATCCTCAGTGGATTACTAGGTGAAAATCCCAAGTCATTCTGGCCTTACTCGAGAGAGCTCCAGGGCGAATCTTCGACAGTAGTCTTTATTGGAAACAAACAGCAAAGTGGTCACCAACAGCATCGACAAAGCCAATTCATTAACCCACTGCTTCGAATGTGTATATACGAAGGATGACACAATTCACAATTTAGACATTCCTGACTTTAACGAGCCGATGGCTGACATAACAATTCAACGTGATGAAATAATTGAACAACTTCGTTCGATTAAAAGTAACAAGCCCTCAGGTCCAGAAGGAATACCTGCACACGTGCTCATGGAGTTAGCGCCACAAATTGCACCAATCTTAGAAATTATATTTAGCAAATCATTATCCGAGGGCAAGGTGCCCCTAGACTGGAAAATAGTCAACGTCACTCCGATATTTAAACAAGGAAATAGAAGTGACCCAGGAAATTACCGGCCTATATCATTAACATCACTTCCATGCAAGATCCTCGAACACATTGTCGTTAGAAATATTATCATATTCCTGGATAATCGTAAATTCTTACAAAGCAGTCAGCACGGCTTCCGTTAGGGCAGGTCCTGCGAAACATAGCTAGCGCTCTTCCTTCATGATATCCAAAAATCAGGTGAATCGAGAAAGGAAGTCGACGCGATATTCCTTGATTTCAACAAGGCATTCGACAAGGTTCCTTACAAAAAAATCTCATATTAAAATTGCAACCATGCAGAGTTAATAGAAAAATAGTGAATTGGATAATGGGCTTGGTCGGTGATCGAAAACAAAAAGTAGTTATTGGTGGTTTTAGCTCTAATACGGTCGAAGTCACATCCGGTGTTCCTCAAGGAAGCGTGATCGGCCCTCTTTTATTCACTATTTATATAAATGACCTAAGTTCTCGAGTTAGCAGTAAATTATGGTTATTTGCAGACGATACAGTAATCTACCGTGAAATAAGCAAATACGCGGACTTAGAAGTTCTGTCCTCTGACCTTAACAACGTTCATTCATGGTGCCAGGAGTGGGGATCAGAACTAAATATTAGTAAATGCACCACAGTTCACTTCCAGCGAAAGTCATTACACAAAAGCCATACCTACACCGTGGTTGGAGTAAACATAAAACCTTCAAATACAGTAAAATATCTTGGAATTACCTTAACTTCTGATATATCGTGGGGAACACACATACAAAACATAAGCGGCACAGCATTAAAGAAACTAGGTTTTGTTAAGCGTGTAATAGGAAGGTCCGCGGATGAAAAAGTGAAAGAGAAATGCTACTTCGCTCTACTTAGGCCACACCTCGAATACGCAGCGAACATTTGGGACCCTGGTCATAAAGATTTAACCAAAAAAAAAATGAAAAGGAAAACAGTGCTCTTCGTTTAAAACTGCTACAAGCGTACATATAGTGTCTCACAAATTTTAGAGGGATTAAGGTGGGAGCCCCTAGACACTCGGAGGCTACACGCTAGGCTTAGGCTGCTTGAGAAATTCAGAACTAATGTTTTTCAGAGCGACACAGAGAATATTATCATGACGCCTCACTACATCTCTAGGTTTGACAGATGCGATAAACTGAGAGAGATACTCTGCCGAACAGATAGGTACAAAAACTCGTTCTTTCCGCGCACAATAAGCGACCACAATAAAAACTGAGCTTCACTAAATACACTCCCATAATTCACGTCACCATTTCACCTGCCAAAACCTTCCATCTTTACACGGCTGATGACCTAACACCCCCTGCTACACGCCCATACGGCGGCTCGTAGGGGATTATGTAGATGTAGATGTAGGGCTGATAAAACACACAAAATCTCAAACTCCACCCAACTATCAAGTCAACATGAAAGCCACGTCAACTTGCTGTTATGGTTAGTAGGATATTATGAAACCAAGCCCTAATGTTCACCCTCCTGATAAAACAATTAATTATACAGGCATACGAATTCATTATACAAATAGAGCCAGTCACAGCAATCCGCCCTACAGCAAAATTTACTGAATCCTTCCTTATTAAGGGTGAAGGGTGAGAACAAGGAAAGGACCACCCATCCAAGCACACCGCTTCCTGTTTCCCGACGCGGTGCTGGCCAAAGCGTAGCATTTAATTTAAATTCTAAGCTAATGAAGTTTCGAGATAATGGGAGCGGACTTCAGTCACGATTTTTCAACGGAAAATACACAGAATTCACCGACAGACGTCTTAAACGGCACGACTAATCGCCAAAAGAGTAGCTGTGCTCGTATCCCGATCAAGAAAGATGATTTTTTAAAGCTGATTCCCACACATTTGTCAATCATCCTACACCCGCTCTTGGTAAATGCATCACATGGTATTCATTAATATTTTAGATTAATAGATATCATACAGGAGAATACTCTTGGACTTAATAAAAACTAGGTAAGGATTTTTAATAAGATAACAGGATTAGCCCGATGCGACCAAATATAACATTCGAGTACGTTTCTCCAACGATTAACGAGAAAAAAATTTTCATTGCACAAAGGAAATAATCTGAGCGTTGATGTGAGGAAAACATGAAAGAGATATGAAGGTTGAATAAGTAAAAATGAATAAATAAAATAAACAAGGCTCTTATTTGCTTAGGGGAAGGTGCCACCAACAGATGTATAATTACGCTCTGAGCGCAAGACAGCCACACGTGAAATTCACAATAAGAAAGGCGTACTTGGATTGGGTGGGATGCTAATTTTCGTAAACAGGAATCACCGAAGCAAGCATGCATGAGGAACACTACCAATGAAATTACGTTCATCGGTCTATTGTGATTGACGGTAGGAATCTAAAATGAAAATCACAAAAAATTAAGAGAAAATAGGGAATCCCCACCCACATTCCTTGGCATCATCAGAATATTTTATCTTGCTTCTCTACCTATCACATTTCCCGACCGCCTCCAATATCTCATAACTTGGAGAAGCCTTAGGAGAAGCAAATAAAGGAGAAAGGTAAGAAAAGCCAAATGGAAGACAAATTAATAATGGAGGGATGGTGCAGAAACCGTGCTCGCCTTAGTTTCCAAAGTTAGAGTATTTTATTTTTTCACTATCATCTTCTCTATCCGTCCCCATTTAATTTAACCATAATTGCCTTTATAAATCAAATTCAGAATAATCCTATTGTTAATGTATGAAGACAACTTTTTAAGTGTAGGACAGTGTTCATTTAGTTCTGAAGGGTCTGATAACTAAGTCAAATTCCGGGAAATTGATCAAGAATGCGTTTAAGGTAGAGGTCAGAAAAATAATAATCAGAATGAAAGTATTCAGTTTTTGATCAGTTCGAGCAGAATTTTGAAGGATAATTAGTCCTCTACTACAATTCTTGTTAGGGCAGCATTACTTTCCCACCCGACTCCCGAGTAATCATACTTTATTTAAATGCGTAAAATAGAAAAATCATCCCGTCGACGTTTACCGTAGGGCTGCTGTATGTACATTTACCAGGAGAACTCAGACCGAAGCACATTGAGGGGAATGTTTTGGGTAAATATTTGACCCAGCTATCTTCGTGGGATTGCGATGCTGAGGAATAAGGGTTTTGCAACAGTTCCTACGAAGACTGGTAGGCGGAGGGAATCATTCGCACCCGGCTGCAACTCCGCGTCTTTCGAGAGACAAAAGGAGAGATAAGGATGCTCATTATCTAAACACCGCCACCCAGGAAAGACGCTGTTATCGCCGAGACCAGTGAGCGACTAAGACCGGAATATACCCGACTGCGAGGACGAGCAGCTTCCCTTACTGCCAGCGCCCACTCGCGTGCAGCGCCTTGCGAGCAGCAACAACCACGAACAAAACGAACGAGAAAGCATTTGTACAGCGAACTGTCAACCGTTAGTTATTTTGAGGAAGCGACCGAAAGCTGAGGTCATTTGTACCATTGATGAAAGATGGTTAAGCTCACGTCCCGTGGTCAAATAAGGATACAATTTTTGCACACAAATTTAAAACAATAGATAGACACCGTGTAGCATGGTGGGATAATATCAAAATTACTTTTGGTCTAAAAATTTTCATTAAAAAATCTATCAGAACCAAACGAATATAAGAGCTCTAAATTTTCATCCAAAAGATTGAAACCAACCAATCAATACCCTCCAAAAAAAAGGTGCATAGCCCTCACTTTCATCAGAGAGCTGAGATCACACGTATCGGTGTGGAGAGACTTGGAGATAGTCTCAGACTAATTTAAAGACTCAGTAAAAATAGTTCGTAGGCAGTTATTGTAGACATACTACGTGAGCGCACGGAGAAAACGGAATTCACGATTATCACAAGAAATAAAACTTACCGTTGCAGGCTAAGGCAAAGTTCACCTCTACTTCTGCGCAATCGGAGCCTTCAATTATAATTACCAATACGTATATGACGCCTTTGTTTTTACTCATTCGGGAAAAATGCACTGCACCGTTGGATACACCATATCGCCCCATACAAAATTTGGAGTGAATGGATGAAAATGAAAATTTTGTACGTTAAGAAATGTATCCGAATCGGAAGCGTAGGACGCCAGCTCTAAGTTGGCAAGGGGGAAATTGTTAAGGAGAGCAGAGAAAGGGTGGAGAGAATCCCGGAGCCGGAATCAGCCTTTAACAAACGATAGGCGTCACAGGCACAACAGTTTAACTTCCCACCCGACGAACTAAACATTAGACGTTCTCTCCACATGGCACCTAGAGTTGCGATCGGGACACTACTAAAGAACCTCCGGCATCAACGTAAATCAGACCGGCACCCTCGGGGTTACAAGCCTGTACTACATCTCTGTTCTCCGTTCACTGTACAACCCCATATCACGAAGCCATTCATACGCGTTTAAATTTGCGATTTTTCATGTTCCCTGCGTTCGATATACTTTACTACTAATGTAAGCGACCCGTTACCAAACCAGTCGTCGTAACGTAACGGATCTTTCTCAAATGCATATATGTTCCTGTTTTGAGGTAAAATTTTCTTCTAAACTTTCACATTCTCACTTGAAAAGATGTTGATTAAAAAAAAATATATGCCACCTCACGATGAAAACTCTGTAAATCCCGGTTTCACTAATACTTAAAAGGAATTACTGATTTCACTTCCATTAAATCCTAGGCAATTTACTCACCACCCGGGTTTCAATAAAATAATCACCATCATCAAGAGGGTATTCTAGTATATACAAAAACAAGGCTACAGGCACACAAAAATTATGAGCAAACACCGAACAATGATCATTTATAATAAAACCCGGGCCCGCGGGTGATTTATTTTCGTACTGCGATGCTTAAAAGTTGGCTGCAATAAGTTCATTGTGAAGATTGAACGCTACAAAGTTACAAACGCGGAAATTTAGCGTGCACGTGAAGTCTCAGTGACGAATGACAGACGAGAGTAATTAAGGCAAAGTGTTCAATTCGCAGCGATGACCCATTCCTTGCACCGGAAGCAATAAAACATTCACTTGCAAACAAAGCGTGGGGATCATGAGAGAAATTATTACGTGCGTGCTACAAGGCATGAGATGCAGCGTTCACGAGGGAACCGAGCACTGGTTGGGCGATGCAAATGAAACCAATGCGTCTTAATCATCAAGTTGCAAGTAATGGGAATCGCCACCTCTATCTTTCTTGAGTTATCATGCATTGACTTGCTCTACGTGGGCGCTTTACCTTGACCGGCACCTGGGAGAATCATTAGCTAATCCCAAGGAATAATCTTAGGCATGACAAACGCTGATGAAATGCTGGTGTAATTCTATTCCAAGCCTTATGTCACGGCTCACTGCAGTGGAGTTCGATCAATTTACGAAACACCCACACCAACTCACTAAAAACAAGAAAAAGCGAAGACTCACCTCAAAGAAAATTATTTTCTTCTACTACAGGGGATTAATTATGATGGGACTGCTACTATGATTTAAAAGATACCGACGATCAGCTCTTCAGGGTTCATACTGCCACTCGAGATCACGCGTATGTCGCATTCTTAACAGCGTGAAAGGTAGAAGTTGTTATGATTAGCTCACGACAATTTTACTTCTACATGACTATGGTCATATAACATTTAATCTCTGTTCCAACTCCACATTTAACCTAGATATTTTCTATGCTAGACCAAATGAGAGCTGAGCACACCTATTTCATCATAAACACAGATCTACACAAAAAATTAGGAATAGCGGGTCCAAACCTCGACCAACTGAGTCCCAACTTGAAAAAAGAACAGTTAGGCTGGTATTTTCCTTGAAACGACAAAAACCGCTCGATACCTATCATAAAATCCATCCAACGCTGGAATTTTTCTACGCAGAAACCATGTATATACTCTTTTTGTGCAGATTCTTCATTAGCGAGTGCCAACCTTGATAATCCATTCCCATTTTGTGCATTTTAAGCATGCAGGAGAGTTTTTCGATTTGAGTCACTTGGAGGCAAGCAAACCTCACACTCGGAATTACAGCTGGAAAGCCATCACTATTATGTAATTGGTTGAAACCGTTGAATTTCCATATTCTAAGAGCATGAATATGATGAGACAATCTAGAAATGCAATCACTAAATGTACGTAAAATATAATAGATATAACAGACTTAAATGATACGGAAAATTTAGTGCGTCCGCGGATATATGTCGTAACTTAAAAAGCTTGAACCCTGTACAAACCAAAACATTCAATGAAAAGACTCGATGATTGATGGAAGTTAGTTGGAATAATAACTTCTTTAAGCATTCTCAAATTCCACAGCATATACAAAGGTACTTAAGCAGAGATGACGAAACAGAGCAATGGAAATCGCTAATGAATACCAAGCTTAAATCAATAACTAACGCCATAGACGAACTTGAGAGTAACTACATAATATACATTTTAAAACATAATTACGGTGAATAGCCATGTTCATTCGCAGTGACAAGATTACGTGAAACTAAGGTGTAATACAGCAGTTTATTTTAATTATACATTGCTTAATTGATCGTGAGAAATGGAAGTCTCCCGCTACCGATTCAGAAGTTGTGTTTCAAAGAGTTCAAACGATGGGCGTAAATTGACCCGCAAAATAAGCGCTTTTATACCAACGCCACTTCCTCGTGTCTGGCATTCCCGTTAATACCCGGCCCGCAACAGCCCATCTCTTATTCCCGGAAATCACGTTATTTGGTTCGAGCCTTCTCTTTAAAGCTGTCGTAACCATCAAGCGTATATGTTGAATGACTGTGATTTTATAATACCATACAAATACTAAGAAGCCAAATCCTGATGTCTAAAAAACAAATGCTGGGACAGCCATCGTGTTACGAACCTTAACAGTCGTGGTAATAAAATGAAAGTATTACATACGGAATCACATGAAGTAAATTGAACGCAAATAAAATCAGCCGACCAAATCCTATCGACGATGAAACGAAGGAGCGATAATGACGCACACTCATTTCCCCAGGCTTTGATAACCATCATCTTGACAGTAAAGTGCTCGTTTAGCGCGGACAAAATCAGAAATCATTCCTTAGAGAGTAAGCCCCAATTCTAAGATCGTAAGGACGTAGCAAAGGAAATGCAGAGTCGAAACTAAATATTCTCAAATAATCCCTTCCGTCGTCTCCCTAAGACATTTACTCTTCCAAAGCTGAGCGGTTTTCGTGAATTCGCGGCATTTGCAAGCTCACTAGAGACCGGTGATAACCCTGAGCCCAGTAACTGAGGGACCTGGGCTCTTGAATGAGAAAGCCACGGAATTCGACCATGCCAAGTTATCCTTCATACATCAATAATATGGCCCCTCCTTACCTGTACTTAAATTTCCCCAGAAAGGGCTTCGGCTGCCTCGATCAAACGTCTGCAAAGAACAAAATTCTACGCACCATCATCAATGCTTACTCTGTCTTACGACAAGAGCCTGGGCTCTCGGCTCAACTTGCAAGGCATTTAGCCATCTGCTATGCCATCGTCTATCACGGAATCCCCATACAAATTAAGATGCTATTTATTTCATTATTTTAAAAATTAACTTCCTCACTGTCTACCAAACATTTTTCCTTCCGCATTGTCTCTTAAACATCTAGCCATCTGTTGTCAAGGATTTCAATTTTTAACTAAGTCAGAGAACCCAGAAGACAACTGTTTTTACCGCATTTCTACTTCCACATAAATTTCTCCTCTTCGATTCCGAATCTTGTCCTTTGTCATCTTCCTTTAATCCAGATTATTTCTCGACTCCTCACCATATTAAAATCTGCGAGCCACTGGTCCTCATCCTCAAAAGCTCTATTTAAGGCAATTCCTGATGAAAAAATGTTAAAATGTACGTGAACACTGTCAAACCACTAAGATATACATGTTGGCCGAAGATACTTACCATTTAGATGCACACATAGGATCCTTTGGAACGATCCGAAATTGAAATTGGCCACAGTTCTCACAGGAACAGATGGAATAATGTGGCCAAAAATTTCACGATTACTAATAATATAAAAAAGAATACTAAGAGACCTCCAAAGGGCTTCGCTTTTTTATACATGCACGTTTTCCTGCAAGAAATTTACAAACAAAAGTTCTCTAAAAAAATTCTATCGAGCTTTTTAGAATCTGAACCGCTTTTTCCCTGAGAAAATATTTGTTCTTAGGAAACGTGGTGGAAAAAGTTTACCAGCATGTAGGCTTAACTCAATACGTTATTTTTAAAAAAGGCTGAGTAAAGGGTACCATTTCAACAATAGTAGGTAAAAGGATCCACTGTCCATTTCACTGCGCTTCCGGATCTTCAATCACCTCAGGTGGTTCGCAAACACAGTTGGAGAAAAAGCAATCCAATCCAATATTAATCCACCAACACATTCACTGTAACTGGCCAGTATTTCCTGGATCAAGCTACTCATAGAATCATAGGATATTTCAATCTTCATGAAAGAATCTTTTGACCGAGGAAATTCTTTCTGTTTTTCATGGAAAATATTTTTTAAAAAGAAACTATTTTCCCATGGTCTGGTAGAGTTTTTTAGGGAAAAAATTGCATTATGTTTAAATATTTCCCTTTGATTTTTCGTTATTTCAGGGGAAAGGTAAAAGGGAATTTTCGGGGTATAGATTAGACCAAGGTCTCAATTTGTCAAGTTTGTTAAAGAGATATAGTGTCAGTAATTATGGAAAGTATCAAGGTTTTCAGTTTATTCCGATCGACCAGGGCCGCGTGAGCACTTACGCCTCTTGGCTCAATCTCGAAGTTCCTCTGACGCACTAGTTTCTACTTCTTGAACGTTTAATCGCAGTCTTATATTTGGCCCAAAGAATTCTTTCAATTGAAGCAAGGGTGGTACAGAGACCTCGGTCCATGTTTATGCACAGGGTAATTTTAGGTTTCAAGACTTGGGGTTATTTTCAAGGAACCCTTGAGAGGAAGCACTTGCGAAATCTGAGCGAATACTGCCCACGCATACAAATTAACTTGCTAGAAAACAACAGACAACACAAATAGAACGTATTTACTCACAATGAATAACATCGAGGTAAAGACGAGGGTTTTGTTTTTTATCATTTCGTGATAGACTAGAGCTGTTTGCATCAAATACTTGCGTTAAAAAAACTGAATTGCAATTTGATATATTTTTCATTACGATGACTTGTTACAGAGGTGGACAAAATTCATCGCCTGGTGAAGGATTTATAACGCAAAATCTACTGTGTTACCATGGATTAGATTTCAAAACTAATATTCCACCGCTTTACGGTCATAAAATAAGCATATATGTATTAGTTGAATATGAGCTTATTACAATGCCTAGCCATGAAAAACGATAAAAAAACTTCTATATTGAGTGAGGTACATTTAGGGACATTCAAACAGTGACTGTGAAGGACCGGAAGTAAACGGGGAAAATTAGAAGGGTCCACCAAAAGAGAATGAAGGGCGTGCTCGTTGATAACCGCATGGGAGAAGAGGGTGTAACGAGGAGAAAATATTCAGTGAGTGCAGGAAGAGGAAGCGAAAGAATAGGGAGTTTAAACCGCATGAAGGTATGCATGCGAAGTAAAGAGCTTAAAAAGGACTAATCTACCAAGAGAAACTGAATGATGAACCTGTCCATGTCGTTTCACGATCGTTATATTGAGAATGTACTAAAGTATCTTAAATCAAACCGTAAAGTAAATAATTTCAAAATCAATGACTGGCATAAATTAGGAAAATTAAAAAGGGAAAGTTCGCAACCAACGGAAGGATATCATGTCAACAAAAACAAAAAATAGGAATGAAGTACGATGAAAAATTTACCCTTCTTTGCAAACAGTTAAATCGTTTATAAAATGTGATACAAGAATCAATTATAAAAAAGTTAAAATTTCCACAAGGTAAACCATGGAAAATGTTTCATCAAAAATACCCTTCTTAACCCATGCATACACTAAGAATATGACATCAAAAACTCCATATTTATTTTTAATACCTTTTCAACGAAAAGCCTCACTCGTCCAAGAATGCCTCGTAAACTCACAACAGCTGTTCCAACAATGGAAAAATGATGACAAATCCAGACTTCACACCTTCGCGCACAAGGCGATCCTTTCAAATATTTTTTCCGGGAGGTTTGGAATATTCCATTCTGCGGAGGTCGATTTACATTTGCATAAGAAACTCCGCGACCACAAGGACGACGAAAACTGCGGCAAAATTTTTCCAGCCGCGCGTCCCACCCACGAGTCTGGCAAGGCGCTGGCGATGGAGGAATCGACCGCTCTGGTGAAGAAGATCGATGGGATTTGCCGATTGCGCACCGGCCCCGCGGCAAGGGGTGTGCACGCTTGACCCGAGCTCCGATCACGGGAGGCAGGATTTTGTAGGCTCACTCTCCGATCACCGAAAGGGCCACAGCACGCCGTCTTCCCCAGAGACGTCTTAACCACGAGATCCCTAGGTGGGCCCTTTCTGTGAGAGGCGCCGAGTTTCTCCTCTTACTCACAGCCCTCGTGAGAACACCGCGACATGGGCTGGAAGACACGTTTCTCTTTCAACCCACTATGTTCACTAGAGGTAAACCAAAATTCACCGATCACAAAAAGCAAGAACAAAGGGAGAAATAGAACAGCCAATTCAGTATCCTTATCTCCTGGATCACAATTAGTACACTGCTAAAAGGGCACCCCACCACCCTCGAGATTAGAGGGAGCACACACTCCTGCAATTTTTGTTCAATTTCTCGAGAAGTTGGTCAAACTATCACCACGTCAGCGTCATTCAGCGTACATAGAAATCAAATTTACAGAAAAAAAAGGTGCAGCCAATTAGAACCTAGTGTTCCCATTACCACCACGACTTGCTCTTATGGCGTGCTCGAGCCGTGAAGGGGCAATTTTTCTCCTCCAGTCACTGTTTACTAAATCACCACCTCAAAGACACTCTTCTTACACAGAATACAGTTTCGTAGGAAGAAAATATTCAGCAAATTCAGTATCCATACTAGATCCACACGCAAATGTCTTACACTTTGAAAGGGGTATGAAGAAAGAAATAAATGTCAACGTCCACGCCGCCCGAAAATGCGTCAAACCGCGCCACTAACAACAGACAGCCTTGCGCCAAAACAAGGATACCGGACGAATATAGTGTACAGTGTAAAGGGGAAATCACTGTGCCCTGGACAGGTCTGAGACATTGGCCACAGTCACCACAGGAATCGAGACGGCAATTTCCGGTCAACAGCCGGGCGTACTAAACCACACGTCAGTCTCTGAAGACGCCCGAACAATAATAAAGCAATGAGCACGCACTGGAATCAACAAAACGTTCAACACTCCTCGGTGAAGAAAAACACGCGGGGAAGCAGAGCGGTTCGGAGACACATCTGGGCGCGGGTGCGGACTCAATGCCGAGCGCGGCAAAGTGGATTGAGGGAGCGGAATAAAAAAAGAGCGACTACTGTTTTAGCGAGGCGTGATGAAGCACGGCCGGCGGCGGAATACGCGGCGCCATCTGCATTCATTCGCACAGAGCGCGCTCTTCGAGGGCCACGGTGATGCCGGATATGAGGACGGAGTTGGTGGAAGGGAAGTGGAAGGAAGGTTGTGGGCGCGTGGGGAGGAGGGATTGGGAGCGGGGAGTTGTAGGAGGGGAGCAGGGGAGAGAGAGAGAGAGAGAGGATGGAGGGTAACTGGAGAACCCCGGCCCGGCAGCTGCGGTCGGCCTCTCCAACGCAGGACGTCGAGGAGCAGAAATGCCGCGCTGGCTGGCAAACCGCACTTCGCAGTCCTGAAGACTTGACTGCGCTGGAAATCACGTCGTCTCGAACCCACGGGGCACGGCGTACGAGGGCCCTGGCCGCCGCCGCCGCCGAGGGGGAGGCGGGGAGGGAAGGGGTCATGCAGAAGAGGGGAGGTTGATCGAGTCACTCCTCCCCCAACCCCGCCGAGTCATCCGTTAGAAAGAGTCACGCTTTGAATTTGATCCATTCCAGAGGTTATGGCGAGAAATTAATACAGAGGAGGCCCGCGGACACGATTGACAGGTCAACGGATTATTTCTTTCCCGACGACTTCTGGTTAACAGATACAAAATGCAGGCGCTAAGAGCAAAATCATCGAGAGCAGCATAATTTGAAATTTAAACGGGACGAATGGGATACGAAAATGAATCTCCTGAGTCGGGGGATAAAGCAATTAATACTCGAAAGACCGCGGAGAGCAACGGATTATTTATTCCCTATCATAGTTGGGATTAACGATTTAAAAAATTAACGATTAAAATTAATCGTTAAAAATGTTGTTAACTATTTAACTTAACCGTTACTTTTTAGAAGAGTTAACTTTTAACCTTAACTAGTAACTATTTACAGAGATAACCTTTAACCTTAATCGGTTAATTCTTTTGGTAACTTTCACAACTATAGATACATCACATCGCATCATAGTTGGGATTAACGATTCAAGAAATTAACGATTAAAATTAATCGTTAAAGATGTAGTTAACTATTTAACTTCACCGTTAATTTTTAGAAGAGTCAACTTTTAACTTTAACTAGTTACTTTTTACAGAGATAAACTTTAACTTTAATCAGTTAATATTTTTTGGTAACTTTCCCAACTATGCTTCCTATTAACTAAAGGGCGCATGGATACAAACTGGTGAGGAGAAAAAGAAGAAATTTAGAGTATTTTTCTTCAATCAAACTAGATAACTTTGATTCGGAATCGTGTTTTCGGCGTCGGGTAAAGAGTCCATCACTTGGGGGGATACCGTCCCAGCTAAAAAATTCCTTAGAAGCTGTTCTGTAGAACGTAAGGAATTCTACAGAAATTGACTCTTTTTCTTCCGAACTAGTTCCTTTTTTAAGCATCTGTACAGAACATGAGAGCCTGACTGTACAGGACATCTGTTCTGTAGAATTATTTTCTGCAGAGCAAAATAACTCCTTAAAAGCTGTTCTGTAGAACTTCTGTAACTCTACGGAAATATGTGAGGTTTCCGTTGACCCAGTTCCTTTTCTAAGGACCTATATGGAGAGTCGTAGGGAATTCCACAGAACGTCCTAAGGAATTCTGCAGAACATCCTAAGGTATTCTGCAGAACGTCGAAGGAATTTCCGTAAAATGGCGTTTCAATACATTAAGGAATATCTGCAGAACTTGTTAAGAAATTCTGCAGAAGTATTTATAAGGAAACTATACAGAATTTTTTAGCAGGGGTGGACAGTAATTAAGGTTTCATTCCCCCCCCTAAAAGTATACTTAATGTGTTAGGGACAGGAGCCAAAATAATGACTGACCGAGACACCGAACTCAGGGAGTGATTTAATACAAGGAGGAACACAATTGAGAGCTAAACAGGACTTTATCCGTAAAGGGCGAGTGTATGGATGCAAAATATCGGAGCTAGGAACAAAAAATAATGCAATCTTGTTATCAAATTCATAAAGATGATGTCGATTCAATATCGGCATTAGGGTCGGCGTCAGCTGAAACCCAGTAGGACTGTAAAATCATGGAAGAACAAAGGATCTTTCTTTCCTCTCCATTCCGGAGTGAAAAGACATGCATTGCTGAACCTGAGAGCGGAAATATTACGAATATCTCTCTGGTCAAACTAGACGACTTTCCATTCAAAACCGAGAGTTCGGAATGGACCCCTAAAATGTAAAGAAGTCAGCGAAATCATTAATTGCGCAGAACTGACTTATGAGCATTGAAAACTTACCTACCGCTTAAGGTCAAACTATTAGGCACCAGAAGATTTATAAATTACGCCTCATTGCTTTGAACTTCGATTCAATTGTTTCACACTCCCTTTCCTTAGAATGACCTACATCTCATTTCGACGTCTTTTCAGTCATAATGCACTTCGAGCACTGACAATGGCACATGACTGGGTGGTTGTAGGCAACATCCGTCAAAGGAAATTAATCGCCTCGGAAATCGGTTACGACATAAGAGGAGAATTGTTCAATCTTTAGTAAAATTTAAATTTCAAGGTTTTAAAACATCAATTTTCAACTTTTTCGCCAGTTTGCATTTACAGGTAACTAACTCTACCATTTATAAGGTTAAATTTGCGATAAACTAATTTCCTACTTGTAATGGTTCAACTGCGTAGCACTGTACACTCGTAGACAAAACACGACACTATGCATTCATATGCCTTTGTGCCTGAGACGATAGTCTAAATATTTGTCGTACTATCACGATAGTGATGCTTTCACAAACAGGCATCTACTGTTATTTATTTCATAACTCTATCCATTGAAACCAGAATATTTTCTTTCGAGAATATAAAAAAATGTCAAAATATTGGCTGACCGACTTTGCTACCGGATTCCAACATGCAACTTGATCCAGCAAAGACAAAGATGAGCAGAAGTTAAGAAATGGAAGTTGACCACGAAAAAAGTCAAGTTGGCTGGCTCGCAAAAGAGTGAATCACAACAACTAAAATACTAAATCCACTTACTTATCCATATTGTTTCACGAATGTTGACTCCATAGGAAAGAATCATCATCTCACTTATGATGAGAAACAGAATAAAGACGCACTTTAATCGTCAGCTACACTTGTCAGGTTGAAAAGCATGGATAGCGTAATTTGTACCTGAAGCACTGCCAATTCCTCACTGTCTGCAATGACTTCAGTGATTCTCTAAAAAATCAAAAAAATGAAACAGGCCAGGTCATTTGCATTACCTTTAATTTATCCATCATAGAATAACGCATCATGTGCGTCTCACCCTACAGATATGCCAAACACGTCACCGAAGACGGCGAGGAATATCATACGCAATTCAAGTCTGGATATTTTTTAACCTGCATTCATAGTTCTCGAGTCATATTGAAAGAAAATATTTGCCAATATCTATGCACGTAACATAACAGAGAATATAAAGAAAGAAATGGAGAATGTGGGCGATGACATCATGAATCCAAGGCAAGTAAGATGGGAAAATACCGGGGACTACTAGAGCGATGACTATGGAGTGTTATATAGCGTCCGGGATGAAGCCGACGTTGAACTGCATTCGTCATGAACACGAAACTGGATAGAAAAGTAGTCGATGGAGAACAGGCGAGTGATAAAATATTAGTCGTTGTGCTATAGACCTACCCAAAGAATATTGCTGTAATCCTGGTTTATATGCCTACCTCTAATCATAGAGAGGAAGATGTAGACAGGGTATACGATCAGCTGGAGGAAATAATTGATAGAATACCTTGGAGTAAGCAGTTGGTAGTAAAGGGGCATTAAAACTTGGTGGTAGGTGAAGGGAGAGATGGGTGGGAGGTTGGCATTTATGAACTAGGAAGGAGAAATGACCGCAGTAAAAAAGCTGGGCAGTTTTGCCGGAGAAATAATCTAGTAATGGCAAATACATGTATCAGGTATCACCTCAAAGTAGGTGCACTAGGATGAAGCCGGGAGCTACAGGTTCAGATACATTATATTATGGTGAGACATATATTCAGGAATAGCGGTAAAAACTCGCATACCTATACAGCGGTTGAACAGCAAATTCGATTAAATGATGAATTTAGTAAAAAGGACAAAACATGACGCATTACAAGAACTCTTTTAAAGATAGCTTGATAACGAAACCTTCATTATATAAATAAAAATTTACTCAATATGACTTTTCTATGAATATATTAATTATCTTACATTTTGAATCCCACAACTATGACGGCAGAGTGACAGGATAAATTACGAAAACCCAGGAAACAGTAAAACCAAATTATAATTTTTTTATAAACAGTATCCATGTTATGAAGATTTAATGCTATTAGTACATAAATAAAACATTACAGAGAAGATTGAATAATGTCATGAAAAAATTAGTGCTTTACCTAAAGGATGGAAATTTTGTAACACCTATTGCAAAATCAGAATTACATCCGTGGCAAAACTAAATCAAAATTTTCCGAGTACCTTCTTGCAATTCAATAATATACTAGTTACTTTTTAGATAGGGATCTTTGAGGACAAAGTTCATGTTGATTACCCTGTACCCTCAATGGCATGTTCAGAATTGAGTAACGTAAGTCACACAGCATAATTGTTGGCTGTACTTCCATAGATACTCGTACAAGAAAGGTACCTAAACTTGCCCTGCTTACTTAATAAACTCTCGCGAAAGAAGGCCTATGGAAGAGAAAGCCGTGATACTTTATCTCCATTCTCCCTCTAGTTTCAGAAAATTGTCTTCAGCGTTCTCGACGTCGGCTTCGTGATGTCTCCTTGTATGACGATCCCTTTTTGTCTATTTTTGGTGTAAAATAGAATGCAAAAAACATTTGAACAAAAATATTCATGGGTCATTCCGATTGTCTTAGAAATTTTTCTCAAACTTGGTGCATGGGCAGGAAGCGACTTCAAACGGAGTAATCTGACACCTTTTTGAGAGAAAATTGCGTGATTTATGCGCAGTTAAACTTTTTCACTTTTTTCCTTAAAAGCATGCCCTGAATCATGTTTTTACTTATATCTCTACTTGTAATTGTCGAATAACAACGATATGTACCTCATTTTAAAGTATAGTCCTTTTCCAAGAAAGTAAAAAAAATACTACTTAAAATTGATTTTACTGAATTTATTATTTGTAATTTAAAAATTTGTTATAACGTTCCTCAAATGGTCCACCTCAGAATCGGCCGAGACTTTATTTTCCACAATCAGTACATACCTAACTAATTCATAAACGCGCTGATGAAATTAAAAAAAAACATTTTCAGTTTTCTCACGGCCGCCTCCGCGTGTTTATCCAATGAGCTAAAATGTAGCAGGCATGTTATATGGACATTGGCAAACACAAATTGCTCCAGCTTATTGTATTGCGTGTTAAAAACCACATGCTGAACAACTACATGTTTCAAACTGTAATTTATAATGTTATCAAAGTGCTATTTGCGAAATTGAAATGAAGCGTCATTATTAGATTCAATCATCATTATTAGATTCAATCATCATTCTTGTAGCTTACCAATAAATTTAAACGAGTGCTATGATCCTATATTACTCATGGAAGTATCAAGGTGACCTTAAGGGATCATTATAACAGCAAAAGGCAGCGTGTTTTCAATGAAATGCGGCGTCAGACGTTTATGCTTTTGAGACCAACTTTTGATCTGTTATTGTTACAGCTGAATCATTGTAAGATCGTTAGGAAGCGACACCCGTCTTCATCGAAACCAATCTATTAGCCTCTGATATTGTAGAATGGAACTCCCTTTTACCAGCTGTGCGAGGTGCTGCACGATTATCTTTTTGCAAGTGTTCTAGCATTTTTCTCTATCTCCTCTTTCGTTTCAGAGCCATACTCTGTTCCTGAAATGTGCTCTTTAGCCCATTCAAATAGTCCAACGAGTGCAAGGATTTGATTTCCAAACTGAAGCTGAAAGCTAGCTCGCGCAGCCAATCTTTTCAACGTTTCTCCGAAGCAGTCACTTGGGGTCCTACTTTCCATGGGCAGTGGCGAATAAGTTCCATTCCACTGGGAAGCTGAAATCTTACATATGAAGAGACAAATTCAGGATATTTGACATATTCATTTCATGAGAAACTGCTCCGTCTGAGAAGTAGGTGACACTTTTAATCTAGGGAATCTTAGATTTTAAGAAGTGAATTTGAACTTAAGAAGTGAAGAATTTTTTTGGAAGAAATGCACTGTTGACTATACATGTTTCAGACTGCCTGAAATGATGACATAGTTCAATGAAATTACATCCTCCTCGATATTAGTGCAGTGAAAGCAAGAAAGTAGGTGAAATGTCGCTTGATCGTCATTCTAGCGCTTGAATGCTGTACTGTATTTAAAAAGCGTTATTTTCTGAAAAATCTCAATTACAAGGACCTGCTCGACTTCGATATTATGTTTAACATTTAATTTCTCAGGTATTCAGATTTTTTTCCTTGCAATTAAGTCATGAGGCTGAAGTTTTTTCCAGTTTTCAGCAGCAGTTGCAGCAGAAGAGTTTCAAGGAATATATTATAGGTTACAGGTTGATTTGGTTAGAATTGCATGGGAGCAACGAACACCCAGTGCCCATTGTCGATATGTAATGTAGTCGATAAAATTTTCGCTGAAATATCCTCCATGGCCTACTGAATTTTGCTGGATCCAGGGAAGTCATTACACTCGCTTGAATGGCATGTCGTACCTGATGATGACTGCAAGACAGTCGAAACACGTGTAGTACAATTTTGTAATAAAAGATTGACAGTACGATATCTTTTGTGTATCATTGAAAATCCTGTTCTACAACATCTCGCCTGAGAAAGTGGAATTTGAATGACATGTTTCGGTTGGAGGAGATACTTTATTGCTGATAAAGAGCCTTTTTTAGACACTAGATGTTGCATGTCATCCTAAAGATTTAGTCCCGAAAACCTTGCTCCTATGAACATTAACTTGACATTTTCATGCAACAGAAAACGGATGCCGCGTGAGTTCCTGGAGCTCCAGCAAGAGTCCACTACTTTGGTTCCGAAAATTTGGAAAATGAAACTTTCTCTTCGGGATAGATTTTCTTAAAATTATAAAAAATCTCCTCAAGGGTTTCCTATGACTATTTTTTTCTGTTTATATGTTCGCTTTACATTTTCGTTATGCAAACGTAACCTTTGGCAACAGGCTTTTCTCGGTTCACACCAGGATGATTGAAAAAGGAAATCCCGCGGTTTATTGTCTCCTGAGGGAGTATCTTTCCTCGCCTAGAATTAGAGGTGCACAGTATTTCCTGATACTTAACTCACTCTTTCACTTCCCAAAGTAAGTATTAAGAGATTCCAAATTTCTTTTAAATTTTTTCACACTCCAGCTTTTAGGGAGAGTAGACAGGAATAATATTTTTTCACTGCATGATTTGGTACAAGTAAATTTTCCTTGAGTTGCATAAGTATTTCACTTCTTGCCAATTCAAATGAGCCAAAGAAAGTGATGCGTCTTCCCGATATCTTTTCCACTGATCTTCGATAGACGGTAGAAATGTTATGAATCTTTTCTTCGGAGTACATTCTTCTTCTCAAATGGGTCTTAATTACCGGTTATGGTGCTCCCTAGGTTTTCTTTTTTACGATAACTTGATGATTTGAATACGTGGCACCACTGCGCCATCCTTGCGTGTCGCTTCCATTGGTGGTGTTGATAGAAGGTTGTGGTACCTCAGTCTTCAGAGATTGCAAACTCGATGGTCCAGGATGATGCAAAATTTGTTTACATCTCCATCGGCGAGTCATAAATACTTCCTTGACAACTGACTGGTGGTCTCGGAGAATCACCTTTTCCGATTTCCTATTTCAGATGCACTCTGCATTGAAGGTATAATTTCCTACCTTCGACTATAGACGGTGCACGGGATCCGTAAATGGATTCATATTTAGCTGTGAATGAGTATAGGTTGGTAGCCCGGCTATTGCTACGTAGATCCAGTGGATTGCTGCACTGATTTGACACCATGAGGGAGGTGATGAGGTTTGGCCACACAGCAAGCGGAATCGTTAAATTCACACAACGGATATCTGAGAGTGACTGCACTTTCCAGGCTCTACGCCACGCCTACAGTGCCCTGATTGGCTCTTGGAAAGTCACGTGACGAGCAACTTCTCTTCGCGCACCCTCACAAATTTTAGTCCAGCCCCCTAGCGCCCAAGACATTAGAAAAGATAGTAGTTACATCCGCAGTGAATAATGAAAACGGGCTGAAGCTTCCAGTGTGCGGAGTGGTTAAAACTTGCAAGCACTCACCGAAAAAAGGGAACTGTAGTAATTTAAGGCCTCATCCGTCGCAGTACGAAATAATCACCATGGAGGTCATGAAAAGGGGTTATGAATAAGAAACGAGCTGGTTTTCCCACGTACTCTTATCCTTAGATGTGATAAAACTCTGCTTCTAAGAGGAAGAATCGGGAGAGGAAAAAGCATCTATCTCTGAAAATCCGCAGCTTGAGTTTTTCTTTCAGCAGGAGTGGAAATATTGGAAACTTTTTGAGAGTTGAGTAAATCACAAGATACCACAAGGTGGAGATGCAAAGAAAATTAATGACTTAATATTGACAAACAAGAATAAATGAAAACGACACAGAAATAAATAATTTGCAATTATACACATAATTAAATTATAATTAGGCCTCGGTTTCGATGTTTTTATATCATCATCAGGTGTAAAAATGTGGTGCAAAAACATCGAAACCTAGGTCTCAGTAAAACTTACTTCTGTGGATAATTTTAATTTTTTTATAATTGTATCATGCATAAATTCCACTCAATATCGCAAGAATCTTCGGATTTTATATAAATTAAAACGCGTAGTGAAAATTACACGAGCGAGATTTATGGAGTTAAAAAATACAACTGCACGTTGAAATGAAGAGGATATCACCAAGGAATTAGGATACCACCACGGAAAATACATTTTTTCTGGATTATCACTGTGAAAATTTTCCATGAATATAAGTTTAAATATTATATCTTCTGTGAGGAACACTTATTTAGCTTTAGTAAATAATCGCAAGACATAATAAAAATAAATGCAAAATAACAACACATTTCCCAAAATCTTCATTAGAGCTCTGGCGCTAATTTGACAAATACCATTTATTTATCACTATAAATAAAAAATATGAACAATTCGTTGTTAATAGTTGTTGCACAAATTATAAAATGAGTAGGAGCTGCCTCCGCCAACTTATACCCGTATTAAATGTCTGCTACATTTTAGCTCAATGATTGAGCCTGCGGAGGCGGACGTGAGAGAAATGCAAATAATGAAAAAAAAATTATAAGCACGTTCATGAACTGCCGTGGGATATTTGTTCAGGATAAGTTAGTTAGGTATGTGCGGATTGCGAAAAAAAGTTTCGGCTGATTCTGAGAGGGAGTATTAGAAAAATGTTTTCAATTTTTTTTAAACTTAAAATTAACAAAATAAGGAAATACAATAAAATCAATATGGAATAATATCAATGTCTTGGAAAAAGACTTAGCTTCAAAATAAGATATACTAATACGGTTTTTCCCCGACAGTTAGAAGGAGCGATATAAGCAAACCTGATTGAGGGCACGCTTTTTAGACAATGTGAAAAACTTAAAAGCGCATAAATCGCACGGAATTTTTTCTGAATACGTTTTCAGATTTCTCCAATGGAGGTCACATGCTACCCATGTACTAAGTTTGAGACAAAATTGAATCTAAATGGCCCATATTTTTTAAGGATAAATGTAACATCCGTTACATATGGGTTGGCTGTGATGCAGACTCGATTCACAACTTATTACTCATAAATTGCCACATTAAAATCAAGATAAGAAGAGGTAGGAGGGTACGCAAGTAATGAATGTGTAAGAGGTGCAGTGTGAGAGATGTGAGATGAAGAAAACCCATGAGAATATGATAGTGATGAGATTCTCTAGAAGCAAGAATGCGGGGCTGAACTGGGTGGAAGGGCACGAAATAGAGCAAGTGGATCAATTTATGTATCTGGGTAGTATTTTGGAATAAAATAGGTTTTGTGGCTAGGACATAAGATGTAGAATTGCCAAGACTAAAGACGCATTTTCAAGGAGAAGGGAATGGATGAGATGGAGTCTGAGAAGAGAAATACAGAAAAGGCTGGAGAAAATTCTAATACAGTGTATGGGTCGGAGCCGTGGTCATTGCGAATAGGGGACGTGCGTAGACTTTAGGCACTTGAGATGTTGGTTTAAGGGATGGTAAGGGTAGGCTGGGTGGAACGGAGGAGGAACGAGGAGGAGCTGGATATGGTTGGAGAGTAGAGGAGGCTGGCGGAGGAGGCTCGGAGAAGGCAGAAGGGGTGGATTGAGAACGTTTTGATAGGAGATGGAATGTTGAAGAGGGTAATGGGAGAACACATGGGAAGCAAGGAAGAGGATAGGAATTCTGGACGAAATGAGAAGAGGAAGAAAACATGAGGAATTTATGAGGGATTTGATGGCGGCCCTTATATAGGAGGGAAAACGGGAGGATGTACCAGAATTTTTTATATTAAGATAAGGACTGTTCAGAAACCTACCAATCAGCTGGTAAGAAACTCAAATAATGATAATGCAGTCGCCCGCCTGGTGAGGTAAGCATTAAGGCGTGGTACTACTGATATTAATGTATTATTAGTACCATCATAGAAACTACGCACTGAGGTACGACGGCGGAGGCATTCTTTGTAGACCTATTTTCTTGTTTACTATGAAACTTATTACATGAACGAGATTTCTGGTATTGAAAAAAATACAACTGCACATTAAAATGAAGAGGATATCACCACGGAATTAAACAGAATAATTTTCTACGGTAATATCACTCTAAAAAAACTTCCATAAATATAAGTTTAAATATAATATCTTCTCTGAGGAACACATATTTAGCTTTAGTAAATGAGCGCAAAACACAATAAAAATAAATGCAAAATAACACATTTTCCAAAATCTCCGGTAGAGCTATCGCGCTATTTTAACAAATAGCAATTAATTTTCATTGTAAATAACAAATATGAACAACTCGTTGTCTATAGCTGTTACATATTACACAACGAGCAGGAGCTGCTTGCGTTTACCTATAATCGTATTACATGCCAGCTACATTTTAGCTCAATGGCTGGGCCCGTGGAGGCGGACATGAGAAAAATGCATATTATTAATTTTTTTCAATTCCAGAAATCTCGCTCATGTAATTTGTTCAAGAGTAAACAAGAAAAGAAGTCCACGAATAACGCCTTCGCCGTCGTATCTCAGTGCATCCTTTTGGTCAAATCAAACAGCGAGATAAAATCACCGATAAAATCATGCCCTTCCTCCTAGACCACTTGCATCCCAGCGGAATGCCTAAGGAGTAGTGTAAATACTTCACAACAAGTGCAGAAAACAAGTTTCACGTGTACTAAAACACACCAGAGCCCAAGTGCCCACAATCTCTCTCAACGAGGGTTTTAGCATGGGAAACTAAGTAGAGAACATTTACGAAAATAATCGACCCTTCAGTCGGTGCAAAAACTATGTAGACCCATGTTTAGATTTTAATTACAAATTAAATGGCGAACCGAAATGCCAGCTGCGTCAAAATTTAGCTTTATTTATGTAATGTCATGACATTCTTAAATTATTTTAATGAATGCACCGTCGCACTTTCATCGCAGTGAAAACAAAAATAATGCATTTTTTGTCTTTTCTGACCACCTTCTCTCTCTTAAATTTCAAGGAGAAAATATATGACACCTGATATAAACGCTGATATAATGTTTTAAAGTGTTTTCTTACATTCAGCTCTTTTTGATATGCCAGGAAAAGGTTCTTTTCAATTTGAAAACATCTCTAATTAGAATTAGATCGTTCATAAAATAAGATCTTGGTCATTTTGTTGGAGTTTCATTTACGTGCATCGCGACTTTGATTTTTGTACTAATTAGTATTCAATGGACCCTTCCCCTGGACTACAACCTTGACGTGGGGGAAGGGACGGCATGCTACAAAGACCCATGAGATGGACCGGCAGAAGCAATAATGATTGCTCCTGTGAGGGCCACCCATGCTCGAAGGGTAGGAGCAAAACGAAATGTAAAAACACTGCTGGGAAGTGGGGGTGGGAGTCCCTCCCAACTATCAACTGCCCAGAATATGAAAGCTACTCATAGAAAAATGAATCAAGACAACTATGGGACACCGCCCACTAGTGCGGGTGTCGTTTCTAGCAGCAGTGAAGGCAAGGCCTCTGTGGTTGTCATCTCACAAAATACTAGTGCAACAACATCATCAGAGAACACAAGGACTACGAGAGAGAGTAGGAATAAAAAGAAGAAGAGGAGAGTACCAGTGAGAACCAGACCTTTGAACGTTAAAACAAAGATGAGGGCTGGGAAGCTAGAAAATATTAAAATAGATTCCTTCGGGGCTGTGCAAGGTGATATTGAGGGAAAATTGGGAATCTTAAGAGTGATAGTTACAGGGTAGTCTACAGTGGGGGAGATGAGAGTCAATATGGGGTGGCAATGGTACTGAATGCTACAGTAGGGAAGGGGGTAATAAATATTGAATAGGCCTGCCACTGGATGCTAGTGGTAGAAAAATAGCAAACCCAACAAACTTTGAACTGGTGCAGCTGTACATGCCTACTAGTAACTATATGGAAGAAGAGGTGGATGGGGGGTATGAAAAACTGACAGATAATTAAATAAGTTCCGGGAAGGTAAAATTTGATGACGATGGTTGAGTGGAATGCGGTGGTGCCAGAAAGGAGGGATGGACTTGAAGTGGAAGGGTATGAGCTTGGGACAACAAATTGCTGCAGTGAGAAGGCCACTGAATTTTGTGGGAGAAATAAATCAGTAGCTACAAACACTTGGTTTAAAAATAGCCACAGGTGTAGAAACACGTGGAAAATGCCAGGGAATACAGATGGGTGTCAAATATATTACACTATAGTAAGGAAGAGAATTATTAACAGTGATTCAAAAACTCATGAAGCTGTTAGAGGGTGCATGCGGACTCGGATCATAACTCAGCTATAATGAACTAGTTCATCATCATAACTCTCAGATCATAGCTTGGTTATATTATATTCAAACGGTTTGTAAATTAGGAGAAGGAATGGTTGAAATGTAGAAGAACACAACCAGAGAATTTCCCGAAAATGGCCTTGACACCTATCAGGAAGATGAAGAGTGTGTCAGAATGCAAAGAGTAGAGAACAATTAGTTCAATTTCTCAAGTGGTAAAAGTCTAGCTGAAAATAATTAACAAAAGACTGGAGAGAAGAGAAAATTCTTGCTTAGGTGATGAGCAGATTGAGTTCAGGAATGAGAGGGCAATTTAGGATGTGATTGCAGTGACGAGAACACTAACAGAAAAAAAGTAGAGAACAATCACGATGTTTTTGTTTGCTAAGAGGATTTTGAGGCATTTGGCAGAGTAAATTGGAAAAACTTATATAGTCTCTGGGGAACATGGGAATAGATTAGCAAGATAGGATGCTCATCTGAGACCTACACATGGTCCGAGGGGCGAGGTTGGCTGATGAAAATCAGGGTGGGCAGTTATAGGTCACGGGGTAAGGCAAGGGTGCCCATTGTCCACTTTGCTTTTAAAATTTATGCTGAGGAAATGGTAAGGGACACATGGGAAGAGCTAGATGTGAGAATGAAAGTAGAAAGCCAGCTGATAAAGAATGTTACATTTGTGGATGACCAGGTATTGATCAGTCAATATTCAAATATACTGCAAGAGGTAGTTGATGCATCAGAAAAGCAGGGTGGGGTGTACAGAGGGAAGATAAACCATATGAAAACAAAGGCAATGAGATTCTCCAGGACAAAGAAAGCAAGGCTGGTCATAAAAGTAGGAGAGCACAAACAGGAGCAAGCAGAGAAATTTGATTACTTGAGTGGGTAGAATGCTAGAGGAAAGTGGGTATTGTAGCAAAGACATTAGAAGGAAAATAGTGTTAGCAAAGGAAAACCTTAGTATCTACCTATTAAGGGATATCATCATTGCTACAACCAGTTCAAAACTATAAGAACCATCAAAACGCGCAAGATCTTCCATCATATTAATATCATAGTTTGAAGTGTTACTGAGGTTACTAGAGAAAAGCATGAAAAGCCATGACATTGTCTTACAGGAGCTTAGGGGAGGAGGAGGAAGCTAGTTGGTGTGCTGCAAAAACTGTATTCGAAGCACATGGATCACCATTATTGAAAACCCAATAAACATTCTCCATAGACTGTCCAAGTTTGAGATTTGATGGTTAGGAAAGAGAATGAGCAGAGATAACAGGTTTTCAGTACTGAAGAGGACCTGAACGAAGAGGAAATAGTAGGGTAGTTACATGAGGCACTGGAAGCAATTATGAGATATTAAAAAAAAAAGGTTATTGAGGCATGATGTGGGGAGATAATAGGCCACTAAAAAGCATTCTGGAAAAGAGAATGTTGAGCAAGATTTACTAGAAGAATTAAGATTTTAGACTGTGTGGGAGGCAATAGTAGATATGAAGAGTTAAACATTGGAATAGTAATAGCATTATTGGATAACTTGAGACAGGATTGGATTACGAAAGAATTTCTTGGGGAGTGGAGCCAGGTTGGAGCTGTCCAAGTAAAAGCATCGTCGGAAGAACACCAACCATGGTGATACCTCATGAGGTGATATGCAGCATCAACATCTCATATACAGTAGTTTACATGGGGCTACATTAACAAATAGGTAAAAGAGGTCTAACAAATGCACACACAGAAGTAATACAAAATCTGAAGGAGACGACAAACCATTAATCACAATGGATAGGAACATCATGTTCAAAAACACTATAATGATGAATAAGAAAGATATGGATGGGAGAAGTTGAGAAAGGGACTAAGGAGAGAAATTTAGAAAGTAACAGATATGAATGTTAACAAATTCCCTGTCTGAAACCCATCAAGTCTTTAGATTGAATATTCCTAAAACATTTTTGTGTGGGAGAGGGATTAATCCATCCACACAATTGTCCATGAGCCACTGCAGGGACAATGAGCAGGGGGCACTACAACACCAACACCATTTGAAAAAAATTATCGTAAAAAGACTCAAAAAGATCATAAGACATCTGAATGCAATAACTCCAGAACATGTCACGTTCATCCAACTTGTCAGAGAAAACGAGATACATGATATAATTAACAAGACACCAGAATATTTTTTATGAAGATCTCTGGTCTAACTCAAGAGTACATCTCACATGTAGCTTTAAGACTTAGTGCCATTGAAAATACGTCAATTACAGAAAATTCAAGGTAAAACAAATCACAATTTTCATATGTACTTCAAGACTTCGAGCAACCATTTCTTAATATCAATCAAGTACATTACAACAAAATGTACCGACGAGAAGAGGTTATCAAGCTAAAAAAATGTTCAGATTGACGTATTCCATGAATTAATGAAGTAAATGTAATAATATTATGTTAATTTTAAAAGGAATGAAGGGTATATTTTAACTTGAATTGAAACTTCACAGAGTAACAGGTAACAAGTATATGAAGAAATTATTCGCTAGCCATTTCCAATGGAATTAATTACTTTTAAGGATAAGCTTAAAAAAAAGGGGTTGGATTTTTCGGGCCAAGGTAACACACGTCTTAAAAAATTTAATCCAAAAGTAGTTTTGAGATTTTGGTTCGAATACGATTGAGATCCTATCTATAGTATTCTGGCGAAAAGCTCAACACGGTTTTTTATCCGGCAGCCGTGCACACGATAGGGTACTACGTATTATTTGTACTATTTTCGTAATTTATAAGAGCACTTTATGGCAAAGAAGAAATTAATTTACTTTCCTACGGGCACAACACGGTAGAAAAATATCAAAATTAAACCAATATGATAGCTCGACATGGCAATTTCGGTATAAGTTACGGCCTAGTTTAAACTCGAACTTTCCTCATAGTAATTCGAGCTATATGTACGTGACATTTCTCATGGGCGTTTCCTTCATATTAGCCGAGTAACATCGGCGAGAAACAGAAGCCTCCAAATCCGAAATGCAGTTCCAAAAATAAGACAAGGCTTGTCCTTGCTTAATAACTGCCGATCCACAACATATATTATTTATTGTTTCGACAAGTTTAAATGTAACCAATACTTGATTCACGACGCTATCTACCGGAAAATCTATAATTGGCAGGTTGAAAAAGTAGACACAATACATAGCGTACTTCTTTAAGGAATTTCAAATTGTCGCCACAACGTTCCTATCCAGACATGTGATACTTTAAAAACCGGATGGATAACATGCAGGTAAAAGGCTAGAAGGGGCCTCACAAAAAAATTCAAGTAGTACCCGAGAGATTGATGTACTCTGAGCCAATTTCAATGACATCAGCGCTCAAATGGGGAAAACATTGAGGATATTGAAAATGAATTCCACAAAATGAAATAAGAACTTCGATAACACAGCCAGTAAAAGAATTCTGAAAACTGACGACATTCTAAAAATAATTTAAGAACTGATTGGCAATGACTTCACGCCACTGCAAATCGCCAAGGCCAATTATTGAACGAGACCACTAGCTACATTAGGACAAACACTGAAAGAAATTCTTCAGTAATCAGCTATCAGTCCACTTAGACACTCGCATTCAAAGAGGATTTCACGAAGTTGTGGGTATGCGAGGCCCTTTAAAGCCATCTGAGGCTATTCTAATATTAATAATTTATTAGTTTATTTGCTACATGAAAAGGCAGAGGCTTAACATTCTCGCGTCTAATTTTACATGAACAACAATGGCCTTCTCTAAAGCAAAAGACAGAGGTAAAATCAAGAGTTGTCCGAATAACATGTAACAGAAAGTACAATGGTAACTGGCACTATATCTCATAATAAATGGAATAATCGGAGTAAATGGCTGAAAATGGTCAAATCATGTCTAAATATTCATGCTGGAGTAAAATACAAGATCCATTCACCCCGAATTTCACACATTTCACGAGTGGAACATCAGAATTAGCATATATACATTTGATTTCATTTTAGCTGAACATACACCAACACCATTCGCAAAATCGATAGCCAGTTGAACATTACCCCAATAAACATGGCAATAATCAAACTGTCAAGGGAAATCCTACAGCCTATCCCAATTCGAGCCATACAATTGACCACTGATCGCCAAGCATTAGATCAGAAAGCACAGTGAAAAATGTATCAGACGAACACTATACTGACAGAAAAAGGTAAGTATTCGGGATATTTCTGATTCAATAAATTCAAAAGCAGCTATGAAGAGCTCCTGACAGGGCGAATTGATAGTTAATACACTAAAAATATATTTGTTTTGATTGCTAAGCAGAAGTTAAATAAGTCTACATTGATCGAAATGACAGCAGTAGCTACGGATCTAGAGCTGATAGGAGAGAGAAGAAGAAAAAATCTCAAAATATCCACTTACCAAATAAGAAACCACGGGAAAATATTCTAGAATTCCACCAAATTTTCTCACCCGGCAACAACATACTATTCAAATCACTCGCATGTGGATCACATTCAAAATAAGTCGACTGTCATTTGTTAGCAACTCAAGTACTGAATGTGCAATGGAGGTAGAATTTACGAGTTTAAACTTTTGAAAATTGCAATTTGAAATTTATTCATAAAATTAGTAAATACTTGTTATAAGTTTTATGGCTTTGAACAAGTCAAAAGGTTTATTTTACAGTTTGCAGGTTGTGTGACGTCATGTGCCCTCCACCAATGAATTTCAAACTTTCCCTTCCTACATTGACGTAGCGAACAGCTTGCTTACGCCACCTGCGCCATACTGTACTGTAGCGCAATGGCCTAGTTCAATAGGTTGTTATTGTTTAAATTTTTGTTTGTGTAAAGTTTTTCGATATGGCACCAACGATTGGAGTGAATTTGCGTGTTACCGGCCACTGCAATCAAGGTGGCCGGAAACATATGGAGGATATGTTTTCAGTTGCCTATCAGCAAACAGAGGACGAGAAAGATTTGGAATATGCATACTTCGGTATATTTGATGGGCACGGAGGGCGAGAAGCCGCTTCATTTGCAAAGGAACACTTAATGGATTCAATTGTCAGTCAGAAAAAGTTTTGGTCTGATGACGACGAGGATGTAATGAAAGCAATTAGGGATGGGTTTATATCCACTCATTATGCCATGTGGAGAGAATTGGGTAAGTGCTATTCCTTAATCATTGCATTAGTTTGTTTAGCTCACAATTTGTCGCCAACTCCAATATGATACCATACAGCTTTAACATGATTGATATTTGGTATTAATTTGCCTTATCAGAGAAGTGGCCGAAGACCTTGTCAGGTTTACCTAGTACTTCAGGGACGACTGCAAGCATTGCATTCATAAGGAAAGGAAAAATATATATTGGACACGTTGGAGATTCTTCTGTTGTAATAGGTTATCAAAACAAAGGTGATTGCAACTTTCTTCTTACTCAGAATATGTAGTATTTGATGTGCATAATGTCAGTCACTAGTACTAGAAGATACTAATGAAATGTCATTTCAGGTGAAACAGAATGGAAGGCAAAATCTTTAACCCGCGACCACAAACCCGAGAGTGAAGATGAGACAGATCGCATTAAACAGTGTGGTGGGAAAGTGGTTTACAAATCGGGAGTTCCTAGGGTAGTTTGGAACCGTCCTAGAATTGGGCATAAGGGACCCGTTCGTCGCTCCACTCATATTGATGAGATTCCATTCTTGGCAGTTGCCAGGTCATTAGGTTTGTACTTACCAGTTGAACGTAGTCATTATTTTTTCTTTGTTTACCTTTGTTTTTTGTGGGCATTCATTCACTTCCGTATACCTTGAAATCGCCGTCACAGGGGACCTGTGGAGCTACAATTCTGCCTTAAATCAGTTCGTTGTTTCTCCTGAGCCGGATGTGGAAGTAATACCTGTTGACATATCAAAGCATCGATGTTTAATCTTGGGAACAGATGGGCTGTGGAACATGTTGAGCCCACAAGCAGCCGTTGACGTTGTGCATGCAACTGAATGCCATAATGTTCTCTATGCTGTTTCATCATCTCACGTGAGTGCTCAGATGCGTAGCATGGAAGTAAGATTTACTTTTCATTTTTTTCTTTTACTATTTCTCTAAACTTTAGTGACATTATTGATGATATGTTAACTATTGGAGTACAATTTTTATTTGTTTATGGTAACGTTAGCTGAATTAGGCCTTGAAGTCATCTCAGATTGATACATGTGATTGATACATCAATACATTCATGATTGATATCATTTGATTCATTTTGTTTAATGAAAGGGGAGACGAATGATGATTTTCATAAATTAACCTCTTATCAAAAGTAGTCAATAATTGTTATGTAATTATCCAAGCACGGATTAAAATTTCAAATACCTCAAATCTTGAAATTATGTTGTTCTAGTCATTCCTCGACTACTTGATGATTGTGAAAATATGATGTATTAAGTTCCAATCTTAAATTCAACGACAAATTTACTCAATATTCTGCTGTTTGTTAATTTTTTTCTTGGTGGAAAATTAGAATTTAATACATCAACTTTATTAAATATCAGTTGCTAGCCTCAATTTGCATTTACATCTACTAATGGGAGGTTTCCAACTTTGGCAGAACTTAAATTGGATCAACCCTTCTAAAAGATTAGTGGATACAGCCCTTGGGAAGTGGAATTCTTGCAAGCTAATTGCAGACAACACCAGTGTAGTAACTCTAATGTTGGATCCACCTGGACCACCTCGTGCTCAGGTAATTCCATGACCAGGAGACCTTAAAACACCTATATTTTGCTGAATGATAGAGAAAGGGTTCTAATTGAGCATTAAGCCGTACAATAATATTTCTGATGTAACATTTTACTAAGAGAAGTTATTATGGCTGCATGGTCTTGCTGAAGTATGTTTATAAGACGGCCTACTTTTTCTGTGCCATTCAGATGCACACCAATCAACATTTGAAGCATTATTTTTACTTAAACTAATATCCTCAGAGACGTTAATTTGGATCATTGAAAATCATTTACTAACCTTAATATGTTTAAAAAACTTGAGTCCAAAAAATATTTTCATTGATGACATGGAGTTTTATTTATCACACCAAATACACCAAACATCCATAAGTTTTTACAGTCAAGTTCCCAAACTGATTTAGATTAAAGGTACTAAGAAATTGATTACCTCAATTGTGAGAATATTCTTTGGCTGCATTAATAGGAATGTTCACCTTACATCTTTGTTGCAATACTAAGCTACTGACAAATAAATTAAGTGTATATGGACATAGTTACAAACATTAAATAAATTCCTTGTTAGGAAACAGTTTTAAATATTTTAAATAAATTCCTTGTTAGGAAACAGTTATAAATATGTTAAATAAATTCCTTGTTAGGAAACCAACTCCCATTTATGGTCTTGATGTGGTGGATGTTTTCAACCCCATATGAATAACAGGATATATTTCTTTGGAATATCAAAATCTCTTAGTAATTTTTCAGTTTAATTTTGAACGACTGGTTTCATTGCATAGACAACATCTTAAGGTCAATCATAATAAAACTGCAAGACAAATTACCTAGACATTTTGATGTTTCACATTGAATTTTCACAAAGTATAGCCCAAAACCAGCAAATTGACATTTCTTTGTTGCACTTACAGGTATTACGGAAGCAGCAAGTAAGTCAGAATCATAGTCTACCAGAATCATCGCTGAATGGAGCTGAACCAGTGACAAGTTCACCATCAGATTTCCGTAACACCTCTTCAATGGATGAATCTTTAAGATCATTATCACCACGATCCACTCCTTCGGAAGAACCCACCAATGACGGTGCTTACAATGGCACTTCTTCCACGGGTGGTGTTGTGATATTCACTCGCTATCCTTCTCCACAACAAAGTCTGGAAGTGGGCAACCACAAGGCCAGTGACAACAACAGACTGACATCAACATCTCCGTCCCACCAGTCCCATGGCATAGGCATTGATGGCCCATCAACTGCGGGTGGTGATGCTAGTGGTCGAGTTCGGGAGGTGGGTGACATCTTGCACGGTCCTGGTTGCTCTCAGAAGCATGATTCTGCTTCCAATCGGAAACATCATCGTTTGACCCACCTCCAAAAATCTCAGGAGCCACCACCTGGAGGATCTGGATGCAATCCTCTGGCCCCCAGCACGGGAAACAGTCAGAGCCCTGAGATTCAGAGCAATGAAGTGTCCAGTTCCTTAAGTGAGGACAACTCCAAGTCCCACTCAGAGGCTGTGAGTGTTAAAGGTGCCGAAAACGATGTCCCCTTAGTCAGTAGTGCCCAAAATTTTGATGTAACCTCTAAGCATAAAGACTGCTGGCTCCGTAGGAGGAGGACACGTTCAGAGGACAGGTATTCAAATTTAATGAAGACTGCTGGGCCTGTGAATGATGTTTTGAATGAGTGTGTATCATGGCCCAACTCAACATCACAACCAGAGTTAGTAGGGAGTGTGAGACGAAGATTATTGTCTACAGGGGATATGGGTAAAGCTTGGGCCGGTGGTAACTTTGCTCAGTCGTCTACTGGGAGAAGGTGCTGCGGGCAGCGCTTGGGCCTTGGTGTGAGTAAAGTTGATAGGCGAAGGGCCATCATAACCCCCAGGCGGGGACGTTCACGGCCATTAGATCCATGCACTGCCGACCACCACAGCTTGAATGACTCCATTCCCAACGAACCTGTGATGAACCCTGCACCATCAGATGAGAATTCCTTGTCACGGAATGGTAACTTGCCCACAGACTCTCGCGTATCGGGCATGATGAAATCGTGCTGTGTGGTGTTGCAGAGATCACCCATGCCGCCTACTCTGTTAAAAATTAGGCGGCATAGCCAAAAGAAACGCAACTCCCTTTCAATCAGACAGAACCCCGTCCCCAAGTCCATGAAACATCCCCAAATGCACTGTGGCAATGGGGGAGCAATCAGGAGGTCGTGGGCAAGTGGTAGTTGTCCCAAGCAGGGGCCAATGATCACTAGAAGTAGGAGAAAGGATGATGCATGATCTACAAGCTGCTTGGTCTTTCTGTTAAACTATTGTTAACATTAAGGCAGCTTCTTTTAGTCATATTTTATCTTCTTGATTTTTATTTTTTACAATTACCCTTAAGCAAAAAAAATTTCTTGGCTTTATCTGAAGCAATTATAAATCTCTTAACCATTTTTTAATGCAAATAGAAACCAAATATCATGAATCAGTTTTATGGAATGTATATGAGGTTGAATTTTTATGGGAGAGAGTAAGTGGTTTTGTAAGACAAGGCATGCAACTTGCCGATGAATAAAAGTTACATTTTAATTTTTTATATAAAAGGTTGGATCTTAGAAGGGATATTCTTGGTGGCTGTGTCATGATTAGATGTCTGTAAGTAAGCATTGTTATTGAAATATTGGATACTATCCAGCCTCAAAGTTTTCACTTCAGGGAAGTGGTCCATTTTAATCTTTGCCAGCAAGTGTTAATGCTTTCAAGAGAAAACCAGTATTTTAAATACAAGTTTTTCATAGAAGGAACAGTGATATGATCACCATTTTGATTTTTTTTACCTGTGGGTATCCTCACAAGGTAGGAGGAATATTTTTATAATGTAGATGTTCTGAATGTTCATGTTTAACATTGCTTGTGAAACTTCATCCATGAGGTGCAGCCTATTGACAAGTCAAAACTTTGGTGTAGTGTTCCTATTATTGAAAATTCTCTAAATGCTATTATCTAGATTGCAGAAGTTCTCATTAAGATATAAATAATCCTGTTGAAACATATATTCCAAAGAACATGGCTACAATTTTACCTCTAAAATACAGGTTATCTCTGTTGGTTGATGACTTTCTTTGTTAAATCATTGTGTAAAGTGTTTGGGACGTTGCATTTGTTTGCAGGAGAATTCTGTTATATCCCAACCAATTTTATTTATTAAAAGCAATGTTGCTGTTGATATGTCTTCAAAATGTCTGTTTCTTTTTCTGCCTAGTTAGGCCATCATCTAACTTGATTTCCAGGACGAAATTCTCAAGAAAAATGTAAATGTAGTTCTGATGTAATGCATTTCATTTCCACATACCTACTGGGTCGCCAAAAGGTCCAAGTATTTTTATACATAGATAAGCAAAGAAGAGACTTAAAAGTGACTGGAGCATTAAAATCTTTTAGAATCATGCCAACATAAATCAGTAAATGATTATTGCCACACCATCTCTGATTTTAATTAAATTTTGTAGACGTAGTAATTCCACAATGGTTTCCTAAAGCACCAGGAAAAATATGCCCCAGAAATACGGTGAAGGTCTTAGCTCAAGTTCACCCATTTCTATAATGCCTGTCATCAAAACTTAGACTTTACTCTTGCCTTAGCATTCCTACTTAAGTAATTATCATATAATGGTTCATTTATGCATGAATCGAAGATTGTTCATTAAGATTTTTACAGGGGCAGGCTCCTGTCTCTTTAAAAAAAACCAACTTCTTCGTCTTGGCAATATCTTTCCTTCATTAATAGTATAGAAAGATATAAGGTAAGTGAGAGAAGGGGACTGAGTTTGCATGATTGGAAAAACGTGGGTGGAGGGGGTTGGCTAGAAAGATAGTCTTTGAGATGAAGAATATTAAGTCACATCACTAGCAGCTAGGTACCAGGAGGTTGAAATATACAGAATATACTGGCAGAATTAGGGTGTGACAGGAATAAACATGACTTCGTCTAGTCTCAATAGTCAGTCCAGTGAGCATAAGGGGGTGTCATGGATGCAACACTTCTTGTGATATACTAGAGTTTTTATTCCTGCTAAGGCACAGTGCTGCAAGGATGATTTCAGCAGGTGAAAAAACAGCAGACATAGGAGCTCTTCTCGAGAAAGATTGAAGTCTGGCAATAAGCATATTTTCATAACTGTGCCACAATCATTTTACTCGATTGAGTTGAATGCACACATAAATGATGGAAAAGAGGATTATTTTTGTAATCATGTTACACATGGAGGTTGTGGTCTGTAATAAGAAAACATGTGACATATTCACTTAAAGCAGTTTTACACAGTACATGCATTTGTAAAAATTCTTCCATGAACTCTTGTATAGCGAAAATTGTTAAATGACAGGTTGCATAAATGCTTGTGCAACTGTCTGAATGACAGAACTGATAATAGGACCTGCTCTAATTTCATTCAGACAAGTATACAGTTTTGTTCAGTTTTCATCATTTTCCAAACCAATAACAAAAACCAGCAGTTTTAAATGAAACAATGATCACTTGAAGCAAAATTCACCTTTAGATGTAAAAGTAAATCTTATCAGTTTAGTCATGACTTAAAAACATTTTACCATTCTCTTTTAATGGCTACATGAACGACCCACCACTTCCCAGGAGATATATCATCCCTAATAATGACTTCTTCCCACATAATATCACCTCTCACAAGATCTGGCTGTTTGCTCAATTGATCTTCTGCCATCCACGTGAAATGGCAAACACTCTCCTGCCCTTAAGCCTAAGCTCTAGCTGCTCCTTTTTTCTCTGCCTCCATCTCTCCAACAAATCTACAGTTTGCTTAGTCTCCTTCTCTTATTCCTTTAGTCAATTAAGCCTGCTGCCCTATGGCTACAGCCATTAATTCTGCAGCTATATTCCCATCCATTAAGGCCAAAAGGCTCTTGATCATCACAGAAACTTGTCCCACTAACCACTTGAATACGATGCTTTCTCTCATGGGCCTGCTTTAAAAAAAACAAGAGGGTCACTAATTGATAAATTTCTAAAATATCTACCATTACATTACACGCAAAATTTTCAGTCATTCATATGATATTTTCTTTCATCTACCTATACCCCACGAGCCACTGCATGGGCTTGTGGCAGGGGGAGTTAGGTCACAAGCCGTGTAAAGGTGTAAGTTTTTTGGGATATGAAATGGTGACACGTATTACAGGAGTGTATTTAGTGGAACTCAATTTTTGTTGTGGTCACTTATTGTGCACGGAAAGAATGAGTTTTTGTACCTATCTGTTCAGCAGTGTATCTCTCTTATTTTGTCGCATCTGTCAGACCTAGAGATGTAGTGAGGAATCATAATAATATTCTCTGTGTCACTCTGAAAAATACCAGTTCTGAATTTCTCCAGCAACCTAAGCCTAGAAGTCTCTAGGGGCTCCCACCTTAATCCCTCCAATAGCTGTGAGACAGTATTGTACGCTTATAACAGTTTTTAACGAAACATGCTGCTTTCCTTTGTATGTTGTTAAGATTTTTGCTTAAATCTTTATGACCAGGGTCCCAAATGCTCGCAACGTATTCAAGGTGTGGCCTAACCAGAGTGAAGTAGCATCTCTCTTTGACTCTTTTACCCAAGGACCTTCCTAATACATTTAACAAAACCTAATTTTTTTAATGCTGTGCCACATATGTTTTGTATGTGTAAACCCCACGATATATCAGAAGTTAAAGTAATTCCAAGATATTTGATTGCATCTGAAGATTTTATGTTTACTCCACCCACAGTATAGGTATGGCCTTTGTGTGATGACTTTCGCAGGAAGTGAACTTGGTGCATTTGCTGATATTTAATTCTAACCTCCACTACTAGCACCACGATGTTTCAAAGTTGACTGTATTATCTCTGATACATTCATTTGTATAGCATCTTGTACTGTGTAAAAATGCCTTAACTCAGTGTCTGACTTAGACCAACTATTGACCAAGGGATGGATTGATGTAACCCTTCTTTCCTGTGGCTAATTGTTCCCCACAGGAAACAGTGTGGTGTCTGCTTTCGGGCATTCTTTTCCATGGTGTCTTTCTAGGACAACAGTTTTGCCACTTCTGCAGGCATCTTCACAGTATGAAGATGGCATCCAGAACAGCCAGATACCATGCAGAGGAATGCCATAAAGCAGACACTCCACAAGGTAAGCGCCATGGAAACCTTCATTTCAACTCAGGAAATGGGTCAATTTAATTGCATACTCCTTGAATAACTCAAAACAAGAAATATTTGTGGAAATACAATAATAAGCACCCATTTTGGCTACCTCAAGAGCTATTATTGTACGGCAGATTTTATCCTCTCTTAGAGAGGTAAAAGTAGGGGAAAATTAGATCCACGGCAAATTTTGGTGTATGTCAAACAGGTAAGCACACATCCCTTACATTAATATGTAACATACATAATATCCTAGGAATATGAGAGGCATGCAAGAGGTCAGCCTCACCACTCAGTCACTGCTTCCATGAAAAAAGTCTCCCATCAAACAAATTTTAAGCTCTGATTCCACATATCACCATCTAAATTACATGTGACAGAATAGGACAAAGAAGGTGCGAAGAAATATGATAAATACACACAAAGAACTAGGCATATGAACGACATAAAAGGTTGGTATAGAAAATATTACCTGGAGTATCTCTTTCAAACTCTCGCTTAAAATGAAATACCATTAGAAGATGACACTTCCTTACCTTGGAATACAGCAAGTGCTAAATGATGAATTTTCCCACATCAACAATCACTGCAGAGGCTGGTGCTGGACATATCTTGGCAGAGTTTAGAGTCACTCCTTTCATCGGCAATAGCATCAAGAATGTCCAACAACAGTTCACGACTTAGGTTCTGGAACTTGGGAAGCTTGGCAACCTGTTCAACGACCAAGTATAAACTAAGTCACATTGTATATACATACTGTCTACTACTAATAGACTTGAATACAGTATGTGGGTCAAAAATACCTTACCAACGATTAGTTTTTCACTCAAATAAAAGACTTTTAAGAGAAATTGGGAACTTCCATAACAAAATGATTTGAGTGAAAAGTCTTCCACAAGGCCAAGTGCCCTGTGGCCCACATTTTGATGGCCAAACAAATCACCAAAATTTCAGTAGCAGTTGAATACTTGACATGATGGAAGACATCACCAACATAGTAGACCAGGAAAATACCAATTTATTCAATGTAAAAGATGGCAACCAAATTAATTAGTCATAATTATACAGAGAATTGTGCAAGATAATTATGATGCCACTACTAAAGAAAAATAGTGCAAAGAAATCAGGAAATTATACTCATCTGACAAAGGCTTGGGCTAAGATTACATTAACACTGTGAGGACGTGAGTTTCACGCTACCTAGAAGGACGGCTAGGGGTCATTTGACCCCAACTTCGTTTTATCATTTTAAAAGCTGTTTTATCTTCCCACAGCCTGTTTTATTGTAATATTATTCATATTTATTCTTTAACAATACGTATAAGCATTAATTATGGTATTCCAATTGTTAAAAATACATAATTATCAATACTAAAAACGATGAATTAAATTACGTTCAATGGCAAAGATTCAAATTTATAGTCACTCTAATCACGACATTGCATTATTATTACTTGATATAAAAGATATACTTCAAAATTTCACAATGAGCATAATGGGTTTTTCATACTTTAAAATAATAAAAATTAAAAAATATTACTTTGTTGAACATTTCGGACACATGGTTATTTTTTCGGCACACTTTCTACAAAATATTTTTTTACGCTGAAAACATACACTTGATGATTTGTTTTGACAATTTGGAGATATTTGGCTTCTTTTTCTCTTCTGTGCTCTTAGATATGTGGCTATGGTATTTGATGAATTTTTGTTTGTTTGAATCGAGCATGAAGGCGAGGGTTCCATTGGAAATGAGATTCCCATCACTTCTCTAACTAATTTCTTGCGACTCAGTTTACTATTCGTAGTTTCCCTATAGAGAACCCAGCTATTTATCGAGCCCAGATCAAGTATATTGAAAAATACATAAACAGGCCACCTCCTTGTAGCTGATCGGGTTGAATATTTCTGGCACATACTGTCCATAATATCTACTCCCAGTTTGTTTTTATTGTAAAATAGGATGGTGTCTGGCTTTCTTTTATTAGTGTCTGAAATCGCCACATCTGAGTGCATGGTACTTAGTAAAAGAACATTCTTCTTCTATTTTGCTTGGTAATTTGTGAAAGTATGACCCTGAGTGTTTTTGTATATTCTAGTTGTGTAAATTTCATCATTCATGTGGACAGAAGGAGGAAGTCTCACCTGTTTGTTTTATGGTTCCGACAAGAGAAATTTTCTTTTTTTTTTAAGTTTTCTGCCGGTTGAATTGATGAAAAATAATTGTTACAGATAAGGCTCAGTCAATCTCATTACAGCATATTCACCCAATGCTTGATTTGATGGCCTCTCTATATCTTTACCACAATACGGAAATGCATTCAGACAGTATTTAGATTTCACGTCAGTCAAAACCCAGTTCTTGATTCCGAATTTGTCCGCTTTCTTCGGCATATCCTGTATGAAATGACACCTGCATTTCATTGGATAGAGCTGTTCATCGGCCAATACACTTTCACTTGGATTGTAGCAGGCTCGGGAATTGGTGACAAAATTGTTCCAAGGATCAGAAGCCAAACTAAACTTATCTGCCCTTAGTGTTTGACTACGAGTTGCCTTTGAATCAAAGTGTGTTTCATTATATTCAAGAATTGATCCCTTGGCATTGCACTCGAGAATATTTTTGAGCCCCAGGTTTTATCCCAGCAGCTTTTCATAGACAAATGCCACTGTCCCAAGATGACATTGCAGAAATTGATAGAAAATACACATAAGCAATATTCCGGTCAAATTTCACACACCCACCTTGGAGAAGTGATGCACAATTAAGCTCAGAGCATGCTTCTTCATATCAAGGGCTTGAATCCTATTTGCAGCTTCAAGAATCTGGATGACGTTCTCAAAAGTAACATTCATTTCCAAGTTTTGCTTGCAGAAAGCCTATAATACCAAATAGCAATAAAATAAAAATTTTCAATAATGAAATTGTAGTCTTAGGCAAAAATTTTGAATTTGGATCTTATTCCAAAGCTTGAAATAACAATCACAACAATAATAAGCAGAACAATGCAAATGCATTGAAAAGAGTTAGGAGTGAGATATTGCCAAACATCATGGCATTTGTATATATTTAAAACAAACCTTTGTTGAGGATCAACTTTAAATTAGGATGTTACCATTTTCATGCATAAAATTCATAGATAAAACCAAGCATAATAACATATCCAAATATCTCATATCTTCCAGAATGTTACATGACACTATCCTACCCAGACTAACTACTACTACCTTGATTGTCTTTAGAGCAAAAAGCAGAAACAAGCAAGCTTCACCAATTGAATATAAAACCAATTTACAAATCTAAATGTTCAAAGGTTATGATTATCAATCATGGTTTAACTCACCTGAAGTCTGTTATTTGTGAATCCATAGAAATATGGAGCACTAAATAAATACAAGGAGTCTTCAGGTGGCATGTTGACATCTGCATAATATATGTAGCGAAGCAGGGAGTCAAATGACTGCCGCGATGGTATCATCTCCCCAATTTGTATCTACAAAAGATAAATACAAAAATTACAGCAAAAAAAAAGATTACTGAAGTACACGCAATAAATGACTCATTTGGAAGATATTTTTGAAAATCACAGCTGGTTAGAATTGGAAACAAATGCAGAAGAGAGACAAACAAAAAAAACCAAGAAAATTTAAAAATGTAAATGAACACCAATCGACTTCATTAAGTTGAAAACCAGATTTAAAGCAAGGAAATTAATTAATTAACGAAGGTTATGATAAAAACATGCAGCATATCTTTAACAAAAAGCATTACTTTTTATACCTCTTGATGATGTGTTCTTACTTTTTATACCTCTTGACGATGAATATTGCATAGTATTGCTTAATGTCAAATAAAAATTATTATTACTATTATTATTAGGACAGGGCTTCAAAAAATCATTTTTACATGCACAATGTTGTCTTCGGGCATGAAGGAGCGGAACATGGCTTCAAAGTATGAGCATCGAGCAGCTAATATTGACTTGTGGGCAGGTATTGGTATCCCATCAAGCATCAGAGTTATATCGCAGAATTCTTGACCATTACTCTTCAGAAATGCTTCCATATCTTGTTCTAGAGTTGTGCCTATAATGAGAGAGAACAGTTATTCAGAACAGTTGACAAGTGGCAGACAATATATTTAACATTGCACATGCTGAGGAAAGAAAAATATTTTTCCCGGCCATTACTAAAAAGCAGTATCGAATCCAAAACTTTTAAGATGAGAACTCATTTGCCCTCATAGAGGATATATATATATATATATATATATATATATATATATATATATATATATATATATATATATATATATATATAAAGAGAATTCATTTGATATCTCTACTGTAAACTACAGATCACATATCAATGTACCACAAATCTTCATTTGTGCACTCAATGTATAACTAGTTCCAAAATTACTGAAATAGAACTTGTTTGAAAGCTTCTAAATTCATAATATGCCACCCTGTGGAGGGGAGGGTAGTTATGACTTAGATGAGGAGCATACAATCAGACATGACTGGCACACATGAACTTTCCACTCCTTCAGTTACTATACATTTTATCCAAAATTCTCAGGCAGTCAGACACTCATTGTCATGATTACTCTAAGCAAGACTTCCCTTTGTCTGTACACAAACCTCTTTTCCATCATAAAGCATATCATAACTGCAAGATTTAATGCAAACCATTCGATAAATCACTTAATGACTCTCACAACCAATTCCATACAGAATGTTCAGTAATTTCTGCAGGGTAAGCAATGGGAACAAACAATTACTATTTTTTTTACTTTTTAAATCATATGCTTCTTTGTAATTATACAGCAGAATGACAGAAAGTGAGTGCAGCAGAATCACAAAATTTTCTTCTAAGTTCTTTGCCCCTTTTAACATGCGTACTACATTTAGAATGATTACAATAGCTCTTTAATTTTACAACTAACAATTATATGAAAAAACTAAGTAAGCTGAAGGGGAAGTTGAATAAGGGAGTGGTCTCATCTCTTTTGCAGCCAGGAAACATTAATAACATTTGGCAGAGTGCACAGTAATAGATTTGTACAGATCAAAAATTTCTCCACATTGGTCATAAGCTTTCAGACAATCTCCAAAATTGAACCTTCTCCTAGGTTAAATAAGGCTAAAGTCACCACTTAAAATTTGAATGCCATAAAATGAATACTTACAGTTCCACCAGTTTTTCATTTTCTCATCCACAGCTGTCATTTTCGTGTGGAATGTGGTTGGGGCATCAACAGTCACTTCAAATGATGGCTCTGTCATTGGACGAACTTGCTGCATTTGCCTTTGACGGATAATCTCAACCATCAAGTGTCGATCGAGAGACTCAAATTCAGTGCTCATGACAATGTGATTGTAGTTACTCTCCTTGACTACAAATCTCAATACCATCTCTTTGATGAAGACGAGCTTCAACTGAGATGCATTTCGTAGAGCCTCAAGCACATTTTTGCGGTTAATTTTAGACTCAAGGTACTGCACACACAGTTGTTCAAGCCGTCTCATGTGAAACTACATAGCAAGGGACAACAAAAACAAAAATGGAATGATAATATGGCACTCAAATGCAACATATGCAGAAAATTAAACTAATTATGATGAAAAAATCTACAGGGTTGGTAAGATATCAATCTTTTTGACTCACTCTTACATAGATACATATGTATTTAGCGATGTATATGTATTTAGCAATCTGATATGTTGAATATAGAAAAATATGATTTGTCTGATGCTACAAATTTTAATGTACAAACCTATTTTTTTCATGAAAATGAATGGTGCTAATGAGAAGACATTTTCCACAATACAAATCGTAAATGCAAAAAAATTAGTTAAGAACGCTAAGTGTGAACAAGCACCATGACTTGAATCTCTCATGCTCCATCAATAGCCTGATATCAAGGAAATAGGAAGTTGCATTATACAAATAGACTTCTTTAACATAGGTTGGTTCAAATAACTTCAAATTCAATGACCACAGGTCTCTTTGGCTTGATGGTTGGTGAACAACCAAATTCATCCTTAGAGGACATATAAGGATACCAACCCATGCTGTTTGAGATGATATTAACTTCCTTTGTAAGAATAACAACAACTACTTAGAACAAAGGGGCTCAGGGGAACTGATTGGTCAAAATATGGTATTGTGCTATGAATGTGAATAGATAGAAAACTGTAAGCAACACTATAATATGATAACTGGCTGCAACACCAATTTTCAGAGATGATAATGAAAAAGAGATATCTGCATTGGTTCATTCTGACTAAGCTTCACATTTTACATCAATCATTAAGGAAAATTCTGAAGCATTATGAGCAGAGACAAAGAGAGTGAAGACAAGCAGAGATTCTGCAAATTACTATGGCAATAAATGATTTAGCACTTTCCAGTGAATAGAATGTGTGAAATTATCTCGGGATTCACACCGGGTAAAATTTTTGGCTGCTGCCAAGGTTTCGATGGATAACACTTCCATCATCATCAGAGTAATGATGCCCGGGCCACCTGTGTTCTCTCTTATATAGGGTCTTTGACGGTTACGTCTGACTGACCATTGTTGCTACTTCTTTCCGTTATTATTTTCTAAATTAGCGGTTGATTCCACCCTTCCACCCTTGATTTATCACCAAATTCCACCCTTGATTTATCTAGTACCCCGAGTCCTGATTTAAGTTATTGGGCTGGAGATGTATTTCTATGGCTACCTTAAATAGCCTTTCCCAAAATCCATTTAACCGTCCAAGACCGTATATAAGGGAGAACACAGGTGGCCTCATTAGGCATCATTACCCTGATGACGATGGAAGTGTTATCCATCGAAACGTTGGCAGCAGCCAAAAAATTTAACTGTGTGAATCCAGAGAGAATCTAACACATACAATGGCAATATTTGTAAATTTTCAAAAATTACACAGGTATATTTTGTAATTTAGTGTGACCCATGAGAATTACCGTAATTTTAAGGAAAACTCCTTAAAGGTTGTTATCATAATTCTATTCATGGCAGAGAGGGAAAATACACTAAAATTAAATAAAAATTTCACAATTTAGATATCACAATGTAAAACTTAGATGCAACACAATAAAAGCATAATATTAAAGGCATACTCCAGTCCCAGTCTCACTGTTGTAATGTATTTTTTTCACATTTCAATGAGCGAAATAAAATTGGTCAGTAAGGAAATTGTACACTTCTTTTGTTAAAACCCATTGAAAAACAAAATTCAGTCTATGCTCAAAATGTGGTGACATTCTAAGAGTTTTCCACTTTCTTCCCTTTTTGGTTGATTAGGACCATTCCCTGAAAATTTCAGCCCTCCCGCTTGATTAGGAATTCCCAGGAATCAATGTCAAAGACATTTGACGTTTTGACTCCATGTCATGTCGCACATCGTTCACAAGATGGCTTTACTTCCCATCAAGGGAATATGTTTACAGTGGGTGGCACAGCAGGGGTAAAATACATAATGATAGTAAAGAAGTTCAACTTCAATTAAACAATAAAGAAGTAAAGAGTAAATATTACATTATCACTTAGAAGTCTCCAGAGAAAAATAAGCTTATCTTTATCACATCATTGTTAAGCTGAAATCCAATTCAGTTGATGGAACGGTAACTTAAGGTACATCTACTATTTAAACACCCAAGAACAGCTCCTCCCAGTTATTTCCCTTAGATGTAAATGCTGTATGATACAAGCTAAAAAAATTCACATAAAAATAATTTGTCTAACCTGGACAGCCAGTCTGTAGACATCCATCATTAGCAGCACAAATCTGTTGCTCATTGGATCTTCTCCTACATAAGATAAAATGATTCCCATTTATTGCATCTCCACATTCATTGATTAAATACTTTTTAAAAATCTATCAAACTAACTCACATGCACTTATTTAAAAAATATTAAGGCCTCTAGGAATGTTCACGAATGAAAAATGTAAAGACTTACCCTTTTCAGTGGGATCAATACGATCAGTGTAAATGTAATTAAGGACCATCTCAAAGGCCTCTGGAACTGCTTCAATAAGCTTCACTTCTAGAAGTGGTATGTCTTTAAATTGAACCTGAGTGGTACCAAACAACTGAAACATGAATGACATCTAGTAAGTTACTTCAAAATGAAGCACAGTACCTACTTATGAAGGTTTCCTTATCACAAAAACCAAGGCCAGGGACAATCATCAACCATTGAGAAGAAAACATGCCATGAAATTCACTGCAAGTGTTATTAATGATGAAAAGCCATGTAGAGAATAATTAAATTTTCATTCAAGAGTGAACTTTCAGCAAGTAGGGGCTAACTCTAAAAATCCATTCTTCAAGGGTTGGCCAAAAAGTAATGCCCTCTTTTTTCTTTAACTCCTTAATAACATGAATCAGTACCTTGAAAAGGTCAACAAGAGACGCATCTCCATTGGTTGCAAAGGCTTATCAGGTCATCAAGGTCTAACCAATTATGTGGACTATACAGAGGATGGACTGCAAGATTAGGCTCAAAAATACCAGTATGGCATAAACAAAAGACATGAAAGAATGTAAACTGCTTCATAATTTCTTTTCTTTTCTAATCCATTTTGAATAATGACATTAAGTACTTTTCCACACTACTACTTTGGACAAGTTGATTCGCACAGTTGAAACCTGGTTCACATTGGCACAGTTGAATCCATAACCAGAGCGAGGACTGGTAACAATAGGGCATACAAGCCCCAGTGAATCCCTTCAGGGTGGCAATAGAACTTGAAGGAGATCATGTTGAAAAATACAGTGAGTAGATAAAACATCATTGTTTCAAAAGAATATATTTCATTTTTGTAGAATAAATAGTTTAGAGAAAAAAAGTGGGGGAACCATTACTTTTTGGACAACCCTTGTATGCACATGACTACATCAAGTGACATAAGCCACAACTGTTGTAGACAACCTTACAGGATGAAGTTCTCACAGCAGGCTTGTAAGTTAAGTTTTAATAAAATCTGCAACAAAGAAATCTCAACAGCCACAGGTGCTCAGAATGATTTCATTATGCTCACCGTTTCCAGGTGCTTGTCTCTAGCCTCTCTTGCCTGTCGAATGCGCGAGTGCAACCATTGTGAACGAGCAGCAACCATTGCCATATGAGCAGGGATCTTCACCTCCTCCCCTCCATTTTCATCGCTGCCCACCACAAACTCAACATCACAGAACTGACGATTCTCAAGAAGTTTCCCAAAATCTTCATGTAGCGTGCATTTCGGGTAGCATGAAAACTAAAGGGGAGCATATTGTTATTAGGAAGAAATTAAAAATAAAATAAAACAGCGCTGACATTCATGCACATGACATAATCTGGGTATGATGTGTATATACATATGGCATCAGAGGATTAAACACTGACCATACCAAATACATGACACTTAAATTTTAAGCCCTAAGGTTGTGCATATTCCAAATAATTTCAGTTTACCTTACTCAGATGCCCTTGATTGAAGTGGATTTTCAATTTTAACACTTTTTACCAAAAAGAGTATCAATGAATCTCAAGTTCTTTCATCAACTAACTGTAAGTTGAAAAACTCCAGTCAGTCTTAAATTGGAAAGTACATACCCTAAATTGATTGGACTAGGAGATTCTTAATACCCAACGAGTGAGTAAGCGACTTCAAGTATACATGCAATATTGGCACAATAAGCTAAAATATACTGAAATATTCCTCACTTATGCAAAGCCAATAAGCAATGATATACATCTACATCTACATACTACCCTGCAAGCCACCGCATGGGCATGTAGCAGGGGGTTTTAGGACACCAGCTGTGTAAAGATGTAAGGGATAAGGTTTTGAGAGGTGAAGTGGTGACATGTATTATGGGAGTGTATTTAGTAGAGCTCAGTTTTTATTGTGGGCGGAATAAATAAGTTTTTTGTACCTATCTGTTCGACAATGTATCTCTCTTATTTTATCACTTCTGTCAAACCTAGAGATGTAATGAGGCATCATGGTAATATCCTCTGCATCTGAAATTCATTCTAAACATTAAAAAAATCTTGAATCTTCTCAGCCTCCCTGAATCCACCAAATCTCCAATATTCAATAGTGGGTTTAATGAGATTCAATTAGCAATATAGTTCTAAATGGCACCACGATCTTTGTTCCGGTTCCAAATTCGAAGGATACCTATATTAATTATTCCACCAGTCTGTTTTTTCTCAATAAATTGAAAGGGATATAAGGAAAGGGAAATAGAATGAACTTCTGATTGGGTTATTCTCACCGAAAAATAATACATGTATTTTCTGAGTTTTCCATTGAAATAATTACAATTACAACTTTTAACATCAGGCAGTAAATTTGAAGGACAGTGTTTCATGACCGTAGGAGAGAGTAATATTGAGGAAATCATGGGTAATGGTGATGTACATAGCTGTGATCCTTACTCTCCTTAACTCCTAGTGAGCTTACAAGTGTCAAAGTTTGCAGAGTTTATTGTGATGCCTCTTATCTAGCTAATTTCAGAGGTTTGGAACATTTTACCATCTGTGAAAACAACGAAAAATATGTGAAATTTTGTCATTGTGGATCACTTATTTCAAGTGGTAGGAAAAGCATGATTACCTCAGCTTTAAAGAAGCATTCAGCATTGCATTTTGAAATAATTGCTTTGACGTGAGTGAAGGAGTGTTTTCAGCTCTTACATATGAATCTATCGGAAGAATTTCATAATAATGAAGGTGAAAGTACAAGTAGCACTACTACTTCAAATGCCTCCAACACTCCATTAGATTTCTCGACCCATGAAAATTGTTTTTTTTTAAACTAATTTTTTTTATTCTAAACAGTTAAACCTTATGTAAGTATTTTATCATTACCAGAAGTTTAAATATGGCTATCTAAGAGCCAAGAAGTTAGAGAAATTAGTTGGGCAAATGATATGTATAGACAATAAGCCGTTCAGTATGGTAGATGATAAAGGTTTTCATGTGCTCATTTTGTATTTGGAGCCCCATAACACCATTCCATCATGAAAAATGTTTTTTGTCATGATTCCTATCCTTTTTGAGGTAAGAAGTGAGGTGGAGAGCTTGCTAATGGTCACATATCAGTCATGACAGACATATGAATGTCAATGGCAAAAGACAGCTACATGAGCTTTATGGTACTTTTTGAGAAAGACTCACAGGAACTGAAATATCTTTGCCATGATGTTGTTCCATTCAGAGAGGTCTCTCATAGTGAGGAACACATATGAAGTACAAATACACTACAATGGACCCTCAAAGCCACTTCCTATCATCAAGTCTAACAGACCTCAAAGTCTCAAGATCCTTGGTTCACATGGCCAAAGACAGCCGAGGCCACTGAGAAGGTCACTTATCTGCTCCATGATGCCCCTCTCCCCAAACCACAGCCTGTTCCGTTCCGTCAAAAATCTTTAGACAGAGAACATCAGAGAGCCTCAAATCCAATCAATTGGGAACTGCAAGTCATACCTTCCCTTTCCAAAGATACGGTATTTTCTTTCATTTAAGGCATTCACTGCTATTGCTATAGAGCACAGATAGGCAAATATGAAATATTTCTCACACTAGAACTGTACAAATACACACTGTTCATGATTATTTCACTATCATATCAAATTTCAATCTAATATTTTCTATTCTTGAGCATCAAAACAATGGACATCTCATTTTGATCATTAATTTTTTCACCTCAGCCGTTTCTTTCTTTATGAATTACATTGAGATTGCACTTTTCCTAAGTAGGAAGTACTTCACCTATTCTTCTCATTTCGCTGAATTTGTCACAACTTTTAGATCAGGGGGCCAAAATTAATTGTAATGGTCACACATGATGGGGAAATGAACACTGACACTAAAAATGCTCTAAGCCTATCAGGATAAATTTTGAGGTGTATGAGGGTAGCAGAAAACAGACTGGAAATAATTATACAATATGAAATCAGACAGAGTTGGGAAAGAGATTTCACCACACAGCGCACAGAAAACTCACAATTATTTTAACTCAGAGAAGACTATTTCACAAAACTGACACTCGAGTCAACCCAAGTAGGCTGTGGAAAACTGACAGTTATAGGAATGACAGTTACAGGGGCTCCATGGCAAAAATGGAAAGTCAGAAATCTTTTAGAAGTACATATTTCTTCAAAAAGAGAAGTATCAGGCTTGATGAGGTGGAAAGAATTCATCCAAATTAGGTCTACCTAAGTGGAAAATTGCCTTACTCTCATTCTTTATGAGTATTTCTTCACACTAGAGTTTATATTTAGAGTTTATTTATTTATATAACATTACAAATGACAGAAAGCACAATTACATTTCTCCATCTCAATAACATACACTATTTATATACAAAATAGGTACTCACTTGAAAGTGATAAAGCTCACCATTACGGACATTTCCATCAATCGTTCCACCAAAAATGTACATGGCATCTCCAATCACTGTTGCATCATGGAAAATACGACCAGATGGTGCCTGAAATCAATTTTTAAACAATTATTGCGGGAATCATACACAAAACTTAATCTAAGAACATGTTTACTAGGTAATCTATAACAAATTAATAACAGATATTTAAAGTATAAACAGAAATATATCCAGCTACTCAATATTCTCACCCATCAACATTCTCTTGGACTACAGATGCCCCTTTTTCCTCTTGATTAAGTCTAAATAACAACATTCTAACTCATCTTGCTATTGCCAAATTTTAAATACCAGTCCATCACCTGTAATTTTGCATTTACTCTTTCCATGAAAAACCAATGATTTATCATCCTTCCAATATTGTGACTTAACTTGTATTTCAATGCATAGTTTTTCCTAAAACATGAGCCTATACAATTTTACTACAAACACAATGAATTTATTTTCTAAGTACCACCTAAAATACAGATCTTTTTCAAATACATAATTTGATTGCGACTTTGGAACAAGTTATTAGTCGATCCCTACTATTGTCTTCTCCTTTCCTTCAATAACTTCCCTTCTTCTCAACAACATAAACTGGTCTCTACATTAAACTCCCATATATGCATTATTCTCAACAACAAACATCTCAGAAACCTCCAGTTTATTCCTTCTTCCATTCCCCTAATTACAGGCTTCATAACCATTTGGTGCAATACTTGATAACAGAACATTCATGGATATTTTTCCAGATATCCAAGCCATGAGTTTACTCTTTTAGGCAGATGTCTCCACCCCTGAAACAATATTCCAGTTAACTCCCACGAAATACTTATGCATTCTTGGGGGGCTATTACGAACTGCTAACCACATGTGGTAGAGCAATGCAGGCAGTGTGGCAGCACTCTCACCGCCCGATGCAATTACGAACGGGCCTCCAGCAGTGTCCCACCACGCCAAGGGATTGGTGTTTCACGGAGGCCGGGGGACCTGCCTTTATTACTCCGACTGCCTGTATTTTCAACATGGCCGAAGTTTGTTTACATTTTGGAGCCCTAACTGGCGGTTATAAATCATAATATCTGATGTCAAGGAGGTTGTAGCATTCTTACAATATAACATTTATAATTGAAATATCTGGATAAATATAATCGTTGGACGTTAATGAAAATATCATAAACAACAACACCAGAATGATGAGACGAATAGCCGGAGCAAGGGTACCTACAGAAATTACCCAAAGTAAGTATTATCAGCCAAGTTGTGTTCATATTTATGGCAAATATATTACATGAAACTGTTTTTGATGTGTGGTAATGACCTTTCTTTTCACTTACTCAGTTCCGGACAAGATTTGCTGAGCCCACTTGGACAAGATTTGCTGAGCCCACTTTGTCGCTTGGAATTGCCTGGTGATTATCATCTGCATTACCAAAGCTGTGAATGACTTCTTGGGTATCAGCAATGCTTATGCCATTATATTGTCATATTAATGTGATAATCTAGTGCCCCTGTGAGTGAATTTGTGTGTTATTTCATCCTTATTAATCCCATGGTGTTTTGGTCTTTGGAATTTCCAGTGATGTGTTCGTAATTTAAAGCATATATCTAGTGAAAAATGGGCTCTTAGGACATTTCCTCATAGATTTATGGTGCTCGTCAGTCTTTAGGAATGAAGCGAATCTTTTTTAAGGTCCTACCCACTTTTTCAAGTGTATTGTGTTGGTATGGTCAACAGCTGTTATGCTTGAAATGCTGTGAGATGTATGATGCTTGAAGTTATTTTGTAATTTTTGTGGCCCTCTGATTACTGTTTTTTGTACATTTTTCTGTGTTGTTAATGATACTCGGTTCTTGGGCTTCCTGTTTTAGTGGTTCTGTGCCAGTGATTTTGTGATCCTTTGCTGTGTGCTAGTTTGTTTCCTTATGATCTTGTTTGTGGCTTTGGTGGGAAGTGCTTATTATCTATGCTCGTTATTCTGACTTTGAGTCAGTATTTATTTAAGCCACTGCAAAACTTCAAGAATATCTAAACAGTAATGATTAATATCAGCAACTATTTTACCTTTACAATTGAATATCAATTAAATGAACTACTGCCCCTTGAGGGAATTTTTGCCTTAATTGGTCCATAATAATCCTTTGGTATGGGATTCTCTGGGATGTGTTCACAATTTAACACTTATGTCTCGGATCTAACAGGCTGCTTTGAAATTTCCTCACAACAGTATGGTGCCAATCAGTCTTTAGGAATGAAGTATATTTCAGTTTTAGGGTCCTGCCTCCTCGTGTATGTCTGAGTGTATTGCTGTGGTTAGCTGTCTGCGTATGAGTGTGTTGCTGTGGTTAAGAGCTGTAATGCTTGACATGGTCCGAGGTATATGATGCTTGAACTTACTTTAATTTAAATTAATAAGGACTCAGAACTTTGTTTTTTTGTACGTTTAATATTTTACTAAGGATGCTAGTTCTTGAGCTATCTGTGTTTGTGAATGTGCTAATGATTTTCTGATCCTTTGCTATGTGGTAGTTTGTTTCTTAAGTGATCCTTTTCATGACTTGGGTGGGCAGTGCTTATTATTTGTGTTTGATATTCTGACTTTGAGGCAATATCTTTTAGCCACATCCAAACACAAAGAATTACCTGAAATGAAATGGTTTTCAATGAGTGTAGTTACTTCAGTCCACAATGTCATTGAGTTTTTTCAGGGGAATTTATGAAAGTGGAAAATTGTGACTGTAGCTCATACCGCCGAAAGTAGTTAAATAAATGTTGTCTTGTATCAATTTTGTTTTCCATATTTCCTTATTGTATATTCCTTTTTATTTTTCTTCAGAGCTTATGGCTTTCTGTTAAAGGTTGCCCTCGAAGACCTGACTAGTCCAGCAAAACTGTGCATTTCGTGCTCAATACCTGATTTCTGAGAGAAATATTTTAATAGCTTGAAATAAAGCATTGACAGCTAATTTTCCATTGATTATCACGTTACTAGCTATGTAGATGAGTATGACTGTCTTGTTGCACAATAGTAGGTAGTTCACTAGCAGAGCATTAAAGAATCAGCTGTTTCGTGAATATTCCGTGGAAATGGCAGAGCAATTTGTACATTTCATTTCTTCGTGAAATTTAGGTAGAAACCGACAGGGTAATAAAAGATCATCAAGAGGCAATGCTAACTAGGAAAGGGATTATTTATCTTCCTGTTTCACACTTGAGATGGGATCCGATTCTTACTATTAAGCCCTGAGCATACCAAAGATTGAAGCTGTATCATTAAATATACAATTAATTGAGTTTACTTATTCGTCATGTCAATTATAACTCCTAGATTCACCATCCACCCTATTGAAATCAACGTTATTTACATTTATTCCCCAATATAGGAAACTAGGTATATCGCATTTTGAAGTTTTAATTATATATTGGAGTGAAGCATTTGCCCCACTGACGTCCTATGTAAGATGAATACGCCACCATGCCTTATGTAACTCCCATTTAATATAAAACTAGATAAATAATGAAGAATTCAGAAGACCCATTCCCGCAAATTTTTTAAGAAATGAGTATCTCCCAGAATTTGTCTGTTAGGAACACTCGCCATTGGATAATGCCATTTCCTTAAGTGAAGGGCGTGGTATTTTTCATACTTTCATAACTTCCGCCACACTGGTCCTCAGCGATGCTCACCGATCCCTAAAACCTGTCTCACCGACTTGCGATGACGCACCGACCCCCCAGTTCATAATCACAGGGGTCGTAGTTGCAATGTCGGCGGTACAAAAACAGTGACGGTCGCTGTGATACAGACCCCCTGCTTGTAATAGCCCCCTTGGGGTTCAGATTGGGATAAAGCCACTCTCAGTCTATGACCACAGTTACTATTTATGCACCAAAAATTCAAAGAACCATAAAAATACATCTTGAGTAACCCTAAAATTGACGTCTAGAATGAATTCAGACTAACTCTGACTAGAATTCAGCTGAATAACAGTAAATATATTTCAGGAGCAAATAAACCAAACCAAGATAGAGACATGACCAATTACTTGATACAAACATATAAACTCAATGAAGTTGTTATTTCACACATCAATATCTAAACAATTGTAAAAATTACTCAGAATTAAAACTAGGGTATGTATGCATTTTGGTATTTGCAATATTAATGCTTATCATACATTTGTACAGTAGTACAATCACTACATTATTTTCAGTGCCTGTGCTTACCTATTTAGATAATACTTGCAAACATCTAGTAACTGCTGTCGAAGTGCAATGGGTAAAAATGGCTGTATTTTTAATTCATCAGTATTTACTAATGAAAAAAAATGTGGTCAAGTGCTGGAAGTCCAGCGGTGCCTTAACCAATATGTGTGTAATTCCATCCTTGTCTAGGGGAGTGCTAACCGTCTCTCCTTTCATACAACACAAGAAGAATACACTGTGAAAAAGGGGTATATACACTACTGCACGCTTGCATTAAAGTGTTAGTGATTACTAAACGGTGTTTCGAAAAAATTTCTATTGTGGAAAATGCTATTAGAAAAACTTCTCTGGCGTCCATACCAGTACTATTTTTGACTAAAAACAGTTACAGCATTTTGTCAAAATAATTATTTTTTATTGATAATACTTTAGATTAAGATAGATTTATGCTGTAGAGATTTTTTATACCTATTTTATTCAATGATGATAGCAGCAACAAACATTTGGTTTCAAGTGCAGATAAATACAGGCAACTAGTGTTTTATAAACATTAAATTTTAATACCATAATGCAATTATTTAAACAAAACGATTCATTTATTACCCAACTCTGATACATTGGTGCACAAGAATGTTTGGCATAGCTGATTAAAACCTGAAATAATATCTTCATCGGTAGAAGCTTTCACCAGTTACTACTAGTTAAATAGTATACAAATAGACAAACACAAAACCATCCTCTGTATAGCTCAAAACCAACCAGGTTGGATTTCAACCAATGACAGTGTCAACATAGGGTTGGCAGGACATTACCTTGCCTCCACCGAGGCTGATCTAAAGTAAATGCATACTTTCCCAGTCTTGTTCACTTACAAGGAAAAATAAGAATTATATAAATACATTCTTATCATGTTTGACAGTTATGACAACAGTTATCATAGTCTAAAGGTATGTAAAGACAATAAAGGAAAATAAATTGCTTCATGTTCATTCATCATCTCAGGTTTAGACAAACCTCTCACTTTGATAATTCACTTTAGCATTTAACCTGCAAATGGGTAAATTTTTGGATGTTACTTATCATAATGTGCTAATTTCTGGAAGTGTTCTATTTTCTCTCCTACAATTGACCTGCCATTAGATCCTACTTAAAGTCCCATGTTATCCTCCTTTTCTTAATACATCCAGAATTTTGTTCCTCTTCCATGTTTCCCCTCTATACCCTCCTCAGCATTCCTTCCCTGTTCACTATGATTTCCATCCATCTCTTCTGCCTACTCCAAACCTCGCTTTAGCGTCATTTTTCTGCCATAGCTTCAATTAGCTTCCTCTCCTCTCCAACCATACCAATACTTCATCGTTCGTTCTTCTCACCACCCAATTCACCCTCTCCATCCTTCTCCACTCCTATGTTACAAACCCCTCAAGTCTACTCACATCCACCTTTCGCAAATACCAAGTCTTCATTCAATGTTTCGATTACAGCAAGCTGTGTATTATAATCTTTGGTAGCAACTGTGGCGTACCGAGGAGATCGATCGCGCCCAGAAAATCATGTCACTACAGTATTGTTTCTCGACTGTTATCATGGATCCGAAACATATTTGGCATCACATGGACGAGGCCAAAACATTTGGGGCTGTCCCCAATGAGGGACCAAATGCTAATCGGTAGGGCAGACAACGCCGAGAACACTCAACAACGCCTGAAAAACTTCACCACGACAATAAGCGTTCACGGAGCGCCCAGGAAACGCCTAAGAATCTTTAAGAAACGCTTACAAAATGCCTTAAGCGTTCACAATTGTGTTTATTGAACGCCTATTTGAGCAATGGCTCAGGATTTATGACGCCTTATTGAAGCTTAAAAAAATGCTTAATGTCGAACACCCTCTCAAAAACCGCCAGGGCTGTCTCAAGGTACACACTGAAAAGCATATCCCTTCCCATTAGTGTCACAACATTGAGTCTTGATTCACACAAATATTTTAAACTAACTTTTATCTTCAAAATTGTCAAAGGAAAAAGGGTTCCCTCCACCAGGAATCAATCCGGGGCCTTTGGCATTAGGTGTTAATGCAGAGGATGTATTAATCCATTCTCAGTCCAGGAAACCCTTTCTCCTCTAGCAATTTTCAATGCATTCATTGCTAAAAATTACAGCAGTTGAGAAAATCTTGAATATAGCATCAGCACAAGTTATACAACTAAGTCAGAGAGGTGATTATTACAAGCTGACACACCCATTTACCTGGATAGCTTTTTTATGAAGTATCCTGAATGAGAGAGAGTACATAGTACTTGATCAATGTGATTCAGTCTCACATTTTTCAGATCATCAAAAACAAATAATTGCATTTTATTCAGTCAGCACACAGCCTGCCCAACCACCCACTAGTGTTCCAGGCGAGTCACCTGCATAGAGGACCATAAGCGAAGGGGTCTCCCAACCAAAATGAGTACTGTCAGAATTCCAGAACAGAGTATTTCGACTCAAAGGGCATCTCGGCACAGGAAATTTTACATACAAGATATTATTGTGCTATACTAACATCCAGCCAAATTTGAATGAAATCAGCTGGGGACACTAAATGAGTGTTCCTTGCAGTCCAATTTCCTTCCCATTGTGACCATGCAACTACACCAAACTCAAAAATATAAAAGCACTTTCTTGTATACAACTGAAATAGATTTTGTCAGTCAATGCATCACATGAATAGATAAAAAAATGAGCTAATGCATACTCCATCAAGTAAGAACTCACTTTTGATCCAGAGGCAGGTTGGATAATGGACCACGTTTGAGTATCAAGATCATAGCAATGAAGATCATTAGCTAATATGGAGTCAGCTGCTCCTCCAAAAACATATAAATGCCGATCAAATGCCACCATAGTGTGTCCATAACGTCTGGCAGGGGGAGGTGGAGCTCCTCTCAGAATGTGTTCAGTAGATATGCAAGTCCACCTGAAATCAGGACAATGTCGACTAAATTGAAACCCATGGCTGTGATGGTAACTTAGTTATTAATAGACACAAGTCTACAGAGGGTGTTGAAAAAAAATAATAACATCAAAGCGTGAGTGAAAATCAAAGAATAATTTTCCTTTGAAATTGTTGGGGGTGCAATAGTTCTGCAATTTAGGTTTGAAAATTGGAAAAAAGGACCAAACAGCAAGTGGCTAGACAGAGCTGATTCAGCAGCCCTACTGGCATTGCCAACTGAAGTGAGACAACAGGCGCACAGTCTTAAACACCAGTTACCCGCCTCCCCTGAAACACTTCAACAAAGGCATTGCATTTGTGGCTGATGCATAATAACTATTGCACCATCATAAACAATTCTTTAAAGGAAGATTCTTCTGACATTCTTACCCTCAATGCTATGGTATGCATACATATGTCACTTATTTTCAAGACATCTTCTATATAATGCATGAATGAAAACATTTGTAAGCATAAGAATGGCAAGAGGGTGCAAGGGAAAGAGATAAGCATAGAACAGGTGGAGATAACAGAAGATGTAAAAAGGAGAACATAGCATCAACAAGATCGATGCCAAACTTCTAGGGTTACTGGAAGAAGGAAAAGAAGAAAGGAAATGACATCTGAATGGAAGAGACAGTGAAAAAAACAAAGCAAAAGAGTGAAGTATTAACGGATGATAGAAGCAAGTAAGCAGAAAATCATTTTTTTATAGTAGAGGAATGCATTGGATTATTTTTACAAGGTCTGTAGATGGCCAAAATCAAGAGAAGATGATATAATTGATGCTATAGTATAGACAATTGTACTTAGGTAAGTTATCGTATGAAATTATTGATAAGAAGCATAGGGCTGTATGTTACTAATCGTAAGTATAGTTAAGTGGAAGGTACACTATGGCCAAGATTACAATCCCCAAAGAGACACAATATGTGCTATTTTGCATTTGTAAACATTACAGACAATTCTGACATGACACCCAAAGACTATATTATTGTGAACTATAGCTGCCTCTAACTAGGCCTTCAGAGGCAATTTGTCCCATGGGCATCAGAGATACAAGTAATGTAGTGCATTCTCATGTGATTTTATAACCTCCTTCTGACAGTTAATAGATACGTCACCATATTAACAAGCTCAGACAAAAAATATTAAACCAATCACAATGGAATTTCACAGTAATTTAGAGTTTCAAAACTCAAAAATCATACCCAAATCACTGCGCATAAGTATACAAATAGAATTTAAAGCTCAAATATCCATAGCATACATTTTGTAACCTGGTATGTGATCTTGCCACCAGCTTTCTAAATTTAAACTAAATCAATTAAATATTTTTTAGTTTAAAATGGCACAATAACTTAATGTTACGCAGCTGTATTCGAAATCCAGATCTTGTGCAACATATTTGTATGCATAAACCAAAACTCTATAGCTCTTAAAACTAGAAAACTATTACGTATTTACATTAGCAAATTACACATTGATATGTACCTTTTTTCTTTAAAATGGAATTGAAAAAGACTGTTGGTTATTTTGGCTCCACTCTGTCCACTAAACACAAACATTGACTCCCTAGCAACAGCCACAGGGAAATTGCAACAGGTTGGGGGGCAGTCGCCAATCTGTGCCACTTCTTCCCATGTTCGAGAATCTCCCTGTAAAGGAAGGAGTCAAAGAAGGACAAATTCAGAACAGTAAACAACACACCTTCCAGCATGGGAAAGACTATGACAACATGAGTCTTATGATTTTCACAGGCTTACATATTAGCATTCACTAATACAAATACACCAATGCATGAGTCACTCATAAGTCTCATGAGTCACTCATAAGAATGACTTTTTCTGCCTGCCCACCAAATCCTGCACTTACATATAAAACCACTAAGCTATTTAAAGCCTTTTTACTCATCAATTTATTATAATATTCTACAGATAGTATGCATTTTTCTTCACAAAAAGTGATCAAAAAAAGCCAAGCATTTATCCTGCATGGTTACGACAATGAAAGTAAAATTATTACCTTGAAATGTAGACCATAGATGACACTGACACAAAACAGTATAACATACGTTTAATTCTGCTTTCAAGGAACTTGCTTCCCACATGAATAATCCTAGTACTATGAAATTAAAACTAAAATAGCTACCGTTAAACATTTTTTGCCACTCTAAACCTGGAAACTCACTCCCCTCACTGAATTCAAAAAGTCTGCACCTTGCAATGCCACGCTCTTAAATCTAGGAGCATATTATACAAAGAAATATGAAAATTCTCAAATTTCATGAGTGAGAACATGGACACATATTTGACTCGGAAAATTATGGTAACTAATCATAACAGGAATATCACTTTTTAAATAATATCTTAAAGGGTCCTTTTGGGACAAATAAAAATTACAGACGAAAACAACCATGCTTATCTTAAAAAAATGACACAAATGCAGACAACATGACAACAATGGATATAGGTTTTAATATAAAATGGGCAACTAACAAAACAAAAGCCATTAAGTCTGGTATAGGTCACCAAATAACCAATAAAATTTAAGCCTTCAGAAACATCATTTTTGGAGGCAATAGGGATTATTTTAATAGAGACAAGTCAACTATCTGATATGACCTAGCATCCACCACCCTTCAGCTGAGAGCCCGCACCCACTTACCAAAACTTTGAAGAATTGAGGCTCAATTAATAAAATTCACCCTGAAGCTCTCTTGTGTACAGTAAACATTATTAACATCTTACAACTAGTAATTTACCGTTTTACTTTTTTCTTGAAGTTTCATACAGTAGTCTGCATTATTCATTGTTTTTAAGAGTTAACAATTACGTCTCCTCTAGAAATAACTTTGATTGTTTTGTTTCCATATTCAGAGGCATTTATAAGCATATTGAGTAAAATCTCTCTAAATAGAATGAAACTTTCTATGTCTCTTGGAGCTTTACCAAGTCACTTTTCTCCAATGGTTAAACTTTTCATTTTGACTGTAATAACCTCAATAGCCCTGCCATTTCCTACCTCCAGAAAGGTTTGCAGGACTGATTAAAAGGGACCTTTTAGGGCATAAGTAAAATGTATATTACACAAATAGCCAAACATACAGTGAAACATGCCAAGTGTAGAGAATACACTACAACCACCAGCATAGAAATTCAAGGCATTTTAGGAGCCAAAAAATATTACACAAGGCCAAAAGGTGTTAAGGACTTTTTTACATATACAGTCAAACTTCCTTTAATGGACACCACCTAAAAATGGACAGTTTTTCTATCCTGGGCAGTGGAACATGAAAACTAATGGAAATTATACCTCCAAATAGCAAACAATCTCAATAACGGATGTGGACAACAGAAAAGAAACAATATTTCTTCAATTACCTCCATTAACAGACACTCAAAGCGAGCTATTCTGTAAAAAAAGTCTCCTCTCCTGAATAATAAACCTTATTTCTTGAAGGAACTTGGGAACCTTTCCAGACCAAAGCTAACCTTAACAATTTGAGTACAATCTATTGTCTGTCAACGAGCAAGTAATCCTGCCTATTCCCTTTCCCATCGTGGATTACCATGGAGCACATTTGTGCAGAGGCATTACTCCAGTTACCGTTATTAATCTATATAAAACTCTAAAAGGCAAGTATTGTCTCTTTTCCAGGGGCCACGTTATTGACTTTTGTTTTCATGGTGATGTGCTATAAGCAGCTCTATGGATAAAAAATGTATAGTGATTTCATTCCATATTTTGGTTAAAATGTGTAATTTTTCAGTATTAAAACATAAAAGATAAATGAAATATATTAACGCCTTTATATTTAAATGTACCGGCGCAGTTACTGCATAGAGAAGCGTGTTGTAATTTCGGTCCCCTCTGAATAGCAGACACCTTTCAATAGCGGGAAGGTCGAAACATTCCTTAATGATAACATAAGCACATAACGATATTGATAAATTTGATCCTTATCATACTAATAAAACATAATAATAAAAAATGTTAATCTCCCATCAAATACATTACAAATCTGCAAGTTTATAAGACACGTCAAAATTGAAGTAAATAGAGCAGACATAGGCTCAAGAATAATCACTATCATAGCCATAGAGTACAACAACAGTTATTCAAGAGATAGTTAATGACCAGTATTTGAAACCCATAATAATAATTAAATGAAAGGATTGCTCATCCAAAGATCCTGCTACCAATATTCATCACCGTACAGGAAGTCCTTGATGGCGTAGAACAGGGAGACTTGTAAAAATTACCTGAATTTCTTTCTTAATAGAGAAACATTATTTTTGAATTTCAGTTCCTCACCTTATTATACAGGAGGATCCCCATGGAACATGCCCCCATGGCATTTACACAGGTAAATTGCCTAAGTAAATCATTCTGGTGCATGGTATCATAAAAATGAGAACTTAGATTTTTGGCAGATAAAGACATATACATAGCACCTTGCATGGGATATGAATGGGATACAATTGTCCCAGTGACTTAGTGAGTACTCTTGAGTGACTGTTGGAGCAAATAGAATCCATTATGTAACCTGTGTCATTAATTGAATCAATTCAAAAAATTGCAAGCATTATCTTCATAACTGATAGATGCAAACAGTAGGAAAGAAAACTCGCATAAAATTCACTTGAGCAATTTAAAAATTGCAAAATAATCAGTCTTAAAAGTGTTAATCATCGTAAGGTATTACTGTAGTATATTCTCACAACATATAGTACATGCACACTATTTGTATAAAATGGTATTTATCACTAACGAGTTTCCCTTCACTTCTCTAATTGTGGATATGCTCAACTAACAAGTATTTTAGAAACTTAATCACCATCTAATTAATTTTAGAATATTATCAGAATTAGCCTTTCCCCACCACAGATAAATTTCCTGAATCCAAACCCTAAAGTCTAGTGACACTATTTACCTTCTGTTGTTCACAAATCGTGGCAATTCCATTGTTAACAAATAACCATTGGTAGTGGTGTGAAGGCTTTGCCTGCTACCACAGGGTCAGATGTTCGAGTCCCTGCTGGGCGTGGCCGTAGCCAGGGTTAGAAAAGGGCCATTATGAAAATTACCATGGTAATTTTTGTTAATTACTATGGCATTTTTTATAACTTACTGCAACCCCTGAAAATTACTCTAATTTTTGGTAAAATTCACCTACGTTTCAAATACTTTTCATACTGATATAATCCAAAAATATTCTTTTAAGCCAAGTCCATATATATTCCATTCAGGCTTAATTTAAATATAAAGGCATGAAAAACTCATTTGTGGAATATTTTTATGATTTTTACTTCTGGAATCTTTGTGGAACTATTGTTAGAACGGTTTGAATGAAAATTTCTCATACCATGAAAAAAGAAAGCAAAATTTACTGTGGCTTGCCATATTTGTCTTCACGTTTCCTTTATGTCTAATGCATTAATATGGCAATAGTAATGGTTTAAATGTCGTTAATCCCTTACTATTGCAATTGGCTCTCCTATTAAATTCTCCATCCCCTATTGATTGCAGAAAATTAATACTTACATGAAAATTAGCATGATTAACACTGGAAATTTACCCAAAATGAATATTATGGTTAATTTACCGATCTCTAGCCAGGATTTAAGTTGGGAAGGGGAGAAGGGGGTGGGGGGCAGGACATCATCATATCTGACTCTGTAATGCAGATTTGGAATGATCTGTCTTGTTCAGGGGGGGCAACTGCCCGCCCCCTGCCTCCTGTGACTAAGCCTATGCACTTGGGTGGAATTTTCACCACCCAGGGCATGGATTTTTGCAAACATTCATTGGTACATGTTACTATACCAATGTAATAAGATATATGTAATAGCTCTATCCAGGAAAAGAAAAATACATAATTTTCCAAGGATGTTTGCCACAAACAACCACATAAATGTAACACTGCAAATAGATATCACAAAATATGACAATCCATTTATCTCCTAACATGCAATTCTTTGAAGGTTCAGCCAATTATTTCTGGCATACCAAATGTTTCACAAATTGTAAAATATGCTTAACTTAATAACTTAACAGATGATAAAAACTGATTGGTGCCCTTAATTATCACCTAATTAGTTCTTATTCACAATCCTATTCTCAGATAATATGATTTCCATTTGGTTGATTTCTGAAGGTAACAAATTGTTGCTAGTTAAGGAAACCCTATTGAGGATAACTTCAATTCACAGGAATCAATGCTAAATACAGGTACACATAAAACTCACTCACCTGCAATGATATTGTCCACATATCATTCAACCTGGCATTTCCATCATATCCTGCAAATATCCATAACTTTCCATCATACACAGCAGCGCCATGAGCAGATCGAGGAACAGGTGTTCTGTAACAGTATTTGGGAAAAATCTTTTTATAAACGGAAAAAAGGGTTTTACAGACAAGATATCATTATTTCCAAGCTTATACTACTTGCATAAATAATAATTCAAAGAAGAGATATGACAGAAATTTCCAAATGACATGAAAATATGGAGGCATAAAAAGAAACCATTGGAGCTCCAATCCAGCTTTGTAAGACAAATTAATTCAACATTATCACTCCCCATCAGGGGCAAAGCTTCCGTTTTAGCACAAAGTAGGCTGAGAGGGATCATCTGAGAAGTGACTGTTATATAATTACAGATTATTTGGCATAAGTTACATTTTTATTGTTGAGGATTCAGTTTGTGTTCCTTGGTAACGGTTGATGCAGGAGTAGGAACTCTTGACATGAACAAATGTAAACTAAAAAAGGTGTTATATGTCCCTGAACTTACCAAAAATCTAATGTCTGTGACTCTGAACATAGACACTCAGAGTACTATAAAAATGATAATCTGGTCAAATGAGTAAGAAAACGAAACACATTGAAGTTTGGTTTCGTTTATATGTAGAGAGTATTCAGAAGGATTATTTGATATTAAGTTTTGTCCATCAGAAATTCAGGTGGGTGATATACTCACACAACCTTTGTTAAAAGAAAGATATGAAAGATGTAGAAATGCTTTTATTACAAATGATTATTGTGACAAGTAAATTGGACATCTTTTTTTTGTAAAAGAAGAATTAGTTTTTTTTAAAAATTGGATTTGTGTTGAGGATTAAGTTTGTGTTCCTTGGTAACGGTTGAGAGAAAATAAATACTGTTGATACATGGCATTGTCTGTCAAGTAATTTTTAAATCAACACTCACTAATAACAGAAAATAACCAAGATTTATAAACAGCAGTTAACATGTGCTGTTAACAAAGGGCCATTACATCAACTAGTACATTGCTTAAATTGCATTTAAGAAGGAACAATTTTAGAAGGATGCCATGCCCTGCAAGGATATGTGCCAACTATGCGGCAAAAACTAAAGAAAAATACAAGTTAATAAGCCTGATGGCACCACATTTAATAAATATGGCAATGATGCAAACCTAAAAATAATCGCTTCATGAGAAAGAAAACATACTTACTTTCCAACAAATTTCCATTCACTCCATTGCCCAGTTTGGAATTTGTATTCAAATAGATCATTTTTGTTGCTTAAATTAGAATTGGAGAATATGTCACCAGTATACCCTCCAAACACAAACATTGAACTTTCATACACCTATAATAAAGAAAACAAACAATCACACTTTGCAGGTACAAAAATATCTACACCATCACAATAAAATAGCTGCATTCTTTTATTGACCCCGAGCAATGCAGGATGATGTTGAAAACAGGCAAAATAGAGAAAATATGCATATAATATTACATCTGCAATCAGAAGAAGACATTGGTTTTCTGTGAGATTCAACTTCGAGGATAGATTACAGAATAAAGCAAGTTTAGGGGATAACCTAAAGCATACAGGTAATTCAGGGGGATTTTAAAAAATTTTAAGGACACATAAACAAGGATAGTTCAGCATTAAAATCTGATGGGAAAAATATGCTTTACACCCTCAGGCGTCACTTCGTGGAAGTATTTTATACTTGAATCCATATTAAAACAATCCTTGTACTTTTCCACCAATATTAATCAATCCCATAGAATCATATGTCATGCATGACGATGCCACATGCAATATAACTATAGTTATTAAGTTTTATCTTTAAATTTTCACCATCTGTTGTTGTTAATTTTGATATGGAACAGTAGCATCATAAACACATCAGCATATTCCCTGCACACTACTTGCACATCACTCCTGCACTTTACTTGCATATCTCCTGCACATAACCTGCATACTTCCTTCACATTATCTGCACACTTCCTACACAGTTAAATTTCCAAATTTATGCTTCCCTCACACTTCCTGCACACTTTCCGTACTATCTATGTGCAGGGTATTTTCAACAATATTTTCAGTAATAATAATATTAGTGGAAAAGTACAAGGATTGTTTTAATATGGATTCAAGGGAAAATTATGCTAAAAATATTGGGTTATGAGATATTCCTCTCAAAGTTTCAGCCTAACTCAAGAGCATTAACCTGTGCCTCACTGAAGATTCGACGAGTTGAAGCAAACAGTCCTTAGTTAGCAATATCAACAGACTTCATAAGGATAATGAACCTAAAGTTTTTGTTTTTCATGAACTTCAACTGTTATATAATATTGGTAAAGTTACAAAAATTATTCATTTGAAAGCATACTATGGAGTTCAGGCTTTCGCAGCTGTTGATTGGCAGTGGTGAAGTTTTTAAGGTAAGCTACATCTCGTGCATTTTTAGCCTATGCCAACCTCAAAAACATCACCAATATTAAATCAAATTAGTCTTTTAATTATTTAATTTTGAATGCAAATAATAAAAAGGTAGAAAATATGGTCCAAAAGTAATTAAATTAGTACTGTTGATGTAATGCCAGTTACAGTAATCAAACTTCAAGGCAACAAATTTTTCTGTTAAAACAAACCAGATTCTGGATACAAGGACAATTGGTTTTTATTTTAAGGAGGAAAAAACAGCAATTTTATGTTGAAAACCGTAGTTGTTCTAAACTTCAATCTCACTGAGGAACAGTGTAATGCCATTGAGTTCACCTGAAACTTTGCCAATCACATTTTTTAGCCCTATGGCAACATTTAGGGGACCCCCAGATAATTCAACGGAAAAAATTTCCTAATATACCTTGAGACCACCATAATGTTACATGCAAATGCATGGGCGCAGCCAAGTTGAGGCAGGGTGGGCAGGCAACCCCCCTTGACGAGACATTTCATACCAAATCTGTTACAAGGAGCCAGGATGATGTCCTGCCCCCCCTGGCATACATCTACAGCTACAGATGGGTGTCCTGCCCCCCTAGCATAAATCCTGGCCACACCCATGTGCACATGTCACAATTTTTTAAGTGCAGACAAGACCATCGACTGGGAAATTATGTGTTTCAATTTGTCTGCAGTGCATTAACTGCACTACGTACAATCATAAAATATGCCCTCTCACCCAATGACATATTGCCCTCAAAACCTACCACTTTCTGTAGCATACACAATTTTTTTAAGACCCTCAGGATGTAAAGACAGTAGATTAGAAATCAATCCTAAAGATTCATATGTCATGCATGATGATGCCACTCGCAATATAACTATAATTTTTCCATTTCATCTTTAAAATTTCATCATCTGTTGTTTTTAATTTTGCTCCTGAACAGTAGCATCCTAAATACACCAGCATATTCCCTGCACACTACCTGCACGTCACCCCTGAACTTTACTTGCATATTTCCTGCACATTACTGGCATACTTCTTTCACATTATCTACACACTTCCTGCATGGTTAAATTTCCAATTTTATGCGTCCCTCACACTTTCTGTACACTTTCCTCACTATCTATATGCAGGGAATTTTCACCATGAAAGCAGGAATGGGCAATAAAAATAAAACAAACTACTGATCCAATGTGAAAATGAGGCAGGAAAATGTACTGATATCCAAAATCTCATAATGGTTACCTTTGATGGGACCATGAATAATTAACCAGAAATATTCCATTTGAAAATTCACACACACATAAGAGCCAACTTGAAAATACTGCATCCCTCCTGATCCACGGAACAACTCTGTGATTAATACGGTTAGATTTCAGAAAGAAAAATAACACTCCACATCAGCTAATGTAGACAATTTCTCAGAAGAAAATGGGTTTGTCAATTTAGGAAATTGGCAACAGTATTTTAGTTACTTCTTTGAGGAATACCAGAAACAAATGAATGAAGGAGAGCAAACTTTCAGCCAGCATCTACAACAAGAGGCTACAGTGAAAGAAGAGAGATGGGTACCCCTGACAGTAGTGGCGGTCATGAAATAACTTTTTTCGAAAATCAAAGTTCGACATACTGTAAAATGTAGCCAGTCTTACCCGAGGAACAGAGATAAAATTTTATTTCGGTAGGATGACTTCTAGCAGTGCCGCCGCATTAGGTTTTCTTGAGAGTAGGCAATCCGCAACTCACGCCCTCTTTTCACGATATTTCGGCTCTAAATGACACGATGCCAGCATTTTGTTCATTCTAAGCTGTGCCAGTTATGTCAGTAATTGTGGAGGTAATTACCAGAGGTCTTGTGATGTTGCCGTAAATGTATTTAAAATGCAAATAAATGTGAAAATGGAGGGAAATACTTCATTAAGTAAGTAATGTTTCATTAATATATTATATTTATTGTTGTAGTTTGACACTCTCGTATGGGCACGTTAGTTCTCATAAGATCCTTCCTTCCCTACTGGAAAACTCCCACTCCCACAGTCCTGCACCCCTTCCCTTGATGCCCCGCCTAGGAACTCACATCAACGTACTACATCGTCTACGACAAGGGGCGCCTCTGTTCAAAATTTTGCAGCTTTTCTTCCACGATGAGCGTTTTTGTTGAAGCCTCAGCCTGAACCTACTAGAGGATTAAATTGTTATTCATAACAGCTGCAACTTAGTTGCTGCTTTGCAGCTACTAGAGATGGGTCGGTCGCGAACGAACGAATCAATTCGAACGACTCTTTGAAGTGAGTTGACGAACGGAGTCGTTCGCGGCAGTGAACCGTCGTTCCTTACGAATCGTAATGAAAATAGGCGCAACACCCGGCAAAGATGGGAACTAACTGACAGGCGAGGCCACGAGCCCCCCACCCTTGGAAGTTTGGGAATGGAAATGGGCGCACCACTCGGCAAGGCAGAGAATCAAGTGAACGACAGGAAGAAACGAGTCCCCCCACTCTTGAAATTTAAAGTCTGGGGGAGGGGGACCTGTGTTCTCGTAGAGCCCGCGGAGAGGGAGGACTCATGAGTCCTCGAGGAGTCAGATTCGGATTCAGATTCAGTTAAGGACTCGGATTCAGATTAGGATTCGGATTCAGATTAGGATTCGGATTCAGTTAAGGACTCGGATTCAGATTAGGATTCGGATTCAGATTCAGTTGAGGACTCGGATTCAGTGATTCCTTGAGGAGTCGCTGGCCTGAGAATCAAATTATACTCAAGGAATTAGTGATCGCGGTGGAATAATGAATTCTTGACTATTAAAATCTTGTCCGTTTGTGTTTGTTCGCAAACTTCTAAAAATTTTTCCTCGATCTTTGAATGAATAAATTCATAATTCCTTTATCTGCAAACCTACTAGGCAAATATTTAATCAAAATTATAAATTTTACCAGAAATATTTTTTTAACATTTTTGAGTTTGTTCCATTAATGACGGAGCAGAAACTTTTTTCAAAAGAATAGATTTGAAAAAATGTTCCAAAAGATTTTCGCTGCATTTTAGGCGTATGCTTCCGCAACTTTCAGGAACAGTAGCCTACGAATATTTCGATGAACGCGCTGTACTTCATCCACCCAAACTTGCATTAGCAGATTTTAGCTCCTCCATTTTTTATATACTTCGATGCATTTCTTACACACTCAAAAAGATGGTGTATAATTAAAAGACTCGATTTATCGGTTATTTTCGGCGGTGTATACCATTTTTTATAGCGAGTGATATGACTAACTTTTTTGTAGGTTTTTCACCATTTTTAGAAGTCGTACATGTTTCAGCAACAAATATACTTTTTCTCGTCAGCAGTAGTTTTTAAGGCATGCTTACAGAAGCACTGCATAGTGAAACCTGCCTCAGAGGCCACCTCACTAGGGCGGTCTTATCTGTGTGCGATAAAAATTTTCGGAAAATGAATTTATGATATTATCAATTAAAATTTTACCTCCAATCAGCGGACACTTTCTCTCTTGCGGGAGTTATTTCAAAGGACTGCTGTTGGCCGCTAAATACAGGTTTCACTATATGTTTAAATTAAAGTTAAAATTTATTTCAATGAACCACTATAATGAAAAAAATTGAACGAGAACGAGATCCAAGAATCGATTCTTTAGATTGAACGACCGATTCAAGACTCGGTCATTGTATTGAACGATGTTGCCCATCTCTAGCAGCTACCGATTGGAAAAATACAGAGGTCTCAACTGCCCGTGGGTGAGCTTTGAGCTTAGCAACGCCGGCGCTGCATCGTGTCGGATCCCATGGCAGCGTGAGGCACTTAAGACAGTCTTTTGCTTAGCGCACGGTCCGGCGAGACTAGTATCGAGTGTTGGAGTGGTTATTTTTATATTGTTCAAAGGAATACCAATCAATAAGTCCTATGAAAGTGGCAACAAGATCGACATGGAGAGTCTTATTTTCGGCACACCTCAAGAGTTGTCTGGAAGAAATTTGCCCATGGCTGTCGATGTCATGAAGTTCTTCAAGTGGGTACAGGTGAAAATGCGGCAAGCGAGAGGAGGATATGATCCACCAGCCCATAAAATAGCGCAGGTTGTCGCCGACAGAGTCGAGCAAGGGTGGAACGACGTATCGGCACCTGCCATCTCAAACCGTGGCATTCTAGCTGCAGTTTTGAGATACCAGGAGAAAAGCCGAAAAATGATGAAGACAGCGAACAAGAAAGCGTCACCCGTAGTTCAAAAGGACTCGAAACAATTCAAGGAAAATGCCAAGACTATTTGATTTCGCTAAATGCAAGTGTCTTCCAAAACTGCCCAAGTGCATCTGCAAGCTCGAAACAGAAATTAAGAAAGAGGAAATACCATTCATTTAGGACCAAAGATCAGCCAGGAAGATGGTGACTAGAGCTGTTCATTGGAAAACGACATCAAAACAGAGAAAACAGCGTCTGAAAGAAGAAATAAAAGTGACCCAAATGGACGAATCATTTGAAAAGAAGGCGTCAGCATCCTTTCCTTATCAAATCAGATTCAAACTTAAGTCTTTATGCACCGAAGGAGCAGAAGAGGACCCGCCCGTGCCCTACGATGAATGGCAGCCACCCTTCCGCCCATCCTCAATCTGCTCGCCGCGCAACACGCTGGAGCTACCCGTGACCTGCAAAATGGCGGAGAGATTCAACGTGTCCTGCGGCACTGCAGCAGCTCTCGCGACTGCCGTGCTCGAGGTCAACCGACAGGTCACATCTGAAGATACGTCGAAGGTGGTTGACCGCAATAAAATTGCGCGCCAAATGAAGAAATACAGAGAGAGAGAGTGAATGCAGAGGACCTACAGAAGCTAAGAGACCAACCGTTAAAAGCCTTGTACTTCGATGGGAGAAAAGACAAAACGAAAGTCAATGAATTGTTCAGTAACAATAAAGTGCGAATTACGACCGCCACCGAAGAGCATGTAGTAGTTCTCGCCAGACCCTAGGGACATTCTGAGGGACATTCGTCCCTTGAAACAGGAAATGCTGGATACCTTGGCAACAATGTCCTCGATTTCGTCGAAGCCACTGAAATTGACACGTCTCTCTTACGCTGCATCTGTTGTGATGGGTGCCCTACGAACACCGGATGGAATGGAGGCGCTATACGTATTATTGAGATGCGTCTGGGACGTGCCTTACAGCGTTCTGTGAGTCAGCTGCATGCAAACGAGATCGCCTTTCGACATATAATCGAGACATTTGACAGGCCGACGACCGGACCAAACAGCTATTTCGGGCCGATAGGCCGCCAACTGAGGACTTGTGTTCAGCTACCTGTGGTGAAATTTCAGACGATTGCTCTTGATCTGCCTGACACGGACCTGGATTCATCTCTCATCAGCACACATCAGAAATACTCCCTGGACATGGCTCGAGGTATTGCCTGTGGGTGTATCCCTCAAGAGCTGGCTCAGCGTGATCCTGGCGAAATGGACAGCAGCAGATGGCTGACCGAGTGCTGCCCATCTACGTACGAACAAAACGACCTCCTACGGCTCTAGACAATAAATCAGGTTATTATGAAGCTGTACATACCTATGTGGTTCACAATACAGAAAAATTGGAAGATTACAGAGGGAGAAAAACACGTGTGGGAAACGCTGCGGAAATCAAGATAATTCCATAAAAAGTACTGTAGGGGGTCAGGTTTTCCTTGATGAAAAAAAGACCCAAGTGGACTGTATGAAGAGGTTTTAATAGGCGGGTTCAAATCGCTGGATTCTATACACAAGCAGGCTGTACAAACAATCTATCACTCCGAGTGCTGGAGAGAGAAATGACAATATGGGGACCCTCGGCCCGACGGTAGGCTGATTGCTGGATATCTTCGCCGCTGCGGGTGTTGGTTGACTTCTGCCTGCGCACACCGCACATAGGATGCCGAACGAAGTCTGCTACCGGGGAGAGCACTGCAACACGAGCGTTGTCATCATCCTTCCAAGGAGAGAGAGGGTCCCTCCCCTCTTCTAGAATGTTCTACTGCGTAGTTCCAGAGGATATGACCCTCTCTTAGAGTGACCACTCGGCACCCCTATTTCCGAGGCCACCATACCTTACGTCACACGGGAAAAATATCCTCATATGAACCCTTGGCCTGAACAAGTACAGAGAGGTTCTTGAGAACTCCATTCAGAACAACACGTTCTTTGCCCATCCGCAGAACATCCTCACTGCAATGGTGAATGATGAGAGAGCCGAAGTGCGAATAACAGCCATCCTGAGGATCATACAGGCAAGAAAGCTGCATTCACCGGAAGAAGGCATCAGGGCCTTTCGTATCCCTCCACTAAACTTTAAAGCATCCAACTACACCAATATCATCGACTGGGAGTACACGGCCGTCGCCGCACCACCTCTCCTGAATCACATATCCACGGAGGAGCTTGAATCAATGGTAGCCGACCAGACGGAAGGAAGTCCACGCCGCATCAAGATCCCGGACTTACCCTGCCACACTCAAGCCGTCGAAAGGCATGTAAAAATGGTCACAGAAGCATCGGTGAGCATGAGCACACCTGCCGAAAGGGACAGAAAATCCAATCCAGGAAACAAATATCAAAGTTTGGATTCAAAAAGGATTACTGTATGACAGGTAAGTCAAAAACCGAGTTTGGGTGGGTGGGTACTGGAGGAACTCGAGTTGCAGCCACCTTCACGTGATGAGTTCTGGGTCTCCCTAAGGGTCGGAGTGGCACCTGACCAGAGTGAGCTAAGAGCTGCAAAATATCGAACACAGAAGCCCTTTTCCGAAGACGATAAAGCCAGCATAGGGTGTTAATGTGTGTTAGTAGGCGGGGCATCAAGGGAAGGGGTGCAGGACTGTGGGAGTGGGAGTTTTCCAGTAGGGAAGGAAGGATCTTATGAGAACTAACGTGCCCATACGAGAGTGTCAAACTACAACAATAAATATAATATATTAATGAAACATTACTTACTTAATGAAGTATTTCCCTCCATTTTCACATTTATTTGCATTTTAAATACATTTACGGCAACATCACAAGACCTCTGGTAATTACCTCCACAATTACTGACATAACTGGCACAGCTTAGAATGAACAAAATGCTGGCATCGTGTCATTTGGAGCCGAAATATCGTGAAAAGAGGGCGTGCGTTGCGAATTGCCTACGCTCAAGAAAACCTATCGCGGCGGCACTGCTAGAAGTCATCCTACCGAAATAAAATTTTATCTCTGTTCCTCGGGTAAGATTGGCTACATTTTGCAGTATGTCGAACTTTGATTTTCGAAAAAAGTTGTTCAATGACCGCCACTACCCAACAGCAATGAAAAACCAGATGCATGAGAGTGTAGCTCTACTGAGGGCCCAAATAAAGCAGACTAATTTTCCAGCGAAAAAGAGCAACTTATGGCCCAGACGATGTTCCCTGGGACATACACTTTTTCAACATTTTTACACCTTCTATCTGCTTTAATCCTGACAGTAAAAAATGATCTTTACAACATAAAATATTCTTGATATTACAACTTAAATTTGAGTTTCGCAACACTTGAATCAACAATATATAAAATACATTTTGATGCGCGAAACCCACACTACGCCTTTTTGCAACTGCTCACAAGGTATTTTCAAAATAGATCCTTTAAGGACTAGAGTATATTACCCTTGAATACTTCAAAAAGCATAACTACATCTCTTCCAGACAGCATTGATATCTAAGGTGTATTTTTTTCATTTTATTCTCAGGCTTCCAGTGAGGTTGAGCGTAGTTCACATAAAAATAAAAATGCAACACCATCTTCTCAAAGTAATCTTGTAGTGCACATTTCCATCCTTGACAAACCAAATTGGTAACACATATGAACAGCAAAGTAAAAGAGCAATAGGTATCAATGTTTTTAAAAAGTACATCAATCTGCAGCCAATGTCCAAAAACATAAATTTATAGAGAATCAACAAGATGGGGACGATGAATAACTGGATAAAGGCAGAAGCCACAAGAATGGTGGATTCAAGTTCAAGAGGGGCTTTGTGGTGCCATCTCACATCTGAAAGAGTTCTTGAGACACAGCACTAGCCATGTGTCAATGAAAAGCCCAAACCAAACCAAGAGACCAAACTAATTGGCCAGTCCAAAGGATATTGGGACGGACTAACCAAAGATGCAATAGAAATCCGCCTTGAGAGAAATAATTTTTGTTAATATCTCTAAAACGAGTTTGGCAAGGTACTAATTTTATGGTACCATTGGAAAGATGAAACTTTTTTCTTTCTAATAAGACCAAAATGATCGATTTCCTAACATAACAGAATCTCGCTCAAACTACCTTAAGTAGGACCTGGAACCCGATCTTGAAAATGGCAGGAAAAGTAAAAGCGTCTCCGCCAATCACAAACGACCTGACCTGAGTGACACACTATATTAATTGGCACCTCGGCATCAACGGCCCTGATGACAATGAATAAGTCATTCAACAAAATGTCAGCGTTGGAGAAGATGGAACATCTTACCCGGATGGAAACCCGAGAAAAATTCACAAAATGAGGTGGTTTGTGCCATGAAGAATGGATGGGTTGGTTAATGAGGGAACAATTATTTGAGGAATATAAATCTACATAATACTCCGCAACCCACCTCCATGGTGTCTGGCAGGGGCTGAATGTAGAAATGGTGGCGAGACACTTCATCTTCCTCTTCATTGGTTGTTCAATCCTAAGACTGGTTGACACCATTGTAATAATGTCACCATTTCACCTCCCAAAACCTTATTAACCCAAATAACCCAAATCCTTACATCTTTGCATGGCCGGTGTCCTAACATCCCCTGCCACATGCCCATATGGCAGCTCACAGAGTGGTATGTAGATGTAGATGACCCTTATCAGTAAATTACTTAATAATAATAATCAAATAAATCAAATATCATTCCAACCTATGAAATAATGTCAACCTGTAGAATTAATATGAAAGCTTAGGTATTGCCATACTACAATGTCACCCATGCCAGAAATCAAGTATAGAAAAGAACAACAGAAATATATCCCATGATGAGAAATATTCATCATATGGCTAGAACAAAGTCAACCTGTGTTGACACACAAATCATATGAAGTGACAGAGTTAAGGAATTGAAAGAGAAAAGTGGTTGATTGAGAGGTCGACAGGTATGATAAATGGAAAATGTGCATGTTACAAGGGAGCACTCACTACAGGGAGCCCCTACAGAGCTACTCATTTCCAATTTCTGTAGAACTCCAAGTGTAAGCTGGTATTTGTCTGAGAGCTTATGAGTCAGAGAATGATGTGGAGATAAGGACAGTTTTGTAAGGTAGATTAAAAAACAAATTTTTACATTGACCTACTACTATTTATATCTGCTTTTGAAGCCTCAAGTGCTGAAACTAATTCCAATTATTCATTCTCTTTTTATATCAAAATATGTGACTCATTGATTACTCCTTATTGAACCAAGATGAGCAGAGTTTAAAATGAAAAACACATAATACAAACATATACGACATTAACAATGACAAAGAATGCCATGCTTCCATATGGAAGTGAAACTTGGACAATTGCAGCAGAAAAACAAAGAAGAAGACTATTTAAATCCATGGAAATGATGTGCTGATGAAGAATGATCAATATAAAATGGACTGAGAAAAAGAACAATGCACTTTTCCAACAAAAAGTTGGTGAGAAAGAATCTTGGATGAAAACTTTGAAAAGACAAGAGAAACTCACTCTCCATATACTGAGACATATGAGCCTCTTGAAAACAATTATGGCAGGAAACATGAATGAGAAGGATAACTGTGGAAGACTGAGAATGGAAAACATCAGCCAAATTATGATGTTAACATGAAGGCTGGTAATAGAATAAACCATGAACGTTCCCAGGATTTATGTTAGGGGGAGGCAGGACACCCATCCATAGCTGTTGATTGATTTAAGGGCAGGCAGGACATGATCCTGTCTGGCTCTGTATAGCAGATTCGGTATGAAATGTCTCGTGCAGGGAGTGGGGGGGTTCGGTCGCCCCCCACACACCTTCCTCCCCCTGGCTACGCTCATGGAATGAACAGGATGTCACAAGGGTAGAGGAGAGGAGAGCTACAGCCAACTTATCTTTGACTTGATGACAGGTGAAGATGAGAAGATGCCAGGATAGGTCAAAACGTAAATGCATTGGCTAAGAGTTCACAAGCTCCAGGTTCAAATCCAAAAACCAGACAAATATACTTTGATGTGAATTCTCCATGAGCCAAAAAACAGGTGATCATAATAAGAGTCTTTAAGTGAGCATAATATCACAAAGGAAGCGATGATAAAAGATCAAGCCCTTCAGAACATCCGTTTTGTTGAGGTCTCTTTCCAAGAGAGGTGATGCATGATGATTTTTGAGTCAATATATATCTCCTTAATTAAATGGGATGCAATTGGAAGAGGATTCAAATGAAAATATACCAGCCCTGCTTCACGTTCTCAGGGATTACAGCTGTATCCATTGTGAATATTTCTCATTGAATGGCCACCAACCACAGCGGTCATCAATGCATGACAAGCTGTCCAATCCACATCATTATAATTGGCCACTCTTAACCACCAAAGAGTAAAGGCTTCCTGCAAGAGTTTGAATTTCCAGAGCCAATGAGCAGACCAAACCATACACAAGATTCCCACCTCCTAATTAGGAGACGACCTGACATAAGACAGTTGTTGGAAGATGAGGTAACTACCTGTTGCGTGATGTCCGGCTATAATCTTAAAGATCTATATCCAGACTTAAGACGAGAATTTAACATCTAAGAAAGCGCATTTGCATTTCATCAACAAAGAATTTTATCCGGATGGACATAAAAAATGAATTTCGTAATATGAAAGGTACTTCACTCAGGAAATGTTAACTTAAAGTGCATTCCTTACTCCATTATCGATTGGTTAAAGTTCGTTCATCATCCACACGCAATAAGCTACAGTCCAGTGTCCACATGACCGTGTTTAAAGGCTCGATCACTCAAAGCAACAAAATCAACAGCAAATGCAGTAGTTTGGTCCGAACAGTGTCACGCCCATCCCTCCAATACAGACTTCTAAGGATTTGGACTGCCTCATTTTCAATGGCCGATGAACACTTTACGGTCACCAAATGAGAATCGCTTCAATAATAAAGCTAATAGCACAGAAAGGAAACGTGCCGACCCAAGACTACACGTAAAGATATTCATCAAAACAGGATACTCACCACGGCAGAATGATTATACCTTGGTGCTGGCTGCGTCCCGGTGGTAAATGCAGTACCCCATGATTTCTCTTTTATGTCAAAACGAAGTAGATCGTTGAGCATTGTCTTGCCATTATCACCTCCAAAGACATAAATGGCATCCTTATAAGCAACAATTGTATGCTTACTCCGCCTGTCGGAAAGATTCAAATCCAGAAAAGCCATTGAGCATTAACTAACACATTGAAGTCGAAGGGCAAGGAGTAGATATTAATTTAACATAAAAAATAATTGACACATACATCTGCAATCCAAAAAAATTGTCATAACAAAATGACTTGCACGCTATAATTTACAGGCAAGTATAAGTTGAGGCACAAACCTGAACCCAACAAATTCGTCACATTCTGGCATCCTTTTCCATTTGTGGACAGTTTCAAACGGTCCGAAGTCGAGAGTAAGACATTCAGCATTTTCTGGCCAATTATGATCGAAGTCAACATTCACAGGTCTAGCCATTGCCATATTGAGGAGAATAAAGTTTTATTCTCTACCACCTTAGGTCAACTTTTAAATGGAACTATTAACAGCACTAAATTGACGAGTTGCAATCACGCATTCGCAATTCAGACTGGGGAGTTATTCAGTTTTCCGAAAAAGTTAGAGTTTCGCCTCGTTTGCACTAATTTGCAACACAATCCGGTCAAAACCTAGAACATCAATGAAGCACCACCACTGCCATTCATCCCCGGAGATTATGTGACGTCACACTCATTGATTCTCTCAGATTCGTTCAGAAGAGTCGATGAAATGCTTCAAAAGAACGAGTCAAAGAATCACAGAAACAAAATTAGTCACGAACTATAGAATGGTTCCGTCCGTGATGCGAATAATTCAACTTTCTTCTCGTACTTGCATATTTTACTCCGCTCATTTTAATGACAGCAAATAGCGTGGGATATCAGTGGAAGATAGAAAGATGGGGTTAGCATATTTGCCTACTCTGAGAGAATATAACGTAATTGTTTGGGTAAAAAATTTCAATTAGCTGATTCAAGGTAAGCGCTCCCAACATATCTTCAAATGTAAGGGTAAATCAACCAATTTCACTTTGCATTAAGGTTTTCAAAACATCTCTAGTGTATAGAAGTTAAGATGAGGGTCAGAAGGATAACCGTTTTTAGAGGAAAGTTGGAGGTTAGGGTGAGATCATCCAAAACCTTCGGCCCGAATATCCAGAAGGCTTGTGCCCACTGCATTCCATCCATGTCCAGAAAATGATCAAGAGCATCGCATGAAGTTAGGAATAATGCTTTAGAGTTGACTAATCATCTAAGGGATTATCCATTTGCTAATTTTCCTGTTGCAAAACAGGCAAGAACGTCGTATCAACAAGTCTTCCTTTACCGCCACTCTTTTCCGTGTATCGTAACACCGAATTAGTAGTATCATGTTCAGTTAAAAATGTGTAACGATTGGCATTGGGCTGATTGAACGGGATGTATGCTTCTAATTTTTCTTAACACCTTATTTCATCATTGTGTGAACCGTTTCCTTGAATGGAAGCGAGCATCCGGTTAATCCCCACTGTCCTGCCCCTCAAGACTCGATCGACTCTTCCATCACATTAGTGGCGGCAGACATTTCCTCATCCCACCTCTCCGTAGTCATGGAACAGCTCGACAGGGCTGGGTTAAGGTCGTTGCTATGGAAGCGGCGGATCACTATTTTCCGGGGACCTGAGGGTTATGGAGTACCTCCAGGCCAACATTTTCCCTATCATACCAGGTATACGGGGGCGGATGCGCTCTCACCCCTCCCCAAACTCAATCCGCGTCTACGGCCCAATTATCGTTCCATCGGATACCAGCTGAATTTTACATTGGCTTCACCTTTGAAGAACCTTAAAAAAATGAATGAGGGTGTTACCTTAAAAAAAGACGTAGTTAACTAGGATTCCTCTCTTTCTTGGAAAATTATTCATAGCAGCCCTTAGTTTAATCATAATGCCGTTATTGAAGTACCTATGTAGGTACCTTCTTAAGGTGCCTCGATTTGTAGGAAGATACCTCATCTTTGGAATATGAAAATCAATGTTTAGTTTTTACCAGAATGCTGCAGCATTCTGGTTTTCAAACCATGGTTTCTCTCTTTTCCCCCATTCAAAAAAAAAGTTCCTCTGCAAAAGGGCTCAATAATTAGAGGTGCTTAATTAAATCATCCATCACATTGGCTGTCTAATGCCAAGTGAGAAGCTGTGTTCACAAAAACTACAGAAAGGTGAGTCATTTCTATGAGACACCACAGTGTTACCACGTATGTGACAATTGCAGATATAGAGACGCTTTTCATCTTTATGTTGGAGCCATTCTCACCTTATCTACCACCTGGGAGCAAACCTTATTTTGCCAACCCAGATGAAGTGTCAAATTTGTCTTTTTTCTCCCATTTGAGTGCTCAAGATGAAAATACTTAAAAGCGAGAGGTTTGGAACATTCTTTCCCACTTTAGATTAGTTTTAATTAATTTAATGATGATGCTCCAGTACATCTTTTTACCACCACTCACCACAGATATAATGGACATGGAATGTCACCAACCAACTATAATTGAAAAAGGCTGACAAAGCTTAGCTTTCTTTGATGATTGGCACTACCTCATCCATTCAATAAGCAGAAGTAGGATATCCTCCTTTCCCTCTCAATTCTCACGATCAAAAGTGGATGAAATTCAGCTCCTAACAGCACCCTTCAGACTCAACCCCCTCACACTAGCACATTCTCTACTGATACTATGAAGATTTATTTTTTTTCTGCAATGCTTTAAAATTTCATTTCTTCCAACCAGGATTCTGATCTTCAGCTGCATTCTCCTAGGTGTGAGTGCACCCGTGGGACAGCATGGCTCTGTAGATAACAGAAGAATCTGATTGTAAAGGTGTTATTCTCACACCTCAAATTTGGACATTAAATTAAGGACTCATATTAAAAAATAAAGCTGAGATTATTTCCCCATTTTCTGCACTTACCTTTTCATACTTTCACACAAAATATCATTTGAAAAAATACGGTAACATTTCATGCAGCTCGACATTTCACATCCTATCAAGTGTCTCACATTGCATTCACCCATGACTTCTTCCACACTTCGTTCAGGATATGACTGCATCGTTGCTTTTCCGACGTTTCTCCTCCTCTCCTGGAGGTGTCTTCAGGTTGAAGATGCAGCGCTTCTTTTTGGTCGAGTTTATATAGTCGATTCGGTGGGATCGGTTGCTACTGATTGGCTGCCACTTTTGGCACCATTTTTTTCTATTTTCTCCCTCCGATTTGTGATAGCACTCTTTTCCACATAATTGCTAGGTGGTAGCCATCTTCTCTTTTCATGTTGGTAGGACATTTTGCTATTTTGATAGCTTCCCTGATAAATCGTGGGAAATATCAATTTTTGCAAGAAACCGGTCCTAAGTCAGGAACAATTGATACTGCCCACAATTAATCAGGGAAGCTATCAAAAGAGCAAAATGCCATAACAACATGAACAGAGAAGATAGCTACTACATAGCAACTAAGTGGAAAAGAGCGCCATCACAGATTGGAGGGGGACAAATGACAACTGTTGCCAAAAGTGGCAGCCAATCTGAAACGACCAACCCCACCGAATCTATTATAAAAACCCAGCCAAAAAGAAGTGCTGAATCTTCAACCTGAAAACATCTCCAGGAGAGGAGGAGAAAAACAACATGGCCAAATCCCGAGGGAAAAAATGGAAATAATACCTGCTCGCCACAGAAACCTTAAACAGAAATTCTTCCATAATTCTCAACACATTCGCTTAGGTCATCCAACTCTCATACATATTTTCTATCAATAAGACCAAACCATCCACAATCTCATACTTTACTTTTGATTCATCATCTGAATATTATGTTCACCTTCTGTTATCATCACCAGCAATAAAACCAGAGCAATAAAAGTAGACAATGGATTTCTTGTACCACAGGTTTATGATTCAGAAACAAGCTATTTAAGGAATAAGGATACTTTTTATTACAAGGAACTGTTTCCGCTACATCTACGTCATACCCTGCAAGCCACCCAAAGGGTGTGTGGCAGGGGGTTCTTCAACACCAGGCATGCATGAATGCTACTGTTCATACTGAAGTGAATCAATGCATATACATATTAAAATGATAACAATAAATATTTTTCATAATTTGGTAAATTATTTAATAGCCAAGTACTGTACAAATTTTCGTATTGATGCATAAAATGCAGAGTACTTTCATAGTTCATGTGTGCACAGAAAACACTGATTTCCTGTGCAGCAAATAATAAGTTACCAGCACAGACATGATTAGCCTGTCATGTCGAGCTATTGCACTCACTGACACCTCGCTCTGATGTCCTTCTCTATATGTAATTAACTGAATTACAACTCTTAGTAATCTTAGAAGTCTTTGATGTGCCCTCCATCTAGTGTACATATATTTGCATGTGTATATAGTTTTAGAATTTATTTGAAAGATCTTCAAGAAACACTCACTATCACTTTGTCATTAAAACACAAATTAAACGAAGAGGTCTTTTGCATGTATTATACAACACAAATTTATATATTTCTTCAAAAATTGCACTCAAAAGCTACCTTTACTGAGCCAAATATATTTTTTAATTGAAAGTTATAAATTCTTAATTAAAAAAAGTAAACGCGATAACATTTATGAGATGACAAATACATACTAATCAGATATGAATGATGAATTAACACCTCATAATGCACCTTTTATGCTAACTTTAAGTTGGTCAAGACTACCACAAATATGATGCAGTAAACATTCACTGCAAATGTTGCAGAACCTTGCACACAAATTTTTTCATAAGATCTTCAGAAGACACCCATTCATGGCTTGGAGACAACTAATTTTCCTTCAACCACAACAAGTCTTCGGGGTTTTGGTATTTCAGCAGCAAACCTGATAACTGCTCCAGATGTTATTAGAGGGGTGTGCCTACAGTCTAGGTGCTCCAAGGCCACAGATTTCTTTAAGTGGTTAAGAGAAGCTTCTGTAACTAGGCGACACCCCGAAATGTCCAGTGACAGCAGAGTAGTAGCTGTTGAGGCCCCCTTGGCCATCAAGTGTCCAATTCCAACATCTGTCACTTTGGCACAAGCACTAAGGTTGAGTTTTGTAAGCGAGCGCAACTGCTGTGCGACGAAGAGGAGTGCTGTGTCCGATATGTCACAGCCTGCCAGGCGCAGGTCCTTAAGTGACCTCAACTGCTTCCCTCGACCCCCATCTGCAGAATTACCAACACTTCCCGTTGATGCCGAAGCACCTCCATTCCCTCTCCCTCCAACTATTTCCCTCAGACCACTGTCGTCAAGTCCGGTCACAAAGCTGAGGTCGAGCATAGTGAGGAGGGGTGGGCATGGGGCCGAACGCAGAGCAGCCACTGCCCCCCACGGACACCCTTGCAATGAAAGGTCACGCAGCTTGGGCAGCCGGCCCAGCAGCCAAACCAATTGTCGCTTGCCCACTTCAGACCAGTCGAGACGAAGTGATTCGGGCTGCCTCCGAACGACACCGGAGAGGGCCTCAGCCGTAACCCCACTCCGGTGTGAGAGATCAACGGAGCACCAGAGGCGTGGCTCAACGGACCAACGGTTCCATGCCCTGCACACCCTCATGCAGCGACACAGGTCTCCAGTGGAAAGGCGCTCAAACACGGGGAGCATCACAGATTTGTCGAGGGCAGGGTTGGCATACCGGCTTCCAGGAGGTCTCGGGGGCTCAGGGAGAGGAGGTGGGGGCGCGGGCCTCACGACGTGCATTGGCTTCTTCAAGATCTTCCCGCAACTGGTCGTGCTACCAGCAGACAGCTGCCGTGCCAACTGGACCCGGAAAGGAACTTTGCCTCCTCGAGCTGCCTTATCACCGCCACCATTGGCAGAGCGGGGGCTGACAGCAGCGATGCCTGGCTTTGTGGCATTAGGAGGTGATTGTGGGTCATGGAGAGCAGCTCCCAAGGCATTACGTTGTGTCTGAGGGGTGGCTGCAACTGGTGAGGGGGAGTGGCGGTCTTCCCCATGCTGTTCTTTCTCCTCCGGGGCACTCGTGCATGACCTTGGTGCCTGGTAAAAGTAAGCAAACCTAATGTGAGCACAAATTTTAAAAAAAACCTGGGCTTCTTTTGGCTTATTGTAAGAATAGGTCAAAAATGCCTTTTCATGTCATTTTTTCGCGTAGCAAGCATAACAAATTTTCCTCCATTTTATTTTAGAAATAGCAGGCACAATTGATCAGCAGAAAACATGCACTCATGAAATTATAACCATAATTCTACTGCACAAGCATGCATTCCACTAAAAAACACAAGGATATAGTGTACAACAGCCATAAACATTCACGCACCTGATTTACTAGATACTTAAGTCATGATGCAGCTCCCGTAACTTCAAAAAGATTAGACATTTTGAGCCATTCACCTCTCCATCTACAGTTTTCGCACATTATGATATAATTAATCCTAGAAAAGTCAGACACTTGAGAACCATTCTTATCAACTACTCCGATGAACAATGGAATCAGGATATGCAATAAGTTTTGCAGTTTTGAATAACTTTGCTGAATTAAAAATCATATAGAATCATCATCCCTAAATGGTTATCTATTTAAATCTCAAGGGGTAAGTTAATTCCTCTGTCTTCAGTATGAAGGCTTGAATACCAGTGGAAATGCTGTGCTATTTTAGATATCAACTTAGTAATGACAAGAATGCATTTATATTAGCAGCATTATTCTCATACTATTGAAAGTGATAGCCTAGATTAGTTTTTCTTTATTTGGAGTTCAGCTTCTTTTACGTCAAGGGGATTTATTAAGCTGCTCATATCACTAATGTGTCATGTTAAAATATCTTATATGTCAAGGTTTATTCCACAGCTCTACTCATTAAGGCCATCGGAAGATTCTTATTTCTTACAAGTACTAAAGAACCTGAAACCCCACAAACTAAGTGTACCCTACAAAAAGGGCAGTTTTTTCTCTTGGGCTAAAAATGTCTCATCAGCTTACATTTTTCATTTTCAAAATTGTAAATTACTTATGCTTCCACCCCAGCATGGCTAGTTTTATGCACATCATGAACAATCCTAATTCCAACATTCACTGCACACAGGATTGAAACAAAAAGTAAATATTTCAAATATTTTATTATTTAAAAAAAGCACTTCATTCAAGCCTACCTAATATTATACCTCAACACAGATCACATATAGAAATAATTTACATTGAGTAGATCGAGTGAGACCAAAGACTAGGTCATGTTTACTCTGTGTGTTTGTATGTAGTGCATTAAATATAGACCTAAAAGCAGGGCATGCAAATTATGACATTTAATGTAGAAATATGTATGAAATTCATTTAGTTAAACAGAGAAAATTAATGAGTTTTCAACCCCATGTTGAATTTAGAATCATGAACTAAAATGAAGCATTTTACTTAGGTCATCATTAGCTTTTACAAGGGTAGGTTTGCAAAGGCACGATGTGTACAGCTTTCATTTTCATCAAGGCTGTATAATTTATCCTAGCTCACATTTCGACATGTAGAATGCACGATCTACATACACAAATTAGGCAACTAATTAAAAAGACACACACACACCTATTTTTATGCAAGGCACAAATTTAATGTTATACTTTGAACAAAAATAATTTTTCACATATTTTCTACATTAATAAAACATCACATGCTCTGAAAGCATAAAATAGTTGAATGGGTGAAATGCAGACGTTAAAGCAAGAAACATACAATTTAAATTCAGTTATATTACAATATACATATATATATTTATAAACCTTCAGCTAGTGAATGATTCTTTCTTTCCTGAGAGACTCAACAAGGACTTGACAGGAGATAGCATTGGATTAATGACTTGGGTATATCATTTGAAGTAAGGCAACAGAAAACCATAAAATCACTGAAAGGGGTAAGCTAAGATGTAAAATGGGTTTTTTGAAAAATATTTTCCCATTGACCTTAACACTTCTGAATGATGGGGAAGAAAATAGAGGAGTAGGACAGCACTTGTTCAATAACAGCAAAAACACATCCCAATAATAAAAACATGCTTTTTAGCCAATCTCTGCCAATGCACTTTTTTTTATTGAAAAAAAAAAAATGAATAGAGTGCAACACAAATCAGCACGTATTTTCCCATTGCATAACCGAAACAAAGTCACCCACTAAAAATACATTCCAGATGAAAACATATACATTAATGCCTTATTGTCAACTGCTTTGCAGGAAATATTGACCTTCCACTGCATGCATAAACAAGGGAAAATGAACGCTGAACTCGAATGAAATGTTGACAAATTTCTCAATGAAACAAGTGACACAGTGGCTGAATGGACAATGACATGAGATTTTTCAGAAAAGCTTAGCACATTGAAAAAGAGTCCCTTTCAATGGCAAGACAAACACACATGATGTCACCATAACGGGCTAAAATTTTAAGCCACTCCACACATATTTTGGAGGAAGGGTATTAGCTGGAGATAAGGGAAAGTTAAAAAACAATGACACCCAGCTGCAAACACTTACTGTTAGGAATTACTGATTTATGAACATACAAATTAACATAACTCCCACCAATTAATATTCTATAAGATTGCAAGATTTCTCAGCAATTATCACAGATCCGCACAAGAGTACTTGAAGGAACTTTGCACACTCAAAATGACCAACTGTAACACATACTACAAGGATATTAAGGCTGATTTATTGCTGTGACTCAATGATTATGAGGAATTTTATTTCCTCAAAGAGTTAGCCTTATTTTGGCTTCTTCACTACAACATTTATTGAATCAAATACTTAATAATTTCAGCTGAATTTACAATTCCAGTCACTATAAACTGAGATGTAACCATCCTGAAGATTTTATCAGCATTACATATTATTTTTCCTACTCTTTTGAATGTCCTAAGAGAAGATTATGAACGTGCAAAATACCTCCAATGAAATCACCATGGCCACAATTTGGCCCAAACAGCAGCAGTCCTACAGAAGAAGGTAACACCTCTCCTCTAACTTCAGTCCCAGGACCTACCACATTGAGCTACCTTGCTTCAATGTGAAACACCATCCTTGACTTAAAACACACATCTTCAAATAAAAAAGTGGAAATAAAGATCTGTGCACCTTATTGCACACTTGGCCCTCAACAAAACGTCCTGGAACCCAGCTGTGTCTTCCTCCACTGACTCGGGTCCCACCGTGAATTTGGGAGCACTAACAGCCCAGCAACCCTTCCCACGGCCCCCCCTCTGCCCGCCATATCAATCATCATAAACCATCTTCCTACGACGCATCCGACCACTTTTCCTCACCTCGACTACTGTCGGGGGGTTGGCGGGCGCCATGGCTGGGGACAGGGGTGACGATGGGTTGGGCGGCGACTGGACAGACGTTGGAGGTGCTTCATTGGCAGACGTTGCAGAGGACAACAACCTCTGGTGCCTCTGGCCCTCGACAGTGTCCTCTGTAGGGGGTTCTCCTTGGCCCTCCTCGGCCTCTTCTGCAACCCGAGCCCTCTTCTCAGGGAGCACCCCACCCCCACCACCCTCCTCCCCCTCCTCCTGGTCCTCATCACCCTCGGGGGCCACCCTGCGCATCGCCTTCTGTCGATCCTTGGCTGTGAATGGAGGGGGTGGAGGGAGGAGGGAGGCCGACGTTACCATGGGCACCGCTGCCGAGGGCTGTGGATACCCATCGTTCGTTCCATCGCTGTCAACCTGTCACCCAAAATGACCAAAGTCAAAAAATGTGATCACCAATGGTGCAAAATGAACAAATCGGGCTATAGAAACTAAAAACCAAAAACCCCAATTCTCTCTCGAGATACCAACAATGGGGCAATTGCAAACTAACATGCTGAACCATCTCCCTGGTTAGCTTTAACCATTAACCAGGTTACACCATTTAACTTAACACAAGCAACAAATCATGCCTTCATTCCACAATGTTCATGCGAAGTTTATACAAAGCCCATATCTAGACATACACAGAATTGCTTACATCAAAGAATGAAAGATTCAAGTCAATATGACTCACAGCACCCAAGGACAATATTAAATACATCCAACTCAACTGAGATGGAGGATTAGTTAAAGGAGAAACTTTTAAACACAATATATCTATTATTACTATTAATCCTCAATTGTTACATATTCAAAGTAACTTTATGTTAAGTATTGAGTACATTTTCTCCTGACTGAAAGATACTTCATTCAATATAGGTAATCCAGTCAAGCAAAATGTTATCAATAAATAGAATGACAGCAACACAAACAGAAAATTATGGGAAAGTTCTGGAAGACGGATAAATTAAAGATGCTCCATATACAGAGACACAGCAATGACTTCAAATATGTGCAACTTAAATTAAGGAAGCTGATTTAAATACTGCTTATTTCCTACATAACATTTTTTTGAGCTACAAGGTACTTCTGCCTTAAAAAAAGCCTTTAGAGAGAACTCCTTACCTCCATATTTTCAGACTTTATTCTCTCTTTGGTGTCCATCATACTGCTTGTGTCACTGCCAATTGACATACGCCTTATATCGGTGGACTTCTGTCTGGCTCGAAAATGTCTTGGCTGGGAATGAAAATAGTTACATTAGTATATCAGTGCACTTAAAATTATTTTCATAATAGTGTATAATTTTTTTTAGAATCTACCAGAAAATATAATAATGGATGACCTAACATGAACAAATGCCATACCCAAATACATGTACAATGAGTAAGTTGATGGATTAATGGGGACAAAGAAATAACTTACACAGTAGAACCTCAGATATATGACCCTCTCATATACAATGACCCCATTTATACACCCGTTATTTTGGTCTGGTAAATAACCCTATTAGATCCCATGTATTTCCAACCTCCTTTATGAAACTTTTCATTCATAAAATGAACTCTGTTATAAACAGTTTTTTTCCGGTCCTATGGCAGGAAATTCCACACTTATATGGCTTATCAGTGAGTTAACTGACCTTTGAGTTTTAATCAACAATAATTATCAGCCCAGTATTTTCAATTATGTGCACATTTTTCGTAAAATTATTATTAAGTTAGGGGACATAAATGTCCTTCATACTTCTTGGTGATGCAAAAGTGTTTGTTGAAGAAATGCTATCCTCTCACCAGCTGATTGACAATGTCCACATGAGAACCTTCTGGTTTTTCAAAGTTACATCATCAGTATAACCATTTGGTTGGATCGTCATAACTAACTCTTATCATTTATGCAGGGTAAATGATATTACGATAAGTCTTTCACTCAACAATTGATATATATCGGAATAGTTCTTCACATGAATTACTTGCCTGTGCGTATTCACAACTTAATCTTTATCTTTCAAGTGTGTCTCTCCGGCACTAAAATTATGTCCCTAGACTGCCGAGCGTGTTCGTTTGGCACATTGACGGCCATTTAAAAAAGACTGTTCATTTAAAAAACACCGGCCAGCAAGGCTTACGACTACGGAAAAACTCAGGAAGGTAAAGGTTAATCAACCTTGTCAGATATTGTATATCGAGCGTCATTTGTTTCCACAAGGTGGGTGAGTGAGACGATATCACTGAAGACCGTCAGCAAAGGGAATACAATTCTAGAGGGGAGGATGATGAAGATGTGTGTTTGTTAGTCCAACATTTGCTGATGCTGTGGAGGCACTGAACACTGTCCAATAATATTTAATTGCAAATGGAATGGGCGAGGTAACAATGAACAATTTTATTCAAATTGAAAATCATGTTTTGAAATCTTGAGTGCCCTCAGCAAAACAGACTGTTATAACAATTTTTTCTGGAAAAAAATATAAAGGTTTAATACATTTGTAAATATTTTATGACCATATTAAAAAATAATTGATTGTAGAACCAGAAGAGTTTGTGTTGTGTATTATTGTTCCATACAGGGTGCCCTGGCTGTACGTATTCAGATTTCTTTCGTCAATATAAGAAAAAAGCCTTTAGGAAATTTGTCGGGAATCGCTTCATTTCCTATCCAGCCCCCTTTTAGGTAGTTTAAAGTTAAAATTTCTAGATAGGAATGTCTTTATGAAATTTGGTAAATATGTTTACATCAATACTCTTTCGATGACGAAAAATCAGGGTATATTTATGATTTATAATTTCGAAATCGCTAAAAGATTACACTAACTAACTACTAGTACCACTCGCTTTCTGATATTTTATAGAATCTCAAAACTATTTTCAGCTAGATCTCTGTCCGTATCTAGTGATATTCTATTCAGAAGAAAACTAGTTTGTAAAGGAAAAATTTACCAATTAATCACAGCAGGTTTTTAGTAAGCAATATTCCTGCATCAGCTGGGGCTTGTTTGTAGATGATGAACTGACAATGAACACCATTTACATTTGTACCAAGATCATGAACATTTGTGCCAAGAGAGCATTAATTGAAACTAAGCCCTACTGGTCAAGTGTCATGAATACTAACTATTAGACCAAGAAATTCAACTTTGGGAATAGATCTCAGCAAATTTCAGGAATGCAAATGGATGTTGTTTCTTTCTTGGTACGATGAACATGCATTTATTTGTGGAGTTGCTTGTAAGTACAATAAATTATCAGGCTTCATTTGCCTGCATCCAAACATGTAATTGCAACCATGAAACAAAGCAGATCAAATTGGACAGTTGAAGAGGGTTTCATGTTCCCTTACTATGAAACGTCTGTAGTGAAACTTCCTCACTTATTAAAAACTATTTTTTTGTTATCCACTGAAACTTTCATAAGTGAGGTTCTACTGTATTAGATGTGTAAATATACATTTCTATATTTTTCTAAACACAGTATTTGTGCTCTCATCAGGGAATATATTTTATACATATGCTAATTTACATCTCACAACTTTCACTGATTTGGCACCTCCAGGTTAGCCCTTGGTTTTGGAGGACCAGGACTTATGCTTTTTTATGCCAATTGTACAGTATCAAGTATATTGTATTTTCCTATCCACTATATGAGCTAGTAGTTATATTTTTGTACACGCATTAAATATTCCATTTTTTAATATTAACCCTTTGAGTGCCAATGGATTTTCTAGGTACTATGCTAAAATTGCCGTAGCATTTTTGCTTTAAGCTTCATAAGTAATCTGCATTTAGGTGCCATCTGTGAACAATCAGTGAAATACCAGCATCTGAGAGTGACATTGTAGGAGGAGCGCTATCGCGCTCCTGGGACTTTTCGCGAGAGACAGGAGGAGCGCGATAGCGCTCCCCGGCACTCTAAGGGTTAAAATTTACAATTACTCTGAGAAAGAAGAATAAATGTTATGGAAATTCACATCACAACTTGATAAAAAATACTATCAAAACGACAAAGTTAAAAGAGAATCATACCAAAATATGACAGTTATCAGAGACTCACTGTCAGTTCATGGTACTTAATATGGTATTAATAAGAATTCAAGACTTTTTACCTCTACAAATAGACCCAAAAACCTTAAAACATAAATACTTGCAATTAACTTATCCCACTCACCTTATACTCGACATTCTTCCCATCTTTACAGCATTTTGGACATTCCCAACTGTTAGGCAAATCTTCATTTACAATGCCTTCTGAATCAGGGCACTATAAAGATCATAAAAAAATCAACAATGAGGAATAACCCAAGAAAAGAAGGCTACAAGACACACGCAACATTAAAGCAAAATTTTCAACTAACCACTTTCTGGACACAATCTGGGTGAACGATTTCATAGCAGATGCTGCACTCCATCAGGGTACTTGGTGACACCATTCGACTTGTTTTCTGAATTGGTATGACTATTTGCTGATACCAGCCATCCAACTTGCACATCAAGCATCCAGCAGTCACTGGGAGCATGGGCTGCAAGTTAACACAAGACAATTCACTTTCCTAGTCTAATGAGATAGCCTAGCATTACAGCCTTTGGAATTACAGAGTATCCTATATATATGTACAGTATCCTGAAAACACCTCAAGCATAAGGAGCCTGTTATAAATGGTTTTGTTTGACAACCAAACAATGAGTTAAATTTTAATGTCACCATGGCTACCTCAATTGTTAACTCCAGAGCAGCACTCAACAAAAGTAATAAATAACTATGCTATAGAGTCAAGTTAGATGACCATTAGCTAACATCAAAGCACATTGGGCAATACTCTGAGGCTGGAATAATCAAGAAAGTATGATTGCTCAAACTCAGGGATAAAATCAATTCTTCTACGCAAGTTTCCATGCAAAAAACTATTATTACTTGTATTTGTTGATTTATTAGCTATCTTCTGAATGCTAGAATGAATATGAGCAATGTCTAATACATTACCTGATACCAGCATACCTGACTGATAGCGTAACATTAACTGATGGTTAAGGTAAAATGACATTGGGAAAAACTACATCTTTTTTTATAGCACAAAAATGATCAATTAAGCAATTTTTGAAAGATATCGCAGCAATATTTCGAGTCTCTACGAACAGCCAGTAGAGGGATAGAGACTAATTTCACATCTACAATATGCCCTTATCCTAGTCCCCAACAAAGTTGCCAGCCTAAGGAGTGTGGCCATCATCAGGAGAGCCAACAGGGATGCTGGGGTGGGACATTACATGGCCCCAAAATGGCCATCTGTAGAAGTGAAAATGGCATATCTGGGAGAAGCAAAAAAAATCTTTGTAAAGTAATTTGTGAAGAAATGGAATCTCTACAGCAGCTGGTGATTGGAGGAGGGCATTGTTGTGGGAAATGGGAAATGTCATTGCATATTTTTCCACCACAGGGATTTCTTTCCTTCAAAAAAATATGGTACAACATAGCCCACATCACAACCATGCCCCCATCCCATTACCCACCCATTCTAAGCATTTTATTCCTACAAAATACACCACATTAAGCCTGGAGAGTTTAAGTTGAAGGCAAGAAGAACAAGAGAGGGACAGAGGTACACTGCAAAGAGAAGGAGCTTCTCAATTTAAGCGTCACCTATGGGGAAGAAGGTGAAACTGCATATTTTTCCAAGATGACAGGGAGGAAAACACACCATGCACATTGGAGACCTTGTCATTTGTAGAGAAATGGGTAAAATGACACAGTAATTATATTTTTTTTATGTGCAATGCTAGCATGACAAATGATGCAAATTAGGAGGCAGTGCATCAATTAGAAGTGAGTGAAAACACATTTAAGCTGGTGTGACAAAAGGTCATGTTTACCTCCATTTCCAATTAATAATGTCCTCTTCAAGAATCTGACTTATGCACAGAAGATAATTTCAAACTGATGGTTTAAACTGTGGCTAATAAACATCAGCAGTTTATTTTTGCTGATCCGAGACCCAAGGCAAAAAACATTTTCAATCAACAGAAAAAAATGGTAATGACAAGGTTTCATTCAGTAAAAATAAGAGAAGTTTTCATTCCAGTGTAAGCAACTTCACTCACCTGCAAACACTGACGCATCACACATGTCTGCTTTGCCCTTCCAGGACCACCAAACTTGACCATGTCATGACAAAAGCTACACTCCCCACAGTCCTTGCGATTGCAAGCCTCACACTTCTTGCACCGGGTCCTCCTCCGACGCATATTATCCTTCGCATGCACCACACCTCCATCCATATCCTTACGCCCCCTACCACGACCCCCACCCCTACCACGTCCACTCGGAAGTTTGACGAAAGACAGGCGGCTGTGTCTCATCTGAGGAGGTGAAGGAAAGTATGAATGAAATTTTAGGGTGAGGTATGATAACAAGACTGTTAAGTCATGAATTTGACAGGGAGGACTTTGAGCATATAGGGAGCAGATCATTTTATGTTCAGGCCAACGTGTAATGCATAAAAGACAATAAGTAATAATAAGAAAACTTGAATTTTTAAGGTGAGCAACAGAGAGAGACGTAAAACATTTGGTACTTCTTCTTTGTTTACAATTACCCTTCTCTGTTTACCTCTCTTTATTTAAATTTAAATAAAACATCTCTCTTTAATTAAACCCTTCTCTGTTTACAATTACAGGTTAAATAATTATTTAAATAAAAATTTTTTTTGAACAACCACGTTTTTAAAACTAACTAAGAAGTATAAAATAATTTCTTCTAGCCCCAGACAGATTCCTTACCCCATATGGATTGTGCTGAAAATTTGTGATTGTGAATTTTAAGAGCTATGAAAATACTTGTAAGATTTAAAACAAAAAAAAGGAGTGCATGAAATAGATAACTGACGAATGAATAGTTCACCTAAGTCACTAACATTTTTATGGCACCACAAATGATATGAAATGTTAAGGCGACTCTTCTCTATGACAGCTACTTCCTACACTCCTTAGTATCTATCACATACACCACACATTTTTCATTTTCAATCTTGCAACTATTTTCTTGGCTATAAAAATTCACAATCACAAATTGTCAGGGCAATTTGTACGGGGTTATAAATCTGGATGGGGCTAGGAGAATCTATCAGTAGAATTGCACGCTTCAGCAGATAATACGAATGATTTTGTTGATAGTATTTCATTCGATGACAGAGGCATTTCCATTTTGTGTTCCCATTTTCCCCCAGGAGCTAACTTTTTGTGCTCCACTTTTTCCCAGGTGCTAACTTTTATCACAATTTATTATAACTATTATTTAGTATTATATTATATACGTATTACCATTGCATATTATTGCATTGTCACCCTGCTCTGAGCCATGTTTTAAGTTTAAAGTCTTTAGCTTACCAAGAAGTTTGTTTAAATTCGATTGCAAAATTTGTACTCAACAGAGACAAGTAAGTGAGTTAATAAAAACCTGGTAAAAAAGATCACTACAGATTCTTCTTCATCCCAGCATTCCCACAAGATACTGATCCCAAAGCTATGTGGAAAGAGAAAAATTGAAATTATGTCAATCACTAATAACAGCTTCAAGCCTCAATGCATGAAAATAACTTTGGTGAAAGTTCTCTGAATTGGGTGCCGATCTACATTTCTACATTTCCTTGAAAGAGTGCAACTCTCAAGTGAAAGGAAATATCATCACTTTTTGCCTGAACAGGGTAGAATATAGAGGTAGTACATATTGAGGCTAGATCTTCGCAATTATGCAGTGAGGGACCATACCACCATGGTGCTAAACTCTTTAACTTACTCCCTCCCTACTTAAAGGAATCCCCTTCCGATGAGTTCAAGCGTAAGCTTAAAGGATTCCTATTAATTATATCTTAATACACAGTGGATGAATTTTATACTCTATGCCAGGAAGAGTCCCCAAATTACCTTAAACTTATATAATGCCTTTTTGTCTCTTTTTGAAGTTTTAAACTTATTATTAGTCCATTATTGTACAGAGATATCATCATAAAATTGATGTCTTCATTTATCTGTTTACTTATGTTTTTTATCTAAATGTTACTTGCAAGTGACCTCTGAATTTGTGTGTATCTTCTTCTTTTTTATCTTGTTAACCTGTTATTTATGTATCTATTGTTGATGAAACTAAGCAAAAATTTGCTTGCAGTAAAAAAAAATTATTATTATTATTATAGAATATTTTTATATGGGGAGGAAGAGTAATTACCGCATCATTTTCTTCTGGTGGCTGCAAAATTGGTATCCCCGTAATGGCCTTCTCATGTGAGTCATGCCGATGCCTCTCAACCACAGTGCGTACATCACGTATGAGTGCGATTGGATCTCGGATCAGCTCGGGCACATTCTTCTTTGTCGAAGGGAGGGAATGCAGGTACTTAACAATCGCCTTGAGGCCGTGCAACTCCTGTGGGGTTAGGTGGACGTGGGGCAACCCGTCTTCGTCAACATTGCCGTTCTGCTTTTGCTCCCCACTCTCCCTTTCCTCTCCCACCTCCTGTTTCACCCCCGTCTCCTGCTTAATGCCGTTCAAGCCCCCATTGACTCTTCCCCCACCCCCATCATCCTCAGACTCCCCCTTCAGCATACTCCTGTACTTATCAAGTTGCTTCTGCTGCCTTATCTCCTCGTCCTCAGGAAGATCCAGGTGACTGTGTCCCAGAAGCCAAAATACATAGCGCTCCAGGACGTACCAAAGCATCTCTGTGAAGAAGGGGTAGCGAAACTTCTGAGGGACCTGAAAAACAAATGAAACATTTAATATTTAATTCGATTCCTAAACAAAGAGAACAGACTTGAGAGATTAAATTATGATATAGCTGAATTGACAGACACCAATAAATTTGCAGAGGTTGAGTAGTAGAAAATTGAAGTTCAGGAGCAGAGGTATCCCAAACTTTGGCCTTTTCTAACTAATTTCTCTTTCTGCTGGCATCAAGCTTCATAATCAGGATAGAAGAATTAATAACTCTCCGGTGATATATGTATAGCCATTACAAAGAAAAACTAACAGTTAATATCACATACAATCAGCTTCTTTGGGAAGGGTTAGCATGAGGAAAACTCTCAATGGACAAAATGTTACAAAGCTGACGTGTGTACTCAATGAGTGTTCACTGGTTTATTGAAGATTGCTCCACACTAGAAAAAGGAAAGAGCCATATATTGAAACTGGAATCAACACTATTAACTGTAAAATTTATCTTAGCAACAGAATGAGAAGCAAACTTGACAGGTTTATGACATAGGAGATGGTAAGAACCAATCGTGAGATAGGAAATGGCACTTCCAGGACCTCTAGCATAAAACTCTCCTAAGTTTGTGGTGAACTCATAGACTCCCTAAGTCCTACTCTACTCCGACGATTGGCCACTGTTTTCTCTATCCTACCACTACCTGTTACTGACTCAATAAATTATTATTCATTGCTGCTTCGACTATAAAGAAGAAAGGTGATTTGTTACAAAGGTGATTCCAGAGCACACCGACCACAATGGGCTACATATGTGGCAACACTGACACTGACTTTCCCTCACATTATGATATAATGCTTTTGTCTTTCAAGTAGCATTGCAAAAAGTTAACTTCATGAAATCTAGTAGCTTTTTCCCCTGCCCTTAGTAACATGGGTAAATTTACTGGATAAAAATTTTGACAAGATGACTTGTTAAGACACATTGGAGGACATGATGCGTACATGAGTGGAGTCTTCAACTTGGGCTGTCATCAGCTGCTTCTCGATGCCGAAGCTGTGCAGGAAGTTGCCTCCGAAAACCAGTGAATCACATGGAGTGTACACTGCATGAATCCATCCAGTTGGAATAAAGAAAGTATTGCCTTCACTTAATGTTACACGAGCACATCGCTCCACAGTGTCAGCAAAGAACACATCGCTCTGCTTTCCAGAAAGTACCCATTGCTCATACAAGGCAAGATTTCTTTCCGTGGGAGGAATTAGCCAAAAGATCTGGAAGGAAAAAAGAATCAATGATATAATTAATTATTTCTTAGCTTCATATGATGCAAAGCAAACCTAACCAGTAGCAACTATAATTGCAAATAAAATTAAAAAAAAAAAAGATAATCTGATTTCACCCATCTATTCAATATTAACTATCAATGCCTTTGTAATGGAGTTGTTGTACCATTGAATAACTTTAGTCATACACCATAAGAAGAACATATATATTTTAATACATAGTGACCATCAAGATATAGCATCTGCTAGTGACTCTCACACACTGACTAATTTTCACAGTATGTACTTAAACAAAAGTTTATTTCCATCTCTTGACTTTCCACCCAATAATGAAGGATACAAAGGTTGCATTCATGTGCCAAAATACAAGAGGAAGACTAAAAGAATGGGACCTACCTTGCTCCCCTTCAATATGTGATACCAGACTGAGGTACCACCAAAGTCAACGTGGAAATCTGTGTAGCATCCCCTCACAGACATTAGGCAGTACTTCTGCACCTTCGGGTACATCATCTCATCAAGCACATTCGTTGACTCTATTTGGCTTTCTTTCAGATGCCTTGGCCAGACCGTGTCCACCCAATCAATTTGACGTACCTTTAAAGTACAATATCAATAAGAATAAGATAAACATTTGTATATTGATATAATAAATGTTTTTGAAGGAAGAAAAATGCATATAAATAAAGAGGCCACATAGCTCTAATACTTTTATACTGCCCTCTAGACCCTACCCTCCTTTACAATAAGCGTTTCCCTTCTAAGCCAAAGATATATAAAATGTACACATACAACACAATTCCAGTATAGTGTACCAATGAAATTGTTGGATAAAACAAAAAGGGACTGTGGCTGTAGAGAACTTTCATTATTACTCACCAATGAGGGAGTCTGCACATAATTTTCCAGTCTTGTGTGACTGAACTCTAAACTTATTACATTGAGCAGATGTTCCTTTTGGGGGTCCTCATAGTATCGCTGCCACTCTTTCATTGTCATTTCCAAGTTCTTTTGCGTATTCACATCCATCACATCAAGAATACGACGTGACCCTGAATGGTAATGAGTGCACTAATTAGTAGACATGTGGAACAGAGCAATGTCACAGTGAATAAATTAACGCTTACATGTACACTAAATAATTTAAATATGAAATAATCCAACAATTAAACAGATGAGCCAATAGATTTGATTCTAGAACGACAGTTCGAATTTTCTACAAAAGGAATTTTTTAAATCAATGCAGTCTACATTTAAAATGAAAGAATATCTTATACTATTAAATGAATGAATATACTATTACATAAATATACATATATTCATGTATATATGTATTTACATTTATATAAATATGTAAATATTTTGTCGAAAACTACCAAACCGATTCTCCTGAAAGTCAGTATTTATGGGTTTTCAAGTACGAGGAGGTTCAAGTATGCCTCAGGGCAGCAAAGGCCCCAAGGCCCCCAAAATGTGCCCCTATTTTACTCGGAATCAATGCAGAGGTTTCTTTTTTTGCTTTTTTAAATCAGTTGCATTCAAGATATAGGGTATAAATTTTCACTATCAAATGGGAAAAAGAATGAAGTATTTAATTCTTGCAATCCATTTTGTTATAAACTTCGCATTTGCTTAAAAGTTACGATTTTCAAGGACAAAATTGTACATTTTTCTCCAATTTAAATAATAGCATATTTCCTTGGCATTATTTAGCAATCTGAGTAACGGCTATACAGGGGACATTTTGCCCGGGTTTGCGTTTTACGTCTTATCTTATACATGAGAGAAAAACACTGCACCTGGGAGTGGGTATTTAGGGGTTTATAGCATGAGCCAATTTTTACCACCGTGAAAGCACTGTTGGATTAGAAATGCCCATTACGTAGGGATTCATTAGCGAATAACTCAAACTATTAATATAAAAATGGAGCCATTATCACAAAGAAACTATTTTTGCGACGAGCTGTTGTGCAAACAACTCTGATACTGATTCAAGCATTTTGCACGAAAGTATCCTACTAATGTGGAGGTTTTCCTCGTCAGTTCTTCATGAAGTAATGATTAAATTTATATTAATATTATACATTTCTAAGGAATTACCTATATCTCACATTCAGTATACTGAGCAAAGCTTGGTTCCCCGGTACTCATTAATTATTGCTAGTTCAATTTGAACCACTTTTTCAATTCCATCCAAATTATAATTTTAAAAAAGTACTTTAGGAAGTGCCACAGGGAGATATGTTCCATATTAAAGCGGTAAGATAGTAAACTTAGGGTTTTTTTCTATGCGTTAATTATGAAAAAAATAAGCATTACATGCCCTGAGAGAGGGTGATGAACTTGTGCAGAAAGAAAGAATAACACTGGGGCATTGGCATAGGCAAAGGAGTCAGGGGGGACAGCTGCCCCACCATGAATGAGATATTTCATTCAAAATTTGCTGTATGGAGCTAGACAGGATGATTTCCTGCCCCACATAACATTAAGCCTCACTAAGCCCGTGCATTGGGGTACACTTATCTTGGACAAGCACCACGAGACTATTCCAGCATGATGAACATACTTTTTTGCCACATAAATAGAAATAAGTACAGCACTGTAATCAAGACCATTTTTCAACTTACCAACACACATCCTCACGTCATTAATAGAAAAATTGCAACTTGGGACTCTCAGCCCAAGCCCTGTCTTCTCCTTAAATAATAAAGGTGTGTTGAAGCCATGCCTTTGCAGGTAGCTAAGGTTGAAGTCTGATGGGCAGAAAATAGAGCAAAAAGATGTCAAAAAGGATATCTGGGTTAATCAAAACATATAAATAAGTCATCACGTATACCACACTGTTACTTTTCATATAAGGGAGCATTTGATGAAGCCAATTTTGAATAAATTTAGCTTCAGTAAAAAAGGCAACATTTTCAAATTCATTCAACTAAATCAATATGATGTCGGGCTGAAACTTTTACAAGGACTTCAAACAATTTTAATACCATAAGAGTACTGTTCACTTCAATCGTTATTATCCTCTTACTTATTAACCACTTCACTTTGGGACTGGTACTTCAATTAGCCATATGAAGTAATAAAACATACCTGCTCCTTGCATTTCCTTGACAAAGCATGGTGTGAACCGGTCAGACTCAATTTTGTCTTCCAACCGAAAAGACCTCTTCCCATCAATTTCATCATCCCCAAAGGTCCAGTCATCTGTGTAGTGTTTGCGTTCTTTACGGTCCCTCTGAAAGAAAGAATGTTAACTTATTACAGAACTGAGCTTACAAAAATTATTCAGGTGTATTTTTGTTCATGGAAACATAAACACATATACTATGCAAATATCACAGAAAATGATTACTACAATGGCTTAAATCAGGCTAAACCTGAATTTTAATGAAGTGATTTCAGTTCCCTCGTAAAGAATATGGTACCCTACAGTGATTTTTTTAAAATGGGAATGCTCCTCTCTAGAATGGGAATAACAACATTGAATCACAGCAGGCACATAGAAACTATTTCTTTTTAATCTATGTTTATGTTTAATCTATGTTTTGCACCTTAAATGGTTGCATAGGTAATTAAGTTAATGATTAATAGTCAAGATTATAGTACCTGAATGCAATTATTTAGAACAGATGAGAAGCAGAATTTGGATTCCAGAATCTGGGCTGAGACTCATAAATTTAAATAAATAATAAAACCATCAGCTTTCATTTCACTTTCTAGAGGGTTCCGAAAAGAGACTCAGGGCTCAGAATCCACTTTACACTCTACAATGTCTTAAACTTCACAAACGTACAAATAAACCGTTGTAGGTGACGTAAGGAAAGCATTAGTCAATTATCGCTGAACCAAGAATATATCACCCTTTAAGGCTTCTCCTTGAATATCTTCTCTGACAGGATATAAACTTGGTCACCGGCCCCAACAGGAACACTAAAGTACGATACAAGTTAATCCTGATGAAAGCTTTTCTCGTGACTGCCTTGCGACTCTTGACCATCGAAACCGCGATCTGAGTTCTTAGTGGGAGCCTTCACCGCATGATAGCGATTACGATAACTCGCGCAGCGTCCGACCAGCGTTTTCCTGGACGTGGATGAAGTCAAATTGAGGGTCTAGCGGGGCTATTGCCTCCGCATGAGTATACGTATCTTTGGGTTCACGAACGATAGAATGTTCACACTAAAACTTCGATACACAATCAAAGCCTCAGCGAAATGATCGAAAGGTAAGAGAAAAATAAAGTTATTTACTCCCACTATAATCTAAAACCCACTTAAACTGAGGTGTACTCATTGAAAAATAATTAGGGACGCGCCACGAGAGAAATGCGAAATACGTCAGTACGTTACTACCCAAGAAACAATTTGCCGCAGAATATTTACGTATCTGAAACTGAGAACAGATACCATTTCAATCGGCTGCAATTCTTGAAATGACATGAAAAATTACGTAGTATTCCAAATAGCAAACGAAAGAATATCACCCGAGTGAATTCCTCGCAGTTTTTTCCCCTTCTGTACCTTCTCAAAAAAAAGGAAACGAGCGATTACCTAAGTCAACACTTTGGAGAAAGGTCCTTAACTAATCATTACACCAAAAAGCAATCTTTTTCGCAGGTATGAGTATTATACACATTATTTTCCAGTTTCCCTCAACTAAACAGTATTTAGCCAGTTCAGTCTTCTGCAATCAGCATAAGTGCGATATAAACGGCGTTCCAGAAATTCGCGACGGGACAACAATACTTTTCAAAACATAAAATGCAGATCAGCACGTCTGATCGGGTAAATAATAGCTCGAGGTTTTACGACGAAGATACAGACTTCACGATGATACTTTGAAGGTCAAACGAGTCGCCGCGATCATAACAAAGATACCGACCCACTGAAGAATGGCTACAGCTACGAAAAAATTCCTCAACACGGCTTGAAGTCATTCGTGGTCCGGTAAAAAAGCGAAATTACGGATTTTTTCCCACTGATATTTTTTCCCGACGAATAAAACATACGCGACTGAGTTCATCAGAAAATCACGCCCGACTGAGAAGGCGAAACGATTAAGATCTCGCGAAGTTTGCCGAATCATATATTCCAACTCTAACTCAAGGGAAAATTATATGACGAAAAGATGTTTGATTTCAATGGAAGAGAACGCTCACAATTATTATTAAATTCCCACACCGCCATGGGATGAAAAAAGCGAGACAACAGTTGGCGGCCGGAACCTCCTTCCCCGGAGCGTCCCGTACCCTTCGCCGAACCTCGGGCGGCACAGGCGCAGCTGGTCCCTAATACCGATCGCGACGAAAAATATAAACCCGCCACTCGACGTCCGATGGAGAGAACGTCGCAACAGCGAAGACAAGGCGTTTTAAATCGGTAGGGACAAAATGCATTCGCGGCAGCGGACCTTTTCTTTTTTAATTTATTAGTCGCATAATTCCGCCGATCGTACGACCTTCATGCCGACTGCACGAAAAACTCGACACTGTGAAATCGATATGAAACCTCTTCGGCAGTCCGAAAAGCGAATAGAGGGGGAGGGCTACACTAAGAGAGTGGGGGGTGGATGGAACATAACGCAAGACTGGGAGAGCCAAAAAGTCCTTTGCATCTTCGCCGCATCAACGCTTGCACGCCAGTGCACTGCGGGATAATTTAATTTCCCTTTCCGTACGACCAATCGGCTCTTCGACGCGAACATCTCGGGCAGCATAACTATGTGGCGAGCGAACGATGGAGACACACTGTCTTCTGTAGAGGGGAGCGACGGCAAATAAACAATTCCCTGGGAGTTTCCTCTTCCAGAGAACAAGTGCGCAATCCCTCGATTTCTTCTTTTTTTAATACGGCTGCATGCAAAGCCGCTCAGGGGAAATGCTCGCATGGGCGTCGACGCAGAGATGACGCTTTAATGCCACTTCGCCACAGTAGCATTCCAAGTCCTCCACATGTACACCTGTAGCACAGACAAAACGACAAAATAATATGTTCAATGCCGAGCGGAGGTTTCAGAATTCCTTCTCACCGCCCAATATGCGCGACTACGGAAAGTGCAAATCGAATCACTAATTCGACCAAAGCACACCTCACAGATCATAGCTTTTCCACTCTATTAATGTTTACGATATCTCCTTTCTCTTTTCATATTGTTGATGCCATTACACCTCCTGCCATACGCCTTCGCGGAAGCTCGCACGAAACCAAGGCGGAAGGGAATATTGAGAAGTGCGTACAAAAATATCATTCGAGTACAAAGTTCGCGGTATTGGCGTCCGGGATAGTACATATAAGGAGACGAGCACGCGAGTTACGTCAGAGGATGCCCCGGGGCAGCAGGAAAAATAAAAGAAATTCTATCGATATCGCATCGGGTAAATTGATATACAACTTGTTCGTTCAAAAAAAAAGAGAAATTTAGGGAGAAAGGGAGCAGGGTAACTGGGGTCACAGGTAGTGTAAGTGCTCTCCTATCCCAGGGATTTTAGGATTAATAATTCAGCAGCGGGGGAGACTTTTTGGTAAAAAAAAGACACCGGTGCTATATGGAGAGTACTTTTTAAAAAAAGTACTCCGCACGTCGGACTTTTAAGTCGTTCACCGGTGTCTAATGCCGAGAACAGGCAAATTCCGACACCGAGTTTCTCTCCAACCGTCCTATTCCCTATAACCGGGCATTCCCTAATCACCCACACACCTATCCTCGATGGCGCAAATGACCTCGGCTGCGGTCACCTCTCCGAATAAACCGACCTAACAAGACGCTGCGGCATGATGTTCCTTTTCCCCAGCAGTGGAGTGCGACATGATTGCCCTCAACTCCCACGCGACATTTCAACAAGGGTATGATAGAGGGGGGCGTAAGTTGGGGGGAGGTGGGGCAAGGTGCGTGTGATGTCTCGCTTACACCCCCACCATAACTGCCCCAGGGGCGAAGACGTCGTCCGCCGTTTGTCTTGCCCCTCCCCTCACGTAACACATCCCCTTAGACCAGCGCCACACCAATACCCTCCCTCTGGATTCTCGGGCCCCTCCCGATAGGGACGACTTCGCCTCCTCTGAAACTGCGGGACTCCTTGAACCGCTCTGCGTTCTCATCCGAACCCACCTTATTCTCTCTCCTCCCGATACGTCGTCTCCTTTCTCCCCTCTTCCTCCCACCCAAACACCACCACCACCACCCGCCGCCGCTGCTTCCCGTGCGCCAATCACATTTCACGTCCTTGCACACCGATCGACACTAAACTCTCGCCGTTCCTGAAAAAAATCGTACATATCCACACTTCCCCCATTTTTGCCGTGTACCGTCCTGTCCGAGGAAGACTAGGTAATGGAGAAAAAACATCGCCTGATAATTCGATTTAATCTGCAGTGGTCTCATGATTGTACACGAAAAATAAAAAAAAACACAATTGTGATTTTAAAAAATTATCCCGCGCGAACTTGTTGGTTCCTCACTGCAGTTTCCCTAAAGTCGGCAGAAAATTCGCCATGAGCGTCGAAAAATTTGGCGAGGAAAAAAAAACAGAAATAAAATCCGTAGAAATATCGCGGAGTCAACACCGAAATTAAATTATTATGCGATCGATTCACGACCGTGAACTACGTATGTGCGTCACCTCATACGTCTATATGTCCGTCCGGGTCATGCACGGGAAAAAACCGCCGTCATGGGATCTCCAAAGCGACTATGCTTTCAATTTTCTTTCATTATTAAACCTCCCGTGGAAATCGAATAAAATCACACGTTGATGAGAAGGAAAACACGTTCAAAAATACGTGGACTCCTGCGCTCATTATGCACTGTCGCGTTCTCACGTAACGGGCTATAGCGCGCGCGTTCCGAGACGAGAACGTTACGGGGAGAGATGGCGGACAAACGTACTACACACGAAACGATAGATATCCCGGTCTTCCACACGACGCCACGAGAGATATTACGGACGAACGAAGCACAGAATTGAGCACAGCGGGCGCCAATAATGCACAACAAAGTCTCCACCAAACTCCAGGTAATGTTCGAGAGCCATAAAACGTACCGGTCGTATTATATATTCCCTCGGAGCCGAGGGAGCAGTCGCCTTCGGCTTCGCCGTCGCCATCTTGTGCCTACAGCCGCTCTCACGAGAATGAGTAAGGCGGGATAGGACTATCGCAGCCCGGGCGGATCGAGCGACGACGGTAGCTGGAGGGGAGGGAAGGGGAAGAGGGGGGGAGTGTGTGACGGCGGTAGGGGAGGTAGACGACGGACGAGCAGAAGCTCGCGCCCAAGCGAGTCCAACCGGCGAGCCAGCGGACAAACCGGTCTTTGGCCTCAGGGAGCGCGGTTGGCCGGCGATGTGTTCGAGAGGGAAGTTCAAAAGCTGCGGGATTCGCTGCAAAATGTGCTCGCCGGCGGGATCGTTCCAAGGCACGTCGTAAACACATTTGGATTTCCATTGGAGGTGGTTGCCAGGCGACTGCGCGAGTCAAAACAACTGACGCATTTCATTGATTGAATAAATAAAGTTTCACCATATTAACTAGCCTAAGCGACGGGACTATAGTGCAAATATAGAAAAGATTCACGTTATCCGACGAGCAGCTTATCGCAAAAAATTTTTACCTGCCGAAGGACTCAACTGCGGAGAGGCTGCTACCTTAATGACGCAATCTGTAGCCAAGAATTGCAGTCATTACATGAGAAATAAGCCGATCACTTAAATGGATAGGTGCCCTAACCTAGTACGACCACATTATTAACAAAAAAACAATCAGAAATAAAAATAATAATATAGGTTCACCATACAAGAAGCATTTCAACGTTGCTCTAAAATAGTCCTCCCGATAAGATACGCATTATAAGTCTGAGATATGTTTGGCCAGTCGAAAAATTATGGCAGATGAGCATGACTCTTTTGAAATTTTTAGCGACTATCACAAAATAATAAAAACTTAAATTCTCTTTTGAGAGTCCAACTTCCGGTTAAGTTGATAATTACAATTCATTATTAAATGATTACGAAATCCTAATGAAAACTTACGAACAAATCAGATAAAGCACGGGACAATGAGAACAGATTTCGAAACATAGATAACAAGAAAGACAAGCAAGAAAACAATACTCCAAGAAGCAAACGATGGAATATCCGAGGAAAAATATCAGATTACTTTTTTCAGAGAATTTTCATGTTGGGAATGAATTGAAAGGGATTCAGAGCTCTTTTACCAACCGGTATAGGACTACAGAAATAACTCGCATACTTAATGGTAAAAATGTTAAATCCGCATTTGAGCAATACGAAGTACGAACGCAGAATGCTTAACCTTATCTGTATGCGAATTTGAATCTATACCAAGGTCAAACAGTTGTCAGAAGCAAGAAGTAAAAAATGGCAATTACAACGATACAAAATCCTTATTTTTAAAAAATATTTTTGCAGTCAACATCTAAATATATGTACATATTTGAGGCTTTACATTGACTTACTTGTTTAATGTCAGAAGCTGAAAATTCTCGAACAACCCTAGGTTTCTCTCCGCGATTTTATCAAAGAAATAAATTACTACGACGTGGAATTGTTTTTCAAATAATTGAGGAAAAATAGGAACTTTCGCGACCTGAGCGTCAGAGCTTCCTCATTATTTTTAACAGTGCCACTCTCAGGAGCGAACAACAGTACCAAATCCCATGGAGCACGCCCGAAATATCCCGATAAGTAGAGCAATAACAGATTCATATTTTGATATCATTAGAAAGAAGAGACATGTTTCTTTATAATGCGGTGAAATTCATCAAACTACATGTCAAGCGATATCTCGCCGAAACTACCTCATACTTTCCGCATTCCCTCATTTCCTCCTCTTTTTCTCTCTCCTCTTGTGATCGTTTACCCAGCATTCCCATTTCTATCACTCTCTCCAACACGCCCTCAACCTCTCGGTCTCCATAAGTCCTCAGAGATAATTTTTTTCATCCCTTCTCAGAATGTCCAATTACCTCCTTCATTTTTCGACTCCTCGGTTAATATTCCTCGAGACCCAGCTTCCCCACCACACCGGTTTTCCATTTTCCCAAAATATCCCGGTCCGCACCAAGCTTCTAAATATCGGCCGGTATATCCGTACCACTGGAGAAACGCAACCGACCATGCGTCGCAGTTTAGTTTATCGCATGACACTAATACATGTATTAGTACCATGGTTTATCGCTTTGGAGCGAATCGCCCGATATATCGGTTGTCGGATTATGCGGCTGGAGCGTAACCGTGAGTCAACGAGCGCACATTTCAATGATTTTTTTAGGTTAGTGGAAAAAAAATCAGGGACCAATTCCATTTAAGTACATCAGTTCACGCGTTGCAATGCACCTCACCAGCAGCAGTGAAAACCAAACGAGAATTTTATTTCAAATTTATTCCCTGATTTATATCTTATGACTAAAGTTTTCGTCGCAGTATTTGAAATTTGCACGAAAGTATAATGCAATTACTTTTTTTAATAGTGAAATTGGTATAACACCTCGATATTTGTCAACAGCAGTTGTAAAAATATGAAATGTATTATTTCGAGTGAAAGGAAAACGTGAACATTTATATAGGCGCTGTTACGAAATATATGTCATCTAGAATTAGGCTACATCTTAAAAGAGCATTAAATTGCCAAAAAAAAAATAAATCGGTATGATGCATTTATTTCGCACTCTAATCCATGAATACTACTTATGATAACACCAATTTTAAGTTTCACGCAAACCTGTACATTTAAACAAACCGCTGCAACCACCTTGAGGTAGTGCGAGCGAGATAGTTCCCTAATCATAATGGACACCATATTCGATATATACGTTTTCATTTCACCAGCTGTGAGACACACGAAATAAATATTGCATTATTAATGGTGCAATAAAATAGTTTTACATGATAGAAATTATAATTAGTCAAATGAAAATATCAAAATAAGTCATTAGCTTGACTCATTTTTTTCACGCGGTACGTTTGAAACTCCATCAAAACGGAAGGTTTTTTGGTGATCCCGAAGAATTTACTGCGGTGATCATAAGATTAATTTTCAAAAATAGTTGAGAAAACATACAACCTACACGCTATTAGTTTTTTACTACATCTAAGCGTTAGAAATTCCACATTTTGTAAATAATGTCTCTCTGGAGTGCATACACGTACCATTTCCCATATTAAAGAGCCGGTATTTTTTGGCAAATATCTCGGAAAGTAATGCGGTAAGGGGTTGAATTTTAGATGTCAATGGAAGAGTGATATATTTTTCTTTGTAATGAGACCAAATTCATCGATTTTTAGGTAAAATGACATTTCGCTCAAACTACCTTAATAGAATCGTCCACCACGTATCGGTCGCATTACCCCGAAGCATTCTAAGCTGGGATTTCTTTCTTAATTACTTGTTGATGAATGGACGACTGAGCACAGTAGCATAGCAGGCCCCTCGAAATGAAACAATACTTGGGGTTTTCCTCCTACTTCTCGACAATCTTCACGCACCCCGTGGGAATGTATCGCATCATATACGGTGCCCAATATCCGGTATTCGATATGACAGGGCAAACCAGCACGATATCGATATCCGCCATAAAAAACCTCGAACAATACACATCCTCTTTCTCGAAGACTAAATTTCCGAACCAAAAACACTGCGTTTACGAGTTGATTTAAAATAAAATCTACGATAGGAGGATAATTAATCTCACGTTTCCACTTTACTTATTTTACTACGACCGGGTTCGACATGCATTTTCGTCATTTTCAAGTAGAATATTCAATTGGTGTTTCCGAGCCATTTTCTTAAAGAAATAAATCACTGTCCGGCGCATTACGGCTCACACGCACGAAAAAGAACTCAAGTACCCCTCAAATCTGTTGGGCGCATTTCCGTTCCGAAACCTGGAACTTAATGCTTGAGTGAATCAATACCTGACATGAGCGCTACGGTGGAATTGCATGAAAATCGAGAGGGAGAGCCTTTGGCTTTCTCGGAAGCGCATAAATTGCTTACGAATTTCACATATGAGAGGGGGGTGGGAGGGCAACTTCGAAGCGACGTGTTTGCTATGGAGAGGGGAGGGAAACAATTTTATTCACAAGGATACAAAATAAAATCAGAAAATTGTCATCTGATTCATATTATGGGTAGTCATAAAAAAGTCTCGTCAATTTCGAACGAAAAAACTTATACAACCGTACCACGCCTGTTTTCCGCTAATTGAAGCGGAGATTTAATGGCACAAAGATCTAGGAAACATTTCCTGAAGGTTAATTGCTGATGATGCCCACCATTGGATGAAACCGGTGCTAATTAAAATTTTATGTGCATTTTTACAAATGTTTCATCCTTAAGCAATGGGTATAATGATATGGTGGAAAAAAGTATTTCTATTTCAATGATGTCCATTCAAATACTGGAAAAAACTGTACATAAGAAGCAAATTTATGAAAAAAGTTGGATGCTGATAAAATCAAGGCACCAATCCATCCAATTTTTAAAGCTATTAGCGCAATACTGCAATCACTGAAGGCAAAAAAAACTAAATATGTACAAAACAAACGGCATAGTAGTCGACTCCGGTTACAGAGAATTGTTCTCTCAATGCCCAATAAAAATAAACAACGACTCATCTGAATGTTTCATGCATTAATTTTGTTTTCAAATGGCCAAGACTTGTCATCAGTCAAGTATTATTTTTTCACACCACAAACGAAAAGGTTGAGTTCAATATATACATATTTGATTTGACTAAGACAGTCGAAGTAAAACCAATAAAACCCTAGGAGAGTAGATTATTTCAGTTACCTAGGGTAAAACCATTGAGGTATACGGAGAGGGCACTTGCTATCCTGGCCGATTCCAGAAGCTGTAGCCATTCCGCCATCTTATTTGACCCTCATTTTACTATAGGGTTTGCGGGCTAACACACTAATTACGCAATTTTACTGTGTTTTCCACCGATAGCTTACTAGAAAACAGCAAGCGCTCACTTCTTAAATGTGGGTTCTCATTACATATTTTGTTTACTTTTTTTAATTAAAAATCATCCGCATTCCCGATTACAACTATTGTGAAATTGGGCAGAACTCACAGCACTAAACAGCCAAAATATGTTTCAAGAGTTAATTGACTTAAAGAGTTCAAACAGATGGTGGATATTCTTGCTGTACATCCGATAATTCGTCCATTCCGTCGCGCTATCCATAGAAAAGTAAGGAAAGAGCTGGGTTAAACAATATGGTTGCCATTTCGGTTTTTAGGCTACACAATTTGATGACGTAGTGCCCTCTCCATATACAGGGTGCGGCATTATAACTTCCTTTTTTCAAAACGCAATAAAACCCATTTGATGAATGAGAATTTGTTTATTTTTTATGCTGTTGTAGGTATATATCTAAAGTTTTGCGTTACACAGTTGTGAAAATCATATCAGGTAGGTGACGCCCCCCATTGTCCATACACTGAATAAACCGATTTCTAGCGTTTGTCAAGACCCTTACCAGCACAGCAGCGGGCATGTTGGCAATTTCTGCCAGGATGTTGGCCTTCAGGTTTCTTGTGGGGGTTTTTGAAATCCCGCATTTATGCCAACCGTCCAAGGACCCTGCAAGACCTGAAGGCCAACATCCGGGCAGAAATTGCCAACATGCCCGCTTATATGCTGGTAAGAATCATGACAAACGCCAGAAATCGGCTTATTCAGTGTATGGACAATGGGGGGGGGGAGGGCGTCACCTAACCGATATGATTTTCAAAACTATGTAAAACAAAACTTTACATATGTACCTATATTATAATAAAAAATTAAAAAATTCTGATTCATAAAATGAGTTTTATTGCATTTAAAAAAAGGAAGTTATAATGCCGCACCCTGTACCTCTTAGGTAAAACCTACATAATCCGGTCGAGACGCACCTGAAAAATTTTTCGTGACGTCCAGGGAACTTTCTATGAGGAGGCTATATGGCATGACATTGAGTCTCTCTTCCTTATTTTGTTTTCAGATTATGGATTCCGCCTGAATTAGTACAGACAGTGAAACCTATGTTAAGCGAACACCACTGGACTCATGAAATAAATTCCGCAAAAGGAGTTGCCAGCTGAAGGGAGGGAAAATTTGCATTGCTTCAATGGGAGATTCATTTCATCTGTTTCCGCATTAATCGGCCGCTTGGAGAAGTGACCGCTCAAGGGAGGTGGCCGCAGAGGCAGGGTTCACTGTATCATTAATCTGTATAACCCTTAACCTGTGTATCTAAAGTAAGTATATTTTATGATTCGTCTAAAAATTACATGACAACAGCTTTCTGAGCCTATCTCATAGGCCACGTGAGCGGAGTGGAGTCCCATCTTGGGCTGGGACGATTATCGTATGCATGGCGTGCAATTACCCCATGCCACACGCCTTAGAGCTGGTTAAGTGGTACTTATTGGACTCGGATAAATTCTAGGTTGAATCTACCGAATAAGTGAGACAATCTAATCATCACCTCGGCATCGTATGTACAAAAGGGAATGATGAAAATAACTATGGCTGACAGAACAGTAAACGAATGCGTCTCGCAAAAATAAAATAACTCAAGGAAAAAAGAAATTAGTTGATAACCGAACAAAGGAGAGAGGGAGGATGACCTTATCGTTTTCACGTTGAGAATGACATCAAGCTTCCGACAGTTATTGAATGTGAAAGTGAATGGGACGCATAGCAGAGGAAGACCTGGGATCAATACGTGATGTCAAATAAAGTCAGGTCGGGGCGAAAGTGAATTAATGAAAAAAACGCAGAGAGGTCATTCTGGCAGAGAAATGAGACCAAAGCAGTGTCGAGCTAATTATGACACATGATAGCACAGAGGTAGCGGATCACGGCGGGGGAAAAAGACATGACATGAGAAATATAATGAAGGCATTTTGATAAGTACAATTAATTAATTTTAAATTATTCAGTGCATTGACTTTTTTTAAACGGCTCGATTTAAGAGATCGCCAAGTAGGAGAGGGTTCAAGTGCAATAGCAGGCATTCAAGGAGCTACCATCGTTATAATTCAATTTGCAGGACTCGGCATGGGGCCTACGTCGAAAAACAAAATTCATCACGTTCAGAAATGGACTTCCAGTTTTCCACATTGAAAACCCGTTTTGAAGATGCGATGAACGTCAGTTAACACAGCAGCACAAATTAAACTGAAGTATGCACACTATGACACACAGAAAAATACACTCAGCAAATACTGCATAAAATTTGTTCACCCTTCCGACCGGTTTCGTAACAGAGTTACATCTTCAGGTGATGATGTAATTCTGTTGCGTTCCGAAGACGTAACTCCGCCAAAGAACCGGAAGGAAGTGTGAATAAATTTTAGATGGAATTTGTTAAGTATATTTTTCACAATGAGTCACAATGGAAAAATTCTACAAATTAGAGCTTGAGACGATGTCTTTCTTATAAGAAGTATTTGCATCCTTAAATTTGCCTCCAACCTTGAAATCCAATAATTTATTCCCATATTTCAGTCACTAGAAAGGTATCGAACAACATTTTTTTAACAACCTCATATATTTCATTCATTAGGCCTACGGGACCGGAAATGATGATATATATCCAATCGTAAAGCTAAATTAAATTTTAAGAAAATTCAACCCAATTGATGATTCTTACTGCCAGGAAAATTTCATCACGCGCTGAACGTAAAGCTTCGTATGTATATGTATACAACAGACTCAAATGTCCACTCCTTTGTTTTTTCGGGCGAGAACACAAAAAGTATTTCGAAAATAATGACAGTATTTATCATCCAATAAAGAGTCAAATAAAAAACAAATTGATGATTAAAAAAACTAAAAGAAATAGGATAGTCGACGCTAACCATGGAAACCATTTAACGATGAAAAGGCCACAATAATTTAGTTATTTAAAAAATAATATCCTATTTGCAAAAATGCCACCGAGGCTTCTCTGTTAAGGCAAGCTACAGACTAATTACGAGGCTATGACACAAAACCTAGGTTCAGCTAATGCAAACAAACACACATTTGATAAATGCGATAGGCAATTATTTCACTACCAGGTATTTTAAGACAGATGCAGGGGACAAATTTCATCACCTACTGTTATCTCAAAACGAGAAAAATTACCACTAATTCAATCGTTTTCAAAAAAATAACTTCTGATAAAGAAGATCACGACGAGCATACTCGCTGCATAGCAGAAGGGTAGGACCAATATTTTAAAATTACAGCTCATTTTCCAAATGTAGAATTTCAATCAGGCCATTGAGGAAACAAACCAACATAAGGATAGTATTCTTTGATAACACATTCGCCGAAGGAGACGGGAACACGCCAGAAGATCGACTTTCCTCGACGAGAGGACAAAGAGACGAGATCAGCTTTCGCTCATTAAAATAAATCGGCGACTTACAATAATCATTCCTTCAGAAAAGGAAAGCAAATCGAGACTAGATTGAAGGGATCGTAGGAATTAAAAACTCCGGGTTCAGTTACCTTAGTTGTGACGTGATCACATGCCCTTCGGCATTTGTGTGATGAACTTCAATGTAAATGTAATAAATTCTAAAACCTGGCCCACGAATATTAAGTAATTCATGCAGATTCCCTAATTTGGTAAAAGTAATGATTATCCACCGTATGGTTTTAATGCCTAAAATCCCAACAAATATATATGACACTGGCAACAATGCAACGTAAAATGGCCTGCCTTTTTTTTTTACTAAGAATTGAGCTACAAGCGTGACAACTTGAAAGTGAAAAAATTAACAATGCAATTATGGTAAACAATCCACTTGAGTTTTACCGTTACATCGATCAGTATAACAACGTCACAAAAATGATGCCATTCAAGGAGACATGGATCGTTACAGGGACTTAACTAGTCTCCAAAAATTATAACTACCCTATTAATCAAAATTTTACAACTACAGCTACATATTTAGACACCAAGTTATCACGACGATTAGAAAAAAATTGAGCATTTTGAAATTGCTTTTGAGACTGAGACTGGTAACCACAGGTTAATCTGACATACACGTTTTCCAGGAGAATCCCCATTGCGCATGACGGGTCAGATTAAAGGTAAGTACTGAAAAATGTACAACTACAGCCAAGTTTATACACAGCGTTATCGCGACGATTAGAAAAAAATTGAGCATTTTAAAATGCCTTTTGAGACTGAGGGTGAACACCACAGGTTAACCTGACATACCCGTTTTCCAGGAGAATCCCCATACAGCATGACGCAATGCCGTGTCAGACTAAAGGTACTGCCCTTCCTTAATGGCGCACCTACTCAACTCCCACAGTCGTTCATCTCGCGTGGGTAGTTGCAATATACATTAACACAAACAGTTTCTGTAGCATTGGTAGTATACCTATAGTGAAGTAAAAGTTGGTGAAAGTTACAGGTGCATTAGATGATGGCGGTGACTCACCCCCTGCCTTACACCCTAGAGGAGGCTTACGGGGGAATTCGCAACCGTACATAGCAATTAACGTAAATCAGGGAGTCAAAAGGCAAGGAATGGACCCTTCGAGGTACTTCCATTGCCTACAGCACGGTTCGAAGCATAAGTGAGGAAGGTTACGACAGCCACTGATAAAATTTCCAGTGAGTTGCTTCCAAGGAATCAGAAAACAATGGAAGAAGTCGCTTTTAATAGCAGTTCCCATAAAATGGTCTATTTTTTACGGTCCGATTAACATAAGCCATAATGAGGAACCATTACGTAAACTTCATACACCATGATTAAGTTAACTTCTTCGTTCACTTGATGTGAACTAAGAGTTAGGGTTTCGTAACGTATTACACCAGACAGTGGATAAATTGATGCGAGAGTTATCAACGGGAGAATGTTTCAAATTCCGTATAGACGCCGAGAAAATATTTAGGTAACTAGAGATAATAAAACTGGGGACAAGGATCACTTTTCCTTGCAAATAAGTAAGGAAAATAAAGGACCAACACGGCACAACAGCAGCACTACGCTAAAATATTCTGAGCAAGTAGACTGCTTAGTTTTTTTTATAAGACAAACAATCATTGGAATAACACAGAATAACTCCGAATGAAATTTAAAAAATCCCTAGCAAAACCATTTGGGCGATATGTAACATACGCCCATTTTCAACTCTGAGAGTTAATTACAACGAACTACATATTTCAAGAGGGTTACTGCACTTACACAGTAACTAAAAATAATTTCAAAGTTTTAATGCCCGATGCCAAACATCCTGGCTTTTGCTTCAGTGTCCAGAGTAGAGGCATGTACGAAGAGTAAATTCGAAGTTAGCACCCAGGAAATTTATGAAGTAGCGAAAAAGATATCAATTCTACCGTTCTCAAATAATAGAAATATAGCAGCCAATGCGGATGAAGTTGATGTTTTTTCCACCCAATTGAAGAAAGTTCCACGTGAATATGATAAAAATGGCAAACTGCAAATTAAAACTGGTTAAAATTCGTAAAACTCATGTCTTTGGCAATTAATTAATTCAAGCTATGAAGAACTCCTGAGTTTCAAAACTTTAAAAAAATTCGTTCATGAACGCGTAATATTAAATACGTATAAGATAATCTATCCAACGGTATGCAAGCCAAAAATCGTTCGTCATTAATCACCATAAACAAATGAAGGTATATTAATTGCCAACGGACTTTAAGAACCAAATGCCGGGATGAGTGAATATTAGATAGGGACTAGGGATAGTGAAAACAACAGACTTTAGAAAATAAACTTATAAGTGACAATTAGCAGAAGGAAGAATCTGAAGATTACCAGTGCCGCAAGAAAGATCTATCATTAAGTTTATGCTTTAAGAATTTACAAAAAAAAGGATTATCCTGACTATGGAACATAATGAATAGGATTTCATCGAGGAGCAAATCTGAATTCCTCGTAATTAATCGCACCGATTACATCATGCATGCGAAGTGCACGGCCAGATCTCCGAGCGAGTACTACCATAGACTCCAATTATTTCAAGTATTCCCGTTACGAAGAATTGGGGTTCCACAAATTATTGACGCATGCAAGAGAATCGAAAAACGATGGGAACGCGAGACGCCAAGCGACGCTCGGTCGTACTGCAATTGTTTCTTAGTACACCCGCTGAGAGGCGCGATCGGGCATTTCAACGAAGCTCGTAACTCCACAGGTAATCTCTTTTTTTCCGCGAAGAAATAGATACATGAACAGATAAGATAAATCAAAAGGAGGGAGTATATGACATAAAGAAGGGAATATATAAGTTAAATCATTTGCGTAATTTCGAAGTAGACTATTTATCACGTTCTTCAGTTTCATGTCTTTCAATGTTCGCAATCATTGAGACACCGGTGCGGCAGTGGCACCAGGGAGACACTGACCATCGTATTTACCAATGCATATACCACGTATACGCTTTTTTCCCTTAATCCATTTCCACCCAGAAAAAATTTTGATTGCGATTTTGATGAATATTTCGTATTTTACTCATGTGGTCACCTAAGTACTCTTGCAAAATTTTGGTGATCGTGACCTTTAACGACGTAGTGCAGAGAAGTTGATTGCGATAAAGTCCGTGGTTCCTCCTATAGAGCTTAATACACTCGTCACGTCAGGGTGTAGCCGTATGGCTACAGTGGGCGGAAATGGATTAAGGTAGGTTGAGCGAGATATTTCACTACTCATAATGGAGACCATATTCGAATTACACATTTTGATGTTTGCAGATGTGAGAAGCATGAAGTAAATAATATCATACCAATGCTACAATAATATACTTCTTTATGACTGAAATTCTCAGTAATAAAATAAAAATATCTATATTAGTCTTTAACATGAGACTTTATTTAACGCAGTTCGTTTAAAACTCCTTCACAACGGAAGATCTTTTGTGATTTTGAAAAAATACTGCGGTGACTGCATGATGTATTCTTAAAAATTGTTGATAAAACCTACAAACCTCACACTATCAATTTTTTTACGAGATCTACGTGTTTTGAATTCCTCATTTTTAATATAATGTCTCTACGAAGGGCATACCAGCACCTTTTCCCAAGTAAAAAGGCAAATTTTGTTGGCAAATATCTCAAAAAGCAGAGCGGTAAGGGGCTGATATTTGGGTATCTTTGGAAGGGTGAGATGCTTTTCTTAAAACCGAGACTAAATTCATTGATGTCTTGGCGAAATGACGTCTCGCAACGACCATAAGTCTGCAAAAAAAACTGAAGCCCGTCACACACGGAGACTTGTGAAATACCGTGTTGGTTCTACAGGGCACCGGGCCTCCTACCACAATACTGTGTCATATAGGGAATATTCTACATAATGTGCCAAAATAAAAACACCTCCTTTGTGGCCACTCACGTCGGTGTCTATTCCAACCGCCACCGCTTCATACGTAATTCCTAATAGACGGGATTTTGTTTTCGCGATCAACCCCGTAAAAATTTCGGACGGCGTCCAACAAGACGGTGCGTCGAATTCAGTATATCCTGAAAGACTTGGAGCATATTTCGAAACATTTTAACATAAATACTAACTACGTAATAAACAATGAAAATTACAGAGAATGAAAATAGATCGTAAAACAGAGAGTTAAAAATAGCCATTGTTTCCGCGGAAAATACGAGACAAAACAGTTGGGATGGGTTTTCTTAGCAGAATTTAAACTACTGACATTACGGAGGCCAGTCAAGGACTAAGTGATAAATAATTTCTCATTGCTAATATTAACACCTCACCCCGCAAGAATCCGTATCCCTTAATAATCACAATCTTAACCTTGAAAAGTCAATAGCATGTCGGCATGTTTTACAACCCAGCACTCGCATACTTATGGTCCGCCTTAGTTCTCCAGAACCGATACATGGTGGTCTGCATGGTCTACTCTCGCTCCCCTGACCGATTTTTGGACCTCACTAGGCGGCCCAGGTGTGTGGTTCGACCTTGAACTGGGACGGGGATAAGCATGTCTGGCGAGCGGAAGAGCCCGGTGCCACGCATTCTGGAGGAGGCGGCCTGAACGGTTCTTCTTGGAAATAGACGTAGAACGACGAAAACACCACTGCCTTTATACTTGTTCCGTCCATTATCTACATATCTCATTTCTCGGCTAGTGCAGAATTATTCGCGTGATTTGGCAAGAAGCATTGCACGACAGAAAAAGGCGATGGTGTGGACTGTGATAATAAACGTTTACAGCGCACACGAACACGTAAAATAAAATTACGTGCGAATGCTGGAGAAGTAATAGTAATAATGTTTATTACTCCTACAGAATCACTCTTTACATTTGTAATGACAAGTTGCGAGCATTTTAGGTAGCCGCGAAGGAGAACGTGTTTTAAGGATACCATCAAATTGTTATACTTTATCCTTTAAAACTGAAGAGAGACATACATATAGCTTCATAGAGCATACATAAAAATCTCTTACAGACATACATAAAATGAAAGTTGACAAAATTATTTAACAATGTCAGTGCGTACACCATTGAGATGCATGGAGAGGGCATTACGTCATCAAACTGAAGAAAATTATAAATACAGTGATAACCCTGAGTTCCCATTTCTTCTGTTAAAACGCCGTAGGACTTTATGAATATCTGGACGCAGGAAGAAATGGGAAGGAGCTTTCTGTAACGTTCTTTTTTCCAAATTACTCAATCTCTTTTTTCAAGAAAAATGGCAAGCTTCCGGTAATTTATTTAAGCACCAAGCGATATACTTGTATAAGAAATTATTTGCAACCTGTCGGTGGGTGAGCGAAAATCACAGTAAAGAGCGACATTTTAAAGAGTCAAGTACCATAAGGCTATGATTTAAATTGCATTAATTTGTCCAGAAAACATCCGTAACGAGATTTTTGTTTCACTTTTATCAAAACGCATCACTAATATATACATGAACGGAAACTGACGAAAATCTGTACATAAAAGAAAATCGCTTTGAAAGATTTTTCCTTACCAAGGATAGGGCATTTATTTCAGAAAGAATTTAAGGATCTCCCAAGATAATAGAGTAGTTATCTGTTATAAACACAGCCAATCAGTTAACACGTCCTATGCCGTTTGAGGATGGAAACCATGAGGCTAAAGAACACATTATATATCCCTATGTTTAAATAATTCTATAGAGAAAAAATGTTCACTTTTCATTTCTTTCTTTGCCACATCCGTACATTTCAACTGTGGTTTTATCTTGGACAGACTGTAGTAATCAGTTCGACGTGATTCTTCACAAATCAAAGTAAAAAAACGATAAAATAGGCCAAATTCACGTCTCGAATCAATTTTTACAACACGGTAGAACAACGATCGAGCATCACAATACGGCCAATGCCACGCCAAAATAAGTATTTGATGATTTCAAGGTCGCCGCACCCGAGTGGTCAGCTGTCTTCGGGCTATTTGGTGTCATGTTTATTTCCTAGTTAGGGCGTCAGCGTACGGTCATTGCGAAGCAGATGTGGGGCGGGCGGATGGGTTAGAGGGGTTCATGGGGGAAGAAGGCTTTTACTGGGGTTTAACGCGAATTGGGGATAGATTCAATAATAGTCCCTGAGGCTATTTAGGAGGGCAATGCTTGCTGAATGAAAGCTATGCTTGAGTGTTTAATTGTGCCCTAAAGATAAAAAAGCTTTTATATTAAGCGGCGTTATTTACGGCCCGCCGAAGCCTCTACAACGGTCGAATTTCAAAGTCGCAACGCCAAATAAATATTGCATCGCATCTACAAGTCGCGTTGCATCGACTATCACATTCATTGAGGTAGACGGAGAGGGCATTACGTCATCAAACTGAAGCCAGACAACCTAAATAGCAAACATATGGGTTATCCCCGCTCTTTCCTAACTTTCCTTTGGATAGCACGGGCGAATGGGTGAAAGCCGATGTAAAGGAAGAATATCCATCATCTGTTTGAAATTTAAGGCAAATTAACTCCTGAAACACATTGGTTACTCGGTGCCACGGCTTCTACTCAATTTTACCATACACGCAGGTAATTTGGATTACTATTAATAATAATAAATGAAAAATGATTCTAACCATAATCCATATTAAGTATGTAGATGCAAGCTGATTTCTACCAGTTCATCGACGGAAAACGTCCTAAAATTGTAAAATTAGATCGTCAGCCTGTAAACGCTTAAAGGAAGTAGGGGTTAACAAAGATGGCGGATAGTCGACGCTCACGTTACAGCTTTTAGCAACCATCACAAGCGCCCGCCCTATTTACTTCCATGACCAAATTACGTAGATTTAAATCTCGGACGAACTCACTGCGCACCGCAATACGATTAACTGAATACTTCGGAGGTTCAACTTATAAGTACGATCCTCCAGCATACTGCATCATTTAGAGCATGCACCCTCTTAAGCCCCACTGCAAAGAGATGTGTTTATGCTTGGACTAGGAGGATTCTTAAAAGACCTCTTTACACGGTACATTTTATAGAAAAAACGAATGCATGAACTCTCGCATGAGGAAAATTGTGGCGCGTTAAGCGGCAAATTGTACGAACGCTTGTGCGGTTGTCTGTAAAGCTGAGCGGAAAAGAGAACCTGGTCTAATTCCATTCATTTTCTCGTACATCCTAAGATGCATTCGTTGGAGCAATTAAATGCACCGAGTAAAGATGCCGGAAAAGAAATAAAAGTTTACAAATCCTGCCTAAATTAGAAGACGCCTCCGTTAAAATTTGTAAAAAGGTTTTATTGTGATACGTTTTATTTTTTTTATAGCATTGACCAAAGAAATTAGCCAGGGCGGTGTTTCTGGTTGTATGGAATAATAAATAAATAAACATCACCAGAGCCAGCAGGTTTAACTCCAAACCCAGGACGAACCTGAAACCGAAGCAGAAGCCGCGTTCGGTATCGGTTAGCCAATATTACGGCATAGATGAAGGCCGCTTTACACAAGGCACTCGATTGCGCAATTTTATGCACAGAAATTGCGAGAACGCAGGCGCGTGATTAGCGCAGGATTAATTTTCTCATCAGTCGTACTAGCTTTAGCGCATACAGTCCAGCAATTCGCCGCTTTACACGACGCAATTTTCGCTGCACACACATACATCGGATTGTGCAATTAAGTAGCTCGAGTAAAACGGCCTTTAAAGTGTCGCTCTTGAATGCCTCGACTCTCGGCCTACGCCCGAATTTCATCAACACAACGGTGTTATTTTTTTTCTTCTCTCTCCACAAACACGGCTGCTCGTCCAAGTGGCGCTCCCTGCCTTCCGTTCTCCGCGATGTTTCCATGATGCCAGCGCCACAGCGGACGGAGGAGGTACTAGTAATGCGTTGCACATACACTCTCTCGTCCAGCGTGGAGGACTTCCCGCAACAGTGTCGCGACGAGTCGGAGCGAAAAAGGGCCGGTGGAATCTCTAAGGAAAAGGATTAAATTAATTAGTGGAAGCGGATAGCTATTCGTCACACGGAACGTAAATTTTACGTGACGGCAGAGACGTTTATACTATACATTCTATTCGAATGATTCACGAGCGGGGCCACCAGACTACCTTCTCTCCCTTCTTCCAGAGCTTCTTACAAGTTTGTACGCAGAGAGTTGTCTGTATGAGGCAAACGGAAAAAAATCTCCACTGCCACCAAAATATGCCCGGCATCGACGGTAACACCGAAGAAAACTTCACGATCAGATGAAGGCGAAGCAAATCATTCAGAGGAGAGCAGAAAGAAAACACTAAATAGAATAAAAGGTTATATGGCGAACTAACGCTGGAAGGAAAATCGTGGGTAGTACGTGAAGAACATGCACCAATAAAGGCCGATGCAGGGTAACGAAAATGGCTGGGTACGAAAATTTTCTCCTCCCGACGTTATCAAGTGGCAGCGAAAAATGGGCACGTCAGGATAAGCAACAGTCAGCTACATGCACACGAAATGGAGGACATGAGATACGCTTGGGGAAAATCAGGATAGATACAGTCAGGAATGAATGAGCGGTAAAATAATGTGGGTTAGAGGGCTCCAGCAGAAGACAAGGATAAAATGAGCGAGCTTAGTTGGTTTGGCCATGCCAAGGGAACGGAAGAGATTTGACGAAACAAAACAGATATATGATAGCAGACTAAATGGTGTGGGAGGAAAGGGTAGAGCGTGAAAACCATGGATAAATGTGACAGATGAAACTCTTTGAGAGGAGGAATAAGAAATGCAGTGAGTAAATAAACGAAAGGACGAGTGTAAAAAAAGCGAAAGTAGTTAGAAAGAATGGGGAATTATGGAGGGAATTATTAAAAATATATAATTATTAAATACATAAAAAATCAGTTTTCTAGAGCAAACGGGAAAGACAAAAATTCTCTGACTTTGCCAGCCCCGCGGTAGGGAAAGACGTGATGGGTATGAATGCAAATATTTATGAATGATCTAAGACATTTTAGCTTCACGGCGTCTTTGGGTTACTTATTCACCACGCACGTTAACGACAGTAATCTGAAAATAATGATAGTAACACAACTACTGCAAAGAATTACCGCGGAAGACCAAGGAAGACCAAGGACCAAGGATGGAACACAAGAAGCAACTGAAGAATGTCTAAATGATGAATTAAGAATGAAGATAGCGGTTATCTGAAAATAACTCGGAATGGAGGGCTGAAACAAACCAATCTTCAGTTTAATGACTGATGATGATGGAGATGACATTATTCGGACAGAGAGGATTCAACCAATGGTTCCTAACTTGAGATATGAGTAGTTACCCTAAGATGTACGAGCCAGGCAGTTCAGGAGCACGTGAAAAAGACGAGATAAGGCGGATGAATGCGGTAAGTTGCGGCAGTAACAATATTAGTAATAGAGTTTTACTTCTTAGAAGATTTCGACCGCAATGAAAAGGATGGGTTTCTATGTATGCATCAAAATATACGTATCGGAGAGGACAGCACACGAGATTCTCGCCTTACAGGAGAATAGAGAAACAGGTCCACAGGGAGAAAGCACGAAGTCCATCAGGTTTAAAAAATTGTAGGATCAGCGATGAATATATCCTTCTTATTAATTAGTTATCCATCAAATATGTAGCAAGGCTATACGCGTCATGGTGATGTGTTGATTTTCTTCAGATTCACGTTTCTTCATCAGTCCAAAAAATCATTTGGAAAGCAAAAGGCGCAAAGTTACGACACTCACTTGAAGTATTAATCTTTATTCTAGAGGACTAGGCAAACATGTTTTAAAGCAGAGTCGTAATATAAAAGCGCGTAGACGTTCGAAGAGGCGTTTTCTGCCGTGGTTTACAGCCCCCTTTCTGTATCTTGTAACAATGATGAAGAGCAAATAATATTTCTCTCTTCATCTCGGCATATGTCCAACACATCTTCATTACATCCATAAAACCTATTCCCTTTGTCCACTTCCCAGCTTCCCAAACGTCCTCCCCCTTACCACACCCGTAAGTAACCCGTCGCCCCTCATTGCCCACTCTAACTAACTGCCTACTTCGCCTCTTCCTCACCTCTTCCTGATGTTTCCTGACATCACCCGCCATATCAAGCACTTCCTCGCTCGTCTTCCTCTCCCTTCACCGCACATTCTCCATCCTCCTTCACACGAAGAGGCTTTAAGTGACAGAAACTTTTTCAGAACGAAAATTGCGGGGGTTATGGATTTGGCAGAAGAGAAACCAAAAACAAAATGATACTCTCAGATGAAGTACGAGCAATAGATACAGTCGAGACAGAAGGAATACTGGTGAAAGGGAAATGAACTCGAGAAGGAGAAGTAAGCGCCTAAGCTCATACCACATATGGCTGAGGCGGATGATAATGATGATAAACGTTTTCATAAGAAACGGGGGAACTATGTTGGGTAATGGGTAACCAATAGTACTAAAAAAGAGATTGAAACCATAGCATTTAAATGTTTACTTCCTATTTCCAGATTGACATTTTCCGAAAGAAAAACATCTATTAGCCTTACCCATAAAAATTTTTGGTTTATTTATTCACCAGGCACGTTAACGATAGTACTCTGAAAATAATGATAGTAACACAACTAATTCTTCACTTTTTTTGAATGAATAGGATAAACTTTGTTTTTCCACATGAATTCATTGTGGAAAAACAAAGTTTACCAAATTCATTCAAAATTTTTCGCAAATTCCACTAAGTATCGCTGGAAACCGCTAACTTTTTTTCTAGATTCGACACGATTCTCTTTCTCAACCCTTCCTCCACTTGGTCACCACCCCTTCAATTTCCTCCACTCCACAAATGACACACATAAAACCATTAAATATCCAAAGATCTCATTACTTCAAAAGCTCATTTTCCTCTCGCAGCGCATAAATCCGAACAGAGAGAGGACGTCTTCCATATCATCTTCTCTACACCGTCTGCCCGTGCAACTTCGAGGGTCGGGAATGACAACCCCCGACTCGACAAGGTAAACCCGCCTCGGCACTTCGACCGCTGAGGAGTCATGCAGGGGCGAGTTGTTCCCAAACGAACTGGTCCATGAATTGAACGAAAGGGCCGCGGAATGACTTCTATGGAACGACCCTTCCTTTCGTTCTTAGTTCATTTAAATCCCCACGTTCTAACGTTCTCCGTACTGGTGTCGGTCGTTCCTTTTCCTTCCCTCACTAGCCTCTCCAATCAGTAGATCATAGTTCATTTCGATCCTTCAGTTCCTTTCGCCATTGTTTGTCCAGTATTAGGTCCTTGCGTCTGCATTTCTTCCGTTCACTACAAAACTCCGTAGCTCGAGTTCGATAGTATATATTTCCACAACGGCCCGACGATGGCAGTCTGGCTACTGTTCACTTAAGACGAATACGGCGTATTTCTTAGTTGGAAAATATTCTCTTAGACTTAGGCTGGGGAATAGCTTTTCCATTTATTTTTTTAAAAGCACCGTGATCTATTTTATACATTTTCTCCTTCACCCCAAAAATGCTCTTGCTTCATTAACCAATTCCTAGCGGTTCATAAATAAATAAAATCTTCATCGTTCAAAAAGGCAATACTATTTTTATAAATTTTTATTTCAAAGCGGGGTTGTTACGGTAAACGAAGTAGTTCTACTTTTTAACTGAAATTTTTTAAAACAAAAACAACATATTGTAAATAAAACAAACATACACCAATACTAGTGAAATAGGAACAGTGAAAGAGTAAAAATGAACGGGTCTCAAAAAGGAATGGGGAAAGAATGAAATTGAACGGGTCCCAAAAATGAATGTTGAAAGAATGAAAAGAAACGGGTTCCAAAAAGAAACGGTCCTGAGTGAACGAGTTCCTCGAAGATGAACGGATTTTCCCATCTCAACCAAGGAATGAAGCACATACTCCCCACGCTAGCAGCAGCCACGCAAGAAAACCACACTGGCATAGGAATTGGAAGATTGACAGCCACACCCCCTCCAATTTTACATCCCAAGTACAACAAACTACAATAGACATCGTCAAAAAAGTTGACAGAAACAAGACGCATTTTACGCATATACACACTAATGTTGCTGTCAAGCGAAAATTTGTTCAACATCCGGATCAAAGTATTCCTGTACTGAATAGAAGGCTTTTCAACAAATCATTTACGCAAACTATTTTTAAACTTTAGCATGTCCACATTTCTAGCTGTCCCAGGTAACCTATTAAACAGCTTGTATCACAAGTAGGTGTAAGAATTTTGAGATTTTGCCAGTCTATGAAAAGTTGCAACTATTCCTAGTATTATCTTGGTGTACAATTGATCTTACAGGTAAATTATACACGTTTTCTTTCACACGAATCAACGCTTGAAATAGAAATTCATTGTATATTGTCATAATGCCACTTCTAACCAATAGTGGTCGGCAGTGATCTCTACCAGCAGAATTTGTGATTAATCTCACTGCCTTCTTTTTCAGCACAAAAATACTTTTTACACCACTTGAGTTTCCCAACAACTTTAGGTCATGCAGTATTTGAGAACAAAAATATGCATGGTATACATCACAAAAATATATTAGGTGTGAATGGCTTAATTATACTAATAAAACACAAAGCGTTTGACAGCTTTTTGCAGCATATAACATCCACCAGAATAATACCTTAATTCCGTACCATTGTCAAGAAAACACTTCGTATTGAAATTTAAAAATGGGCCTAAAATCGCAATTTAAAATTAACTTTGGGCGAAGATAATTCGATAACGCGAGGTATTCCACACCCTTCTGCGTCCCTTGCCTCTCAAGAGAGTAGTTCACAGAGAGCGCCACGAGCGAACGAGGGAGAGTTCCACGGATTAACGCTTCATTTCGTCGTGTTCCGCCACCGGCGGCGGTGGTGATGGGCACCTTGAAACTTCCTATGGACGTTAATGGCGGCCACTTACGCACCGCGAGCGTCGTAAAACGAAAGGAAGCCGAAATTGGTGCCGCAATCACGGAGGGAGGGGAGCGAACCCCGCCCCCTCCTCCCCCGCTGCGGGCACGAAGCGAGATCACTGAAATAAAGCTGAGCGTGCGCTATTGCAACGCATCGATTGTAATACGCAGTGCTAATCTAACTTCGATACTTATCTACAACTACATAATACGTTGCAGGCCAACTCTAAGGGTATGTGGCAGGGTGAGTTATCAATCACCCAAAGGACCACACTATATCATAATAAGGATAATGAACATAAAACTCGTAAATAAGTTAGGACGTGATATTTCACCTACTTGATAAATACTATAGGGGTATGCCACCAATGTTGGCGTAACTATAAAACTGTGTGCATTTAGCAAATACAAAATAGTATAGAAATACAAGAGTTATACAGGAAAAATGAAAGATATTTTCTTAGTGTCACGTAGCAGAATTAGAAGCAGGCATTGTTCGGGGAATGCGACCTCTCGGCCAGCGATGTCACTCGACATGTGCGATTTATGCGACGCAAGCGAAGCGATACGCGAGGTAAAGCGGCATAGAAGGCACAAACTCATATAATCGATGGAATTCTACACACCGCCTTTTAGGCGATAAAGATTTACATTAAATTTCGACACTGAAATTTTGATATAGCATGACTCTAAAACCTGAAGGAATGGTGTGAGGCGGGAGGTGTAGCAGAGGGAGAGGTGGGCGTGAATCCTAATGGTCGCTGTAACGAGGAAACAATCATCAGTAGCACCCATCAGAAGGCCCTGAGCGCCCGACACTACTCGAGAGTGAGGGGGATAGATAAACAAACGATATCTTCCATCCCATAGTTTACTTTTCACGGTGGTCACGTCGTAAAATCTACACTGAAACCTGTATTAAGCGACCACCGGCTGTTCCGCTGAAAAGTGGTCGCTAAAAGGGGTGGTCGTTCGACAGGGGTTCAGTTTATGGGAATATTATGCAAATTAACGGCCTGCTGATTTGAAAAAAATGGAAAACTCTTAAAGCGACGGTTTTGTCAAAACCTATACACCTCGAGACTTGGAGGCTGCACGCTAGGTTTAGGTTGCTTAAGAAATTCAGAACTGGCGTGTTTCAGATCGACACAAAGAATATTATCATGACGCCTCACTACATCTCTAGGTCTGACAGAAGCGATAAAATAAGGCAGATACAGACAGGCCGAACAGACAGGTACAAATACTCGACCTTTCCGCGCACTATAAGCGACCACAATAAAAACTGAGCTTCACTAAATACACTCCCATAAATCACGTCACCGTTTAAACTCCCAAAATCATACCCCTTACATCTTCACCCGGCTGTTGTCCTAACACCCCCTGCCACACGCCCATGCAGCGGCTACCTGGGTAGTATGTAGAAGTAGATGAGTACAGATGGCGTTTATTCCCTCATAATTTAGTCGCTCCTGAGAAATTACAATACATATTAAATTGATGTGTCCATACAGTGAAACCAGACTCAAGTGACCACCGACGGTTCCGCTGAAAAATGGTCGTTGAGAGGGATGGTCGCTCGATAAGGAGTGGTCGTTAAGAGGGGTTACACTGTAAAATATCATCCATCACCAAGTGTGTCCTAACAATGTAGGAAGGTTATCACCCAAGTTCTTCTTTCGAAGGAACCATTAACGACTACAAAAAATAGAGAGACATTAATCGGGCAGGAAAAAATCTCACTTTCCTCTCCTACTCCCTATTCCTTGACCCTTATCTTTCACTTTTCCTCGACCAGGGATCCAACACCCCCAGACACTCGCCCTTGCGGGGAGTCGATGGGAAGTACGCGAGCAGACGTAGAATCGGTGCGGTAAATAAATTTTAATAGTAAATATAGGTTCATTAAACCTAGATGTAAGACAAGAGTTCTTTCACAATCCTGATAAGTATGTAAAATCCTCTGTTTTTGTGAGAGGATCTTCAATTTAAGGCCCAACAAGTGAACATTTCGTAAATGTGAAGGTAAAAATTAAAGACCACTCCAGATCCTTTTACTTTTAATCTCATATTTACGAAGTGTTAACGAATATCTATACGTACATTCTACCGAGCTAGCCGTGAGTGCGAGGGGCGTGCGGCAGGGGGCGTTTCGACACCAGCCATGATAGGGGGGGAAAGAGGGAAAGGGTGTGATGAGGAGACAGAGGGGAGTTGCATGCAAAATGTAACATTAATGGAGGCAAAAGAGGAATCCAAGAAGCCTGGTAAGTAGGCGGCAAAATTGTGAGTTGATGAGGAGAGTCGAGCCACAACCACTCCGCTAAACACGAAAGCGAGGACAGTGGAGTTAAGCTGCCGTTAAGCTGCAGCGGCTGTTAAAAAAATTAAACAAGACGGTGAATTCATACGGCTTGACAGAGTTAATGCAATGAATTACTTCAAAAACCGTAAACGAGAGTAGCTCTCGTAAATGCGAAGGTAAAAATTAAAGACCACTCGAGATATTTTAACTTTTAATCTCATATTTACGAAAAGTAGGGTCCTTCACGGCTTTTGGACAAATCCACGTCGTCACCACGCAGTGGTTGTATTCATAATATTGTGTAACAATAAGCACAGAGCAGGCTTAGGGAAGTTGTACCATCTCTAACACTTTCTCTCTTCGTATCTCATAAGTCATCCGTTTACACAAACGCCATCATCCCACAACGATCAAGTCTCCGTGCAAATAGGAAAGAGTAGACGTTAAGTCTCCATATTTTCGATCAGAGGACGCCCACAAAGTTCCGTTAATCATGGGGGTCATGGGTGAACGTAAAGAAAGAGTTACTTAAGATGAGAATAATCAGAGCAGGAGAACGCGTATGAAGACATTAATGAATTAAAAAAAAGCGAAAGTGTATGCAAGGAAATGGGATCATTTAAAAAAAGTATTCTACCGGTTAAGGTAGGTTTTGCTGAATGTCAGAGAATCTCCTCCCGGTTTTCTACACTTTCAGGGGTCTATCTACCTCTCATATTTCCTTTTTTGCCTCCGCATACGATCTACCCTTCTTCTTCCTGTCCATGAAACCCATTCTCTTTCTTTATCTTCCCCATTTGCCCAACATCCTTCCCTCAATCACATTCTTGAGCAATCCATCGCCCGTCATTACATCCTCCAGCCACCTACTCTGCCGATCTCGAATTTACTGAGGGGAAAAAGATTTGAGACCCTGGGGCGAAAAACATTAGCTAAATTACACGATCCCATTCCATTGTGCCAATTCCGGATGGATATGACGTGATTGGTGTGTACATTAGAATTATACGTATAGCTATCAAAGATATAGCAAAGAACCCTAGAGAGGGAGGGGAAAAACCACACCTCACAGTGTTTTCACCTAATACCAGGTTTCAACCATACAGATAAGCGTATTCATTGGAATCTCATCGGAACGTACCTATACGCGCAACTTCTACAACTTCACCAAACTCACTCCTTCTTCCCTAATTAAACCGTTGTCTCTAAATAGCCTTGTTCGCAAAAGCCGTCGATCGTTGCACATCACAGGTAGGCGTGACTACCTAACCACTAGCACCACGCAAAAGCGACAGAATGCACGTAAACAAAAGATAACCACGCCGAGAGAGGAAAAGAACGAAGACGAGCACAGCGCACGAATGGCACTGATCGAACCAGCACTGATCGAACCAGTACAGGTGTTAAGAGCACAGGATTACCCGCGATCAATTTCACGATGCAACGAATTAACCGATTCCTACTCGGATTCAATGGAAACATTACATACAAAAATACTGCGTACGTCAAGCTGAGGCCTGCTTCCTGATGTCTTCCGTTTGGGTCATTCCACCGTAACATTACTTACACGTTTTTTTTTATTTATATTCTGGATACTTCAAAAAAGTGCCCCCTATCATAATTGAACAAAAAAATTCTACCTTTCCACAATACTTTTGTCGCTTGAACTGAAAAAGTTATAGGATGTCAAATGCGAAAACTGCTCAAAAATGGGGAAAATAGGCAAAATCCGTGTAATTCGGACCGATTACTTTACTTGTATTCACTAAACCTAACAACACATTTGATTCGATGTCGTTAGGGCGTTCCTTTTAAAATCCTTCCCTCCAAATTTCAACGGTCAGGCCGATGGCCCCTAATTCAGGAGGCAATGGTCCGGCTCCAGTGCTTGACCCTTAAAGGCGGAATGAGCGAAATCGCCCGTTTTCTACGTATTTTTTTTCTCCTGGGGTAATAACGGACTACGAGGTTACTTTCACTGGTTTACAAGGTTTGCTGTTCGTTAATCGTAAGTTATCAAGGCATATGCGCAAGAATTTCTCATTCGCGCATCTAAAACCGCTACGTTGAAATTCAACTGCTTAGGTTTTCGTTCCTCTTCGTGAATTAGGACCACTTAGGAGTGTGAGTCAGCACGTGAGCCTCAAAAATACCCCGGAATACGTTAACGGTGACAATATACACATGAAAATACTAGTAGAATGAAAACTGAAGGGAATATACAGAAAATAGAACGAGAGTAATTTGAGGGACGCTTAAGAAGCAGTATAATCTGTAGTGGGATCAACAGATAAATTGCTGAAATTACCCATATATTCATTCAGAAATACATCGATAAATTGTTAAGAACAAAATATCAACCAAAGTATTTGCTTTTCAATAATTTTCAGTAAAAAAGACATAAACAGCATCGGTGCATATTATTTAGCAAGTATTCTCATTCTCGCGAAATTTTGGGTCACGTCCATATTACGCACGACTGACTGGACCGAAGTACTACACCTCGGTCCAAATTACATGGTACTGAAATTTTTAGAAATATATTTTTAAATGATACGCCTGTTAAAAATGGTCAAATACAGACGCATGAGTGTCATCTTCATTGGGCACAGTGTTTGTCAGGAAAGTATATCGACTCAGTAGAGCATTAATGGAGGTGGTTATATGAAGTTAGGTTGTCCAAACTACACGGACTTACCCTATTATTTCACTAACTAATATAAATGCCTTCATCGCAACGAAAAACAAACAGTAAGAAACGAATACTATCAGAGAATAGAATGGCAATGAAATAGATGAACTGTTTCGGTCTTGGTCTTTGAGTTATTGGAATAACTCTAGAAATTGCTGACCAAAAATGTTAGCTCAAAATCTCACTGCAGTGTTTTCACATGGCCGGAAAAAAAGTGTCCATTAAAAATATAATCGTCGAATGATCAAAATATTTCGTATCCTAATCTTGCTTCCTGATAGCTAAGGGATATCTCAATTGAAAGCAATGGTTTTAAACAGTTTCAGCAAAAAGTTGGAATCCAGTAATTATTTTTACTAGAAAATCCGCGGAGAAAGCTTATTAACGTGGCTGGAGCGATAATCGTGAGCTATCGAGAGCACGTGTTAACGGCTTTTCAAGTAGTCGAAATAATCTTGATTTGCACAATTTCATCTCAGTGCATTTCTTTATTCGGTGGAAATCATCATGCATGTAGTAAATAAATGAGTCATGAGTTATATTTAATGCTATGACATGGATTTACGGTGAGGAATACGATATTTATGAGAAAATCATATTCAAATAATACGCGATTTTTGCTCGGCATGATAACTTGACATTTATGAACCACCATTATTAATTATTTTGCTCCTGGGAGAAAAACTGCATATGAATGTAATTTACGTTTAATCTAGTCTCACTATAGCCCCTCATTTTATGTAGTGAGGGGTGCGTTGCCTCTTGCGCGATACTTTTTGAGTGTGCTTCGTACCGCTTTCCGCTTTTCCACCGAATGTTCAGTTCATGCATCACACCTCTTAGTTCTTCGTATTGGTGATACCGCCCGATACCTACAGTCCGTAAGCGGGGACGGCCTCATAAATTTATTAGGTGTCTTCGCCGGAGGGAACACGCGGCCCACTCGAATCGACGGTTTCTCGGAAGTACTCCTGCGCCCGCTTCACAATGCCTACCGCCGTTATTTCTTGACGTAGTCCCACCATAAAATTACTTTAAGGAGCGGAGTTTTTACACAATATTAATAAATAGAAAAACACGCATCCTTTTTTAGATATGAAGAAACAAAACCATGCCGTTCATAGCAATGTTTTCACAAGTTGAACTGCAAATCGCACAGCGATAAATGCGAGAATTGGTGATTAATGAAGAAAAATTGCATTTTTCTAAAAAAAATAGCCACGCTACTCAGTGCTTTCTCATCGCAACAAAAATAAAAACTTGGTTAAGTTAGCGAGATTTCTTTATTTATAACACAACCGATTTCATCCTGCAGAGGAAATCACCAGATCCTGAGGATAGCCAATGCTGGACGAAACCGATCGTGATTAAAAAGTTCTAAGACATATTTTGGGAGTATTTTTCAATATGGCATCCCAAATTTCAACGTGAACCACGCGCACGTAATTTCTCGGCATGAAAACTTGGTGCGCGTAATACTCGAGGATATGTAATAACGATATTGCCCCTTCAAATGGGTCTCCGGCTATCTGGAACGATAATGCTCAATGCGCACATCATTCCGTACAATGTGCTGAAAGAAACGGACATTATACACCTCAGTTTTTCATGCCGATGGCTCGTTTCAGCCTCCCCAACTTCTACGAAATTCACGATGCGAAACGATTTTGGCGATGCTCCTCTTAAAATTATGGTGCGCATCTCTCACGAGGACGCGGGGTAAGGGCATTTACACGATAAGAAATATTTCAGCGTAAAAATGTTAATAAGAAGCTAATTATACCAGAAAATAGTGCGGCAATAAAGATTAGGCATGTTTCCATCTTTTTTGTTAGGTATTAATAAATTTTGGCGGGGGGTAAGGGCGTTCACATGGTAAAATATAAGTCAGAGTAAAAATGTTAATAAGAAGCTAATTATCCCAGAAAATAGTGCGGCAATAAAAATGAGGCATTTGTCCATCTTTTTTGTCAGGTATTAATAAATTTGAACAGGGCCTGAATTAAAGAAGATGCAGAAGAAAATTTAAATTCAAGTGTAGCGTTGAATGAGGCAGAAATACGGACAGGGAGACAGACGAAAAGACGTGTACGCCTCTGGAATTTAGTCTGTGGGTGAGGGGAAGGATGGAGAGGGCACGGTGTACAGAGGGGAAGATAAACAAAAGAAGTGCTCGGTATGGTGGAAGAGGAATCTCCTAGATGAGATCAGGAATAGGCAATGCAGACGAATGAGTACGTAATGAGGGGCGCAGGGGCGTAGGGTTGCTTAAGAGCACGATAATGGGAAGGATGTAAGGTAAACGGAGAAGGGGTAGAAACAGAATAGATTTTATGGATGGGACGAAGGATAGGTCGTACGCTCAGCTGAAGAAAGTGATATTATAGGTAGATATGTACACGATCATTATACTGTAAAATTCAGAGGGTTCTTATTCATTTCCATTCAAAACTACGTCATCCAGTAAATTTCCTTCATTAAAAATAGCAATTAGTAATTGCAGTAGCAATAAGAAGTTAAAAAAACGTTGATTCATTACAAATGGCGCGGCCATCGGCTCCTATGGCACACAAATTGTTTATTAAAAATCATATTAGTTGCAATATCAGCATTATTAAATATCTTCATTCCATGAATAGCATATAAAATCATCATAGCAATATAAAAGCTAAAATTAAGTTAGGAAACTCAACCATTGACCAAGTAAAAGTGTTCTGCTACTTGGGAAGTCAAATAACAAATGAAAATACAAGCTTCACAGATGTTAATAGAAGGATCACCATGGCCAAACAAGGTTTCCAAAGGAAGTGTAACCTCTTGGTAAACAACCACCTCTCAATTGATACGAGGAAGAGATTTGTAAACACGTTCGTGTGGAGTACACTCACCTATGGTTATGAAACATAGACATCAAATAGGCAAGAAAAAGACAGGCTCCAGGCAGACGAAATGTGCTCTGGAGGAGATTGACTAAAACAAGTTGGGTCATGAGGAAAACAAATGAGCAAGTCTTGAAAGAAGTAGGTGAAAAAAGAACACTTCTCCAAGCAGTTCACTCCTGGAAAATTAAACTTGTTGGTCACTAAGTAAGACATAACGAGTTCATCAAGAACATAATTGAAGGATAAGTGCTGGGCAAGAAAAGGAGAGGACGACCTAGAGTGTCCTTACTTCACAGTGTGATGTCAATCATGAACTGCAACTCTTACGGGGAAATGAAAAAAAAACAGCTTTAGAAAGAGACAATTGGCTACAAAGACAGCGACAAGACCTGGCCTTTTGAGAGACGACGACGACATTCCATCAGTGACATAATTATTTTTAGGGCCAGTTTAACCATCTCCGGGTAAACTTCCCGGGAACTATCCGCCGGATATTGCTACCCGCCGGATAAATCTTTTGTACCGTTTATCGATCATATTTTATCCGCCGGATAGTTACCCGATAGAAAGATGTGGCAATGTTGGTATTGTCAACTCAGAGTGAACGTGAATTTTGAAGCGACTGTTGTGACTGGCCACTGAATGCTCTGAACAAAAGAATTCCGATATTCGCAAGGCTCGGCACGAGCTCGTTATGGATATGAGTGCGTATTTCAATGTGGTGTATTTTGCTGCCGTTTAACAAAGAACTATTTCACGGTCATACCTTACGCATTTGTTTGGCGAAGATTGTCTCAAGCGTGAGGGTAATCTCAGATTCTTGTTTCAAAGTCGTTAAACGTATGACTTTATTAAGGGTTGTTCAACGTTAGTGTAAGAAGGATACGACATCATTTCATGCTGATGACTCAGTGGCTTTTGTGTCTGTTTCTTTCTGCTAAAAGTTGGTGTCTACTCTTTCACTCGTGAAAGTTAACGTAAAACGATATAGATATGTGAAAATCTGTGAAACCAAAAAGAATTTAAGTCCTTGAATTTACCTCTCTACGGAGCTTCGGAGTATGTTGAAATAACATGTACCACAGGGACGTAAATAAAAATGGTAGAAATGAGCCTTCTGAGGCTATCGTTAAACTGTTACTACCCTTTTGCTTTACATACTGAGTGGATATTTGTACGATGACCGCTAGTTGAATAACATGCTTATTGGAAATAAAACTACTTAAAAATATTATTCTAGCAACGTCAGGGCACGATGAAAGAATTGAGGATAGAGCACCATGGAGGAAATTAATCATAGGGACCTGGTTTGATAGGGAAAGCAACAATAAATATGTTCTCTCTTTTTGCCCACTTCAAGTGGGAATGGCGTGATGGATATTTAAGTATGCATTAAAATAACAAAATGTTGATACGAAATAGGGATTACCTTGAAGTGTTGTCAATAATGACCAGTTCGTGTAATGTCTAGCAGTAGCAACGCAGTGACGAAGAGAGAACCCATACTTTAAATGTAAAACTCGAATTCATCTAAAATCAACCACTGCGTTTATAATTTGCATATTTTTACTGTAGTTATGCAAATTCCACAAGAAGAATTCCTGTGAATCTTTCTTAGTATTTAAAAACTCATTCACAATTCGTGAAATTTGTAGAATTCGCTGGGACATTGTTTCTTTCATATTACATGGATAAATTTCTAGTTTTACTCAATGTTCTATAAAAATAGTGAACATCCACCGCCTAAATGAAAAATGGCATTGGTATGTATTCAGGTAGCAGTAGTTTGGTGGCAGTCATTTTTCTTCATATGTATTCATAAAGATTTCTTCAAATAGTTCAGCTTATTCCATTACTATCAGAATCACTATTGGTAATAACCCAGACCAATCATTACACACAATTCTGTGGACTATTGATTAGGATAATCTTTTTTCAAAAAATAATGCAAAAGGATGGAACTTACTCTGTATAGGCTTTTATTTTTGAATTTTGAGGGACATCAAGCAGCAAAATGAATTCCAGAGAATGAGATGGCATAAGCCTAAAATGTGTGATCCCAATATTAGTGTCTGCCGTCCTTTATTCTTTTGCACCTATCCACAGTTGATTACGTTGTTTCTCACAGTTTCTCATTACCTTCTACTCATTTTTCTTTTTCTACTTCTATGTCAAGTAATCAAGGCGGTGGTCACAATAAACTCTTAATATATTGAAAGTATAATTGAAATTGTCATGAATATAGACAATATTCATCCATCTTCGTATTATTAATGAACACATCAGTACAGGGCATTACTCTTCAAGATAAATACCGGGTTTGTAGAATTAAATTAGTGCAATTTACCACTAATTCCTCAAGAATCAACTAATACACATATATATAATAATAGTAACCAATACATACGTTATTTGTTGTAGTTTGTTTTGGCAATAATAGACATTAAGACGCCCAGCTCTGTTTACATTCACTTTTTAGCGTATTCACAAATCTTAAGTACTCTGAAGGACTGTTCGTTGTTAACTAAAATTAATGAATACCAATGCGGTGGTCTGAATATAAAATAATTTGCCACAAAAGTTCTCCGCGTCGCTTTGTTTGTTGACATATCTGACTGCCGAGCATTTGTGAGCGAAATTCGCAGTTGTTGAGGGATTGTTTCATTTGAATCATGAAGCTGGAAAGTTACAACCCTTCACGTAACGATTCGATAACGCTAAAGTAATAAACTAAAGACTTTAAATATTAAATAAACCAAAATACTGCTCTATGTGAATATGAATGTATTCATACCGTAAGTCGGTGACAATGAAATACCGTCACTATCGCGCATTACCAAATTTTTCAAGGGCTTCACGATGATTTCGGCCAATTAAATCATCTTAAATCGACTTAAAAATGAACTTCGATGCTTCAAATGTATTTAAACGAAAGGCTCCATGAGCATTCCATTCATTAAATATGAAAATTCCTTTTCATTTGGTAGTAGTGTAAACAGGAGACATGAGAAATTTGAAAGGCCATATATTTTAAAAAATTACGGCGATTGATGCCACTTATTTCTCTCACAGCAGTCACGCCACTAATAACTAGGATTACTGAAAAAGAATTACACGAGTAAATATAGATTTGCGTCCAAAATAAAAGTTTAAACATGTCAGGTGATAGCGGCAGACATCTTGAAAATTGGTAAAAATTGAGTAAGTAGCGGGTAAATTTATTCGGCGGATAAAGCTTAAACGACGGTGGATAAACGCTTTCCTGAGGTTTATCCGGAGGATAAGCTATCCGTCGGATAAAATCGCGTTACCCGTAGATGGATAAATCGGCCCTTAAACAAACAATAAAAACGACGAAGGAGGATTTCAGTGTTTGTTTTGACTCGCACTGTTGCAGTGAAACCGCCTTAAAGAGAGGGGACCTAGCGAACGAACACAGGGATCTGCGCCACTCTCGATAATCCGACCCTCGTCCATCCAATCTCCGGCAGCACGCTACGAAATCATTTCTCCAATACATAATTAATACAATATCCTATTAAATAAACACGAGTTGAGAGGTCAAGTACTGATCGATACTTTATCACTCCTCAAGAGGCCTGTTTACTTCACGTAACCGAAAATGCCGTATTGGAAGGTAACCAAGACGCGGTTTTTCTCTTTCTAAAATTACTACAAAATTACGCCGGTTAGTCAATTCTGACATTGACTGAATGCAATTCCTGTATATGCCCTGACAGTGCGAAGATATGTTCTTAATACATTTTGTACCATCTGGGCCAATCGTTTGCAATCTATTAGAAATATTTGCTGAATCCAAGCGAAAACAAAGAAAGGAAAAATCTTTAATATGATAAGCTCATGCTTCTAAGTGCGATGAAGCTTCCATATTGTGCAGTTCACACCACTGGAATGAAAATCCTTCGCACTTTTTGCCATACTATTATTATCTGTACAACACCTTTCCCCAACCTAAGTCATCATCAGGAACTGAAATATAAAGAGAATTTTCGGAGCATTTTATCGTGACTTGCAGTCATCAGGGGGAATAAGAGGGAATGGAGTAATGTTAAGGAAGACATGGAACAGCGGAACCTTGGAAGGAAAACGGAGGAAGTGGAAAATATTTTCGTTTGTACTGCGTTAATTAATCGATAATGATTGAGCAAGGGTGCGGGGATAACAATTACTCACTACATTACTCGGCAGAGAGATTGGAAATCTCCATTCACTCGAGAACGTCACATTTTAAGCCTTCGGAAATTTCTCTTAATACTTCCGTATCTCTACCATGAGTACTAGTTCTAAGACTCCCATAAGTCAGTGACGCGCACAGTACAAATAAGAAAGATTTGAAGAAAAGTAAAAGCATTTGTGATATCTTACTACTTGCTGGCATAAGTCCAAAAATTACAAATTCTGTAACTAGGCGAGGGCATCGAAGCCCACAGCTCAACACACAACACAAGGAACTAAGCATCATAATCGTTAGTATTTTATCAAGTTGGCTGATGCAAACGGTCAAAAAGTCAACTGAACAATATTGGGAGAGGTTTAAACCTTACCACTCATGACAATCAATTTTCCTGGTATTAAACTTCTCTCTAACTCTCCACGCCATCGCCCTACCGCGTCTCCCCTCTTAATTCTCCCCTCTGCAACTTTCTTCAACGTTCAGTTCCCTCTCAATAGGCCTTCCAACCATTTTCGCTCCGCAACTACGCCACCAAATCCCTTTCCTTGCCAGCTATTTCAACGTACAACCTCGTTTTACGTAACCAAGCCCTTAAAAAAAACATTCTCGGAATTCCACAAATCTTAAGGTTTTTGTCATGTATTTACCAGTACTAATCGACACGCAGTCAACAACGATATGTACATCTACAAAATACCGTGCAAGCCACCCACTAGGGTGTGTAGCACGGGGTGATTCCACATCAGCACTCATCACTCGTCCCAGCACGCGGCACTCATCCCAGTTCTAATTAGAAACGCGATCCTTCACTCGGCCGCTAGGCGCAGGCCAAAATCAGTCAGGATAACAATGCGCGGTCACACCAGAAACTAGGAAAGTTGTACGTAGACGAACATGCTACCTATCTCGAGATGAACGAATTACTTCTCCATAGCCCGATACACTAAAAACCTGTCCATGGGATCGCACATAACGACATCCGCACAACTCCCACTAGGGGATTTCACTATCATCCCACAGCCACAGGCCTCACAGAATAGGGATCAGCAACATAAGTCTTCACGCCACTGAAATGCTAAATATTTCCGATACAACTACGACTCGACGGATGAGACGACCGCGAAATCGAACGACCTAGGATTAATCGGACCTTCCGACGCCGCATCATTCGGCGTGTCTTGCACGAATTCTCCTTCTCTCTCTCTGATACGATCCGCGGATCGTGTACACGCGCGTGGTGCAAACAGGACTGCAAGGCGAACACCACGACCACACGAGTCAGAGGAGCAACCTGTGGCACGGGCGGAGGGGGGGGCGGGTAAGGGGTGAAAGTCCTAGAGGGCGTTGGAAGAAGACCGCGGCACTACTGCAGGCGCATGCGGAGGGGGAGAGAGTGAAAAGAATTTCGAGTGTCAGGGGGCGCTAATTAACGCGAGGGGCGAGATATGACAACGCGTGGAGAGTACGAGGGGGGAGGGGAGGGAGGCGCCAACCCTCCCCCCTCATCCAATCCCCCTCCAAACTCCCCCTCCACCCACGCGTCACACTTTTTCTCTCGCGCTCGAACGATCCCGAAAATTATTTAACAAAATCGCGGAGTCGATCGATAAGAGTGAGAGTGTATGGAGGTGCACGACAGATCGATCTGCGTTTCCCTCGCATTTGATTGAGTGAGCCTTCGGCTCCCCGCACATCATGCACGCAAAACGCGAGGTAACGAGGTTATACACGGCGCGCGCACACAGGCCCTTCTCGCTTCGATGATGCATTCGAATGCACATGAGATCTGCTGCATTTAAAAATTGATGCGAAATCGTAAATTGAATCACACAAAGATTACCAAGCGCCCGCATGGCTCCCTGGTTTCCACCGCGTTCGCTGGCTTTACAGAAGTTTCGCTGACATTCTAGTCAGCGTCTTCCGGTCAAACGTTTAGGACAGTGGTATTTGGTTGCCAAACAAAAGTCAGCCCATCTTTTCTAGTAACTGGGAAAGGGAATATATTTGATAGATTTCTGCATAAATAGAGCGATAAATGCCTGATAGTCCTTTGAGGACGAGTTCGCACTTGAAATCTTTTATATATATTTTCTCGAGTGTGGAACAGACATTTGTTGAATTGAAAAATTGCATGAATTTTGTTGCTCTGTCATAGGCCGTTCTTTTTGTATATACTATTTTACAGGCACCAAACAAATACGATTCGTAATAACCATCATCTTTGTTGACATTCTAAGGTGTTTCGAAAATTTCTACGGCTTCTATTTCTACGGTCACACCACGCATGTTCCGCGATTTCCGACTGTCGGAATTTCCTCTTCTTTTCCAGTCCCTCGAAAAGGGAATATATTTGGTAAATTTCTTGAGAGGTAGTGCAAAAAATGGCAGATAGTCCCTGGAGTTCGCACTCGTAATCTGTTATGCATATTTGTTCGGGTGTGGAATCAACATTTGTCGAGTTGAAAAATTGGATTGAATTTTCTTGCTCTGTCACAGGCCGGTTTTTCCACTCTTTTCCAGGCACCGTGCAACAAATAACCGTCATCTTTGTTGACATTTAAAGGTGTTGTGAAAATTTCTATGGCTTCTATTTCTACGGTCGCACCACGAATGTGCCGCGATTCCCGACTGTCGGAATTTCCTCTTATTCGTAGCTCGCGCAAGCGAACTTATAATGATCTGCGGGCCTCCCCGATACAAACTTTCCCATACGAATATGTCACTCGGTTTACTCCTTCGTAAATGTTATGTGGGATTTCGTCCTCGGGTCCGGGAAGTAAGTCGGCAATGTATGTCACGCAACTGTACATTGTCACCACGTCATGTTTTTTAAGGACTTGGGCGAGTCTCTCGGACGTTCCAGATACTAAAAAGAATTGCGAAAAAAACGCCGCGGAAACCTAGACACTGCGGTAGTTCTTGAGGCATTAAAATGCTTACAATTCAATCAACTGATCAATTTTGACTCCTTATATTAACAAAATGGTAAGTTTCAAAATACAAAAAATCAAAATACCAGCCCATTAGCGCATAACTTTTCGAGAAATTCACCCAACAATTAGAAGCCTTTTTTCACGGAATAAAGCAAGTACGTGCGCTCCAGAAAGGTCAGAGATATCAAAGGCGAGAGTGTTGTCGAGATTCGGGAGGTCCATTGAAATAACGGTCCACCCTGACGGGAGGTGGTTAATGAGCTTGTGGCAAGTATAAATTTTTCGCGGTTCCCCACTGAGTGTCGTCCGTTTTCTCAATGATGAATAAACATTGGTTCAACGTAATGCATTATATAAAATTACAAAAACCTAGGGCTATGGAGACGCTTTCAGCGGAGGGCGTGGAACTTAGGCTCAGATTTTAATTTCATTAATATTTCATTCCGACTCTTAAATACCGATACAATAAAAGTAATGTTCACAGAGGGAAAAACCTGACTTTTCGTTCTATAATTATGGTTACCGTACTTAACTCAAAAAAATTTACCTGACGGACGATTTCATTTTCTGACGCACAGTTAATTCACAATTACAAATCCAGCATAACCGCAGACACAAGCTAGAAATATAACAGCTCAGAAATTATTACCAGAATTTAGTCATTAAGACAAGGATTCCCAAAAAGTGGTTACAACGATTTCTAGAAATTTTCATTTTCTAAATTCTTTGAATTCAAAAGCCAAAGTTTAACAGTTTAAGAAAATATTTTACATGCCTTGTAGATTCAATTGTTTGTGGCACACAAAAAGATTGGGTTTATACATTTATATACAGAAAGTACATTATATTACATGGAGCTGATAGAACTGAACTAAGAGAGCAGCAGAAGACTATAACAAATTCGCGGCCTAATGCGCTGGGGGAAGAGTACTGAAATTTACTAGCGCGCGGAAATTTAGGGATGCGCCGAGAACACGCCAACTTCCGAACGGCGAGATCCGCGAGCCAAGCGGATGAGGGTTTTAGTGTGCAAGTAGGCCTCAACGAAAAACGCCAGGGAATTGCTGAGTTAACAAACCATTTACTTGAGAGGAGGGATACGGATATGGATTAGGCAAACACCACGGGTTTTACTCGTGAGAATATGTTACCGAGAGGCGGGAATTTCTCTCTCGTGTCCACCAGCCGGCTTAATTAAGTGCGCCGAGAAGGGACTGAACAGAACACACACGCTTGGCCGCACTCATTAAAGTACACAACGCCATCGGTGCGCAGAAGCGTGTCACGATTTGAGAGTATCATATGCCAAAGGATAGGAGTCCATCAACAAGCAATACACTGAAATGAATGCTCTTGTGGAAACAATAAAGCAGGCACGATATTTCAGCGTTACATAGGAGATTCTTCAATGGAAACTATTTAAAACGTGAATTCAATCAGTACTTCACGGCCATGGTCACTCGCGGAAACAAAAACTCGCACATAAAGCGAAGGCAATCCAAATCAAGGACGCTGGCTTCGACAAGACACTACTGAGGCCATTCCTTAAAAAGCCCCCAAAAAATAATACATTAAATACAAGAATAGGTGGTGCACGCGAGTGGTTCCTGAGTAAAAAGTAAAAAATTATCCTCGAAACACACACGTACAGCGAAACTTATTCGCAGAGGCTTTACAATTGTGTACGCTTTATAAGATTATTTATTTCCTAGTACGTTACAATTTATCAAACCAAAATTTGACGAAACTTCAACTGATAGGTACTAACATTTCCGATTCGTTTACGGCATGACATGTACTTTCAGTAGAGTCGTATGCGCACGTTAGTGGCGACTATGTTCCCCTCAGCTGTCATTGACATTCGGTTCCATCAATTCTCCCTTCTGAGCCTGAAAATAATATAATATTAAGGGGCTAATCCACACTTTCAAATAAGGCAAGGTCCTCTGGGCCCATGCAAGCGGCCGTCTACAAAGATAGCGATGTATTATTTCGGAACATTCATCCAAATAGCGCTTACTTTCGACCTATTCTTCGTGGTGCGGGGAGCGCGTGCGATGGGGGAGACAGCTCCTACCAACCGAGCACTATTACGCGCACCACTGCACACGGAGGAAGCGGCAGGTGTGCCGATGCATAATCCACCAACCGCTCAAAGAGTCCCACTGCTAGCTCGGAGCAACGAGTCTGAATAATTTTATCGCCGTCATCACGAGTTCATCGTCATTAACGGCAAATTAACGTACACGTCTAATAAGCACTTTTAAATAACCATCGCTAACCTTACTCCTATTTGCGAATGGTTGACAAAAAAAATCGCCTAGAAAGAGTTTTATCGAAACGTTAAGGGCACTGTCTGCGTGAGACACCATTAAAGACGATAAGTAATATTCCGATAAAAAAAAACAATGAAGGAAAACGCTTAAATTAACAAGTGAGCCCTTTACTAAGTTCAATCCAAAGGCAGGATACCATGATTGTTTCGGGCAGCATGCACCAAGAGGATTGATATAAATACGCAAAATATCTACATCTCAAAACAACCGTGAGAGTCGTTAAAACGGCGAGGAACAGGCTCGTATCTGTCCCTTACCGAACTAATTTCCGAGGTGGACCAAATAAAAATAACTTTGTTAACGCCACTAGAGGTTTATTAGCATGACCCGGATTTCGACACTACGTGCCATCTTCACTTCAGACCTCATTTTAAAAATGAGGAATTTATAAAACCTTGATCTCGTCAAAAAATGAACGGCGTGGAATTTTAACATATTATTCACTATTTTTGAATACAAATCATACGCCGAAATACAAATACATATATATCATACATACATACAAATCGCCGCAGTACTTTTTTTCAGTATCGCAAAAAACCTTGTGTTTTTAAACGTACCGCATGAAAAAAGTCAAAGACTTAAGTGGATATTTCCACTTAATTATTCAGAATTTTCGTCATTCAAAAGAATATTATTGCGCCATGAATAATTAATATTTTATTCATGCTTCCCATACCTGCTGAAGTTAAAACGTAATATAGCCATGATATAAAATACATTAGTAGAATATAAAACGTAATAAGAATATGCTCTCCATTATGGCGAGGGAACTATCTCGCTCAAACCATTATATAGCATAAAACAGAAAAGAAGAAGTTGGTGCGCTGTAGAGCACGATGGTGTTAACTCATCACTTGCCATACGCCCTCGAGGTGGCTTGCGGGGCATTACGTAGATGCACTGGAAATACTACAAGAATTATTTTAACTTTAAGCCTTGTTTGAAGCGTGGTATGACTGGGAGTTTTGGCGCGGTATACCAAATTCGGCGAAAAAATTTTTAAACAATTATTTTATCGAATCATTGACTAGACAAGGCACCTTGATATTGCAAGCAACCATCGCAATTTCATACATACCCATCACGCGTTCCCTTCCTTGGTAGGCAGTGTCAAAATGTTTCACTCATTAATACATAATTGTACACCTAACTCTGCTTCAATAATTTCCTCCATACTGACCTATCCTTGCAACCCTCTTGTGCCTCATTCAACCCCATAAATTGCTTCGTACACGCCCTCCTGTTTTTAAGACTCCTAATATTCCTCCTCCTAAGAATTTCCTCAACCACATTCAACCACAACTTTCACGGCCTACCTCTACCTCTCACACCATTCATTCTACTCTCATATATCTGTTTCGTTATTCGACTCTCATCCATTCTCTCCACATGGCCAAAGCAACGAAGCACACTCCTTTCATACACGTCCATTACTGGAGCATTTAACCCACATTCATTCATGACCCACTCATTCCTGACCCTATCCATCCTACTTTGGCCGCAAATACTTCTCAGATAACTCATACCCACGGCGTTTAGTCTACTCTTATGTCTATCCTGACATACCCAAGTTACAATTTCATAAATCATTATTTCACGTTCAAAAGAGAATCTGTAAACAATCAATCAAATAGTGACGAAATTTGTATCACTTAAAGTCAGTTAAAAAAGCTTTGAACTGCCGAGACCAAATTATTTTCATTTCTGTCAAGATAGCTTCCGCAGTGATTTTGCACACGATAACTGCAAGGGATTCGCAAAAGAACCCGGAAATCATTCCATCCAAAGAAACTCATAACATACTTTTGTTTTCTTAAAAGATTTATCTTCCTTCCGAAATTCACGCACTGAAATTCTGATACATATATATAAATGCTCGTAATCCCTTCGAAGATGGATTAACTAACACCTGGTCGTCCGCGAATGAAGCCGATTTTATCAGCTGACCTCCTGCTTCGACTTCCGCATCCAACTCTACCCATGCCTCTCTAATCAGACCTTAGTTAGTCGACCGAAATTCAACTCTTGCAGGTTATAGAGTATGGATTCCAATTACATGTAGCTTTGCTAAATAATGAATGTTTCCCATCGTTCCGTATCCCATCTCATCGCCGAAAGTTATTTGTATTCATTCCCCAATCGTCTCCCATTCATTATATGTTTCAGGGGATAAAAAAATACGTAGGGCGGCATGTATTACAGCAGGCGAAGCTCCAATAAGAACGAAAGACAGTCTAGCGCTATTAGCGACGCGAGGGAGTAGTAAAAATTAACAATGAAGGGGTGCGGCAGGAAGGGAAAAAATGGGCGGGTCGCTTCTAGGACGCATGACGTAAGTGGAACTTTTGTACAATTCTATCAAGGTTCTAAGAACTACATTACGCCACATTAAACGATCGCGGTTAGGCCAGTGGTCGGCATAGTCATTCGTCAAAAGAGCCAAATATCAACAGTATAACGATTGAAATTTCTTTTGAGAGTCAAATTTTTTAACTTAAACTACCTACATCTACATAATACCCTGCGAGCCGCCGCATGGGCGTGTGGCATGGGGTGTCAGGTCACCAGCAGTGTAAAGGTGTAAGTTTTCTGGAGATGAAATGGTGACATGTATTATAGGAGTGGATTTACCGGAGCTCAATTTTTATTGTGGTCGCTTATCGTTCGCGGAAAGAACGAGCCCTTGTACTATCTGTTCGGCAGGGTATCTCTCTTATTTGATCGCATCTGTCAGACCTAGAGATGTAGTGAGGGGTCATGATAATATTCTCTATGTCGCTCTGAAAAATATCAGTTCAGAATTTATCAAGCAACCTAAGCCTAGCGTGCAGCCTCCGAGTGTTTAAGAGCTCCCACCTTAATCCCTCTAAAAGTTGTGAGACACTATATGTACGCTCGTAGCAGTTTTTAACGAAGCGCGCTGCTTTCCTTTGTATTTAACTATATATGTAGTAACTATATACTATATATTTAACTATTTAATCTGTATTTAACGTCAACTATATAAGTAGATACATTGTTATTACTTAACTAGGGTACTCCTAACCTGGCCTTTCCTAAAAACATCTTCAATCTGATGGAGGTACGTTCGCTTATGTCGACCCCTTCCAACTTTCCCATCCACATTCGTCTTGTATACTTGTGTCGTTGAGATTCGTACGTGCGCGCCCGCACGTGATATTTTGCAGAAGAGCCACTCTCAAGGGGCCAAAGAGCCGCATGCTGCTCGCGAGCCGCGGTTCGCCGACCACTGCTGTAGGCCAATGATGACCGTTACCATAGCTCTTATTATGGAAGAGAGGCAAAAATAACGCTAAATTTACACATTGTAGCAATTAATGCGCCATTTGGAGAGCACTACGAAAAGCTGGAACACAAGAAAACAAAAATATAATTTTTTAGGCGTTCCAGTTCAAGTCTCGCCGTTGAGGAGGTATATTTCCACATTTCAATAAGCGATAGAAAATTTATCTGCCAGGAGCCATTGCTTTTCTCCCGTTTAATCCAACCGAAAGATGTCAATTGCATTAATATGGTGACTTCCAGAGAGGTTCCGATTTTTTCTACTCCATGGGTGATTAGGAATATTCCCTGATAATCCCCTGATAAAGTCCTCCAGCTGAATTAGTATTGCCCAGAAATTTCCATCCAAGAGATCTGACGTCGCCTGGCGTTTTTTGATGTCGTGTCGCGTGTCGTTCACGAGAGAGTTTAACAAATCACGGGAGAACGTGTTCACAGAGGGCGCTGTAGTCAGCATAAAATACGTAACGACAGAGGGGAGGTTTCTTCTAAAACATTCTTGAGGAGGAGACAGATGGGAGGGAACGGGGCGAGAAGTTGGTTGCCATCCGGTGCAAGGACCGGCTTGTCCGCCGCAGGGACGGGTCTCGAGAGCAGTCGAAGCGACGCGCGGAGCCTAAGGTCAGTTCGCGAGGAGCGATCCGAAAATTTCTTCGCGGAACGCGTGACGTCACCGGCGGAAGTCTGTGGCGGGCTCACACAAGCATCGCCTCCCCCTCCCCCATTGCGTTGGCAACGCCTCGCTCTACCCCCCCCTCTCCGTCACTTTTTCATTTCCCCTTCCTCTCCAACAAACGGTTCCTCTCTCTTCATACGCCCGCGTGCGATGTCTGGCGATAGGAGCGAGCAAGGCGAACGGCGCGGCGGCGACTCCGCGCGCCAACGCCGCCGTGCCGAGCGGAAACTCTCTCCGCCACGAACCTTATTAGACGACGGTGAATATATAGACGCACGGGAAGTTTCCAAAGCCGCACAACTGGCGCAACAATATGAAGTTATGGAAAAGCAAGAGCTACAATCACTTAATTTTTGTACTTCTCTCGAAGTGAGGACGCAATTCTCTAAAATACCATGCCCACGACATACGTCTTCTAATTTCTTTTTTAAACTTTTAAAAGTTTGGATTTCCTGGTTAAAGTACAGTACGCACATCTAATTACGATCCGCTCGACTCAGGAACGAGATACGCCTTTTTTTATTGTTCTGCAAACGCCTCAAAAGACGAACTAATTCTGAAGATAGGAAAAGTGATATCTTTCCAAAGCAACGAATGACAGACTTCTTGATGCAATCAACGAAGTAGCTGTCTGCACAAAGGCGCTCACTCCCAGCTACACCAACAAAGTTTTTATTTCTTTTCCAAATTTTTTAATCAAGAAATGGATAAATTTCCCATAATTTGAATGTAAATTTAGGTTTCGAGATAAAAGCTGCGACAAAGAGCGAATTAAGCTCGCTAAACGAGGAGCAACTGTACGCATAATCTGTTCATTTAGCAGCTCCGACTGATAACAGCTATAACACACCATCCATGCAAACACTTGTATGCTAAGGCAAAGCAACGATATTGCCCGAAGATGATTTCAAACCCACGACATCTGATTGTGAGTAGTAAGGAGTGTGACTTAAGGTGGCTCTGGCTTCACTACGAGAGTCAAGACAGGTACTCTCTCATTTTTATTTCATTAGTTTAAAAAATCCTACTTTAGCCAATGAAATGGATTACCAGTTTAAAACCAAAATTAACGTACAAAACTTGCAGATTATTCTGCAAAGTATATTTATAACGACCACAATTGTCCAGCCATAGGAGTCGACTGCCGCGCCATTTGCATGGAACTACCGTATTTGGACTTCGATTACGGCAGTAATTGGCTGATAACAAAAGGTGGTGAGATGCATATATTTTATTTCTATTCAATATCTCTGGAATTTTCGCTTCCAATAAACAGTTATAATAAAAAGCTTGAGGACGCTTTCTCACTCAAATTGAGGTTTTTCTGCTGTAATCTGTGCCATCTCCGTAAGAACTCAAGTTAAAAACTCCACTTTCAAGGTTGAATTACAGCAAAACTGGCCAGGAAACCCTATTTTATTTTCATCTTAGTTTATAAAATGCACATCAAAGATGCTGTAATCAAGTTTTCAGAAAATATAGAATAATTTACTATGAGGCCAGAGCGACCTTGTGAACGTCAATAATTATATTCGTGATTGTTGGTTTGGTGTTTTAAGGGTCCAGGTCCACCTTAACACATTCTCAAATACCACACACGAATCTACCGCCGGAGATACGAACAGGACAGATTCAATTTTAGGTGGCAAAAATTATGGAAACGGATGAATTTCTTCCGGGCAATCGAGAGTTGAGAGTGAAAATTTAGGGCATTTTCGGGAAAAAATAGGAGGGTTCGCAGTCCGAGGAATTGCTGAATATGCGACAATAACAATAAAGATTCATCGTCAGCACTCACCAATCAACGAATGGTTGGCTACAGCTTCCACTCCCATTCGCCTCTCTTTGCTAACAGTTTTATTATCCCACAAATATTCATGTAAAGATTAAAAAACAACAAAAAACGATTAACTTTTCTAGGATTGATTAATACCGCGGAATTAAGATGTTTAAAAATAAAAAGGTGAAACTTTAATGTATCCTGTGAGACTAGTTAGAAGGAACTTAATACTAAAGCATGGCGGGATACGGATAAGAAAAGGTTGATTGCAGTGCACGGTCAGGGAGAAAATAAATTTGCTGAGAAAATACAATCGAGGCAAAGCAGATGTACAACATGGTAAATTAAACAAAATGGATGGGATAAGAGGTAATGGGGGCTGGGATACTAAAATGTCTAATAGGAAGTTAAAATTAAGGAGAAGAGAAGGCGAAGGGTGAAATTAAGGACGATATAAAAAATTAGGACGTGTGGTCAACTACCGAAAGACATTGAGCGAAGACAGCGACCTCAGAAATATAAATGGTAGAGAAACAACGATCCGAAAAAACAGATTCCAACAGGTAGAAAATAATATTTAAAATCGAAAACTTATCAAAAACTGGAATCAGCAAATTTTGCATCTTCCAGTGCGTCATCGAGTGTATGTAAACATTCCAGTAAACATATTAGCCCAGACTAACCTTGAGTGGGGCAGACCTATAGATATGAAAACATGGTATTCACATGAGAAACCAAGAGAGTGAGATTATTGGCACCCAACCAATCGCCTAAGGCTCCAACGGATTTCAAAAACTATTCGGTAAGTCGCTTTCTACGAAAGCATCTACTTCCATTCTCAATTTCATTCTTACGAGAGGTTTACTTCCCATTCCCCATCATCACATCTCCTGAAATACACATCTCTTTTCTATCCTTGAGCGCGAGCATCAGTGGGGTTCAAGAGACCACAAAGAAGACAAAGCGCGGCATAAGAGCAGAAAAAAAAATTCACACCAGACGTAAACACTCCCGAAGCGGGTACTAATAACATTTCACGAGGGAAGTCATTTTCATTTTTTCCTTTCGGCCGGAGTGGCCGGCCATCCGCAGGGAATCGACTGCGTGCAAACTTCCGCCGACGGATTCCCATGCATTTGTTTTCGTGTTTACTCACAGTCCGGAAGAGTTTGATTTGCCTAATCCCCCTTCATAGCTTGAAATTGCTGCGAATGAGCAAAATATTAAAGAAAAAAACATGGAAATTTTTTGCAGCTGAACAAAAAAACAAGTACTTATCCCATCAGAAAGACGTTTTATACTAAACAGACCACTGTAGTACCGTAAAACCCTGAAACTCATGCACAGTGTGAGTGGCAATGTGTGATAATGATGACAAGACAATACAATCACAGGCATAGTTTTGAAATCCATGGTTAAAAATTTTCTCGGTATTAAAACCGCAGTAAATTCGTTTTCCAATCGAAAAGGCTCATGTCAAAGAACCAGATATTATACACAAAATCATAACTTTCAGATAACATAGAGTTAAAAAAGGGTACACCTCCTTGCAGCTATTGTTCAACAATATAGACAAACTGTGCATCTATGTAGGAAAAGAAGCGTGGACTATTTCAGTCGTCTTTAAAGGAACAAAAGTGAACCACAAAGTAAGAACTGAGGTCATACGGTCATATAAGTGTTTTGCTATACTCGTCAATCAATTCCACGAATCGAAAACATGACTTTCATTTAACACACTAGACTACTTAAAATAAATTAGTGTGAAATACACGTAGTGAATGAAGGCAGCAGTACGAAAGTTAGCATATATTTTTCTCTGACTTCTCAAACTATTCATTAATTTTTCGGATGACTTTTCACTTAAGAAATCCACTTACGCTAAGTGTTAAGAATTCCTCGGTAGCCTACTTAGTTTTCTGGCAAAATATCGGAAAATAATATATTTATATCAAAATCCAATATATCAATTGGACCTTACCTTCGATACAATAGTGTGTCAAGGAATTGTGGATTATCAATAATTAGGCAACAGATTCGTCTCCCTATTACACTGAAAATATTGAAACCATCTATTAACTACAATAGAACTAACTGTTAACTCTGGACAGTATCACATACGCCCAACTGCAGCACTAAATGACATGCAAAAAATTACGCTTACCCCCAACTCCTTTCATGGAGAGAAATGCGGAGTTTTCGCATTCGACAGCATTACTAGAAGGTTACAATTTCAAACGAACGAAATTCGAATAATTCAATAAAATAATGTTTCTAATTATAAGATTCTTGCTATCGAGATAATTTCCTAGCACTGCATTATCAGAAATAGTGCAGAATACCGACATATAATCTTCTTCCGAACCACAGAAAAATAAATAAAATAAAAAGTTCGATATACCCAAGTAAAGGAGTGGTACATTCCTTTTTTTCTTCTTCTCAACAATGTACAGCATCATTACAAGTCCGCAGTAAGGAACGAAATTACGCCATCAACTTGACGGCTAATAAACACGTACGCTAACAAAGAGGGAAGCGCGAGGCAAGACGTGACTATCGAATGCCCACGAGTATCGATTCACTCAGACCCGCAAAAGATGCGCGGATTCTACTCAGCCGCCGCCAGGGGCGAAGGGGAAGGGAGGGGAGAAGGTTAACAAACAGCAGCGCAGCGCCAGACGAGGCGACGCGCCTCTTGGAGCGATGTGCCAGTGAATCACATCCACCGAGCGGATTCCGCGGATGATGCGCGGGGCAGAAAGGAGACACAGAAAGGGAAGAGTAGAAAAGTAGACAACGATTCAGAGTCGCATTCCACATACTCCCCCGACGTATCGATACATAAAACACGAATAATATTCTACGGAAAGGTTTAACGTTTTTCATCGAGTCAATTTTTATAATTAGCTACAGGAGAACATAACTGAGAAGAATCTTCAATGCTTCGCTAAAATATTATTTTCCTGTTGTATGGGACATGGAGACGGCAGTTTCATTTAAAAGGAGACATGCTAAGAAACTTTAAAAATGTAATGACCGATTTATTGGTGAGATTAATTAAAATAACAATCGAAAAATCGATGCATTTTACTGAGCCCGATTCCGGCAGATCGACATATTTTTTTAAACTCCCGTCTCCGAGCTCGATGGTCAAATAGTTAAATACTACGGTGAGGGAGACGCCACCACTGCAAATGAGGATACCAATTCGGTGGCAAAAAATAAAACCACCAACCCTGGTAAGAGCAGTAATCCCTTAGAATGCATTTTCGAGAGGTCTGCCAGCCCACGCTTATGTTGGTAAGTTAGAGAAATCTTAAAGCCTAAAATACTGCTCATCAAAAGAGTAACCCAAAACGCAACAAAAAAACTCAAAAATGGTTTTGAATAGTCGACGAGTTTGTCGTCATAATTCCTGCTTAACTTATAACTTATTCATACCTCAAACGTAGACTCATCGGGGTAGGAATGCGAATGCCGGTCAAAAGCAAGCTGTGGTAAGAATTGACAATTAGACAATGAAGTTGTAACTGGTTATAAGACGACTATTTTAATCCTTGTGCGCAAGCCAAGTCTTCCTTTAAAAAGTGATTCCTAGTGTTAATAGCCGACTAAAACGAATGAATGAGGAAAAAATTCAGGTCTGTCCAAAGAAATAATATAACAAAACAACGCGTGTTAGCGCCTCATCCTCATCATTAGGTAGATGGCATAGGGTTATTGTACTTCGTCATGACGCTGAGATGAGAGAAAATGAGAATAATTCCCTAATTACAAAGAACGTGGTGAGCGGCCTAGAGCAGGGCAAAGTAAACGATGGATAGATGACGAGAGAAGGGACAGTTAACGGCTCCCGTGAGCTCCACATAGCTAAGAGAACGGCTCCACTGAAGATACAGTGTAATGCGTTGCAAGGGTTCAGGAGAATGAATACAGTGACGCTATAATACACAACTGTCAACATTTTGATGATACCCCTTAGAGATGAAGGTTTTCCACTTACAGTAAGTGGAAAGTTTTTTTTTTAGAAATCTACCTCGTACACGTTATGTCGATCACCAGATTTTCGATGAATTCACGTCGCTTCCGCGATCGAAATAGTGACGTAGTAAGTAAAATTCGAAAAGTTACGACACTTTTCAAAAGTATAAATCATTATTCTCGTAAAATGAAAGCGCGTAGACGTCTGCGGAAGCGCTAATTTCTCCTAATATCGTCGAAAAATGCATGGATAGCAAAACCATGACGTGTAACATAATATAGTCATTTGGTACACGGTAGATTGTTCTACTATCTGCTAAAAGGCCTAATAGCGATTCTGGGTGATGCCTTTAGATTCACCTAGCTCATTAATGAAAGTTTCGAAGAACGCCATACTAGAACACCGTAACCAGCATGCCGCGGGGCAGTAAAAGGAAGCCAACGAAGTCCCAACATTTTTGACAAAACTTTGTGTCGGGAATAAATAAAAGGTACAGTCACACAACAACAATCAATCCAGCCGATAAGCAATAGGCTGTCGTAAGTATTATTAAAGACGCACAAGTTAGAGACGGAGTGACAGTTACACAAGAAAGTTTCCTACAGAAGCCATAAAATAAGATAGATACATTACCGAATAGATAGGAACAAATATTGGTTCTTTTCCCCGCACAATAAGGGACCATAATAAAACGAGATCTCCACTTAAAACACACCCATAAGACACGTCATCATTTCACCTTCCGAACCCTCATCCTTTACACCTTTACACAACTGGTTTCCTAACACCCCCGGCCACACGCCCATGCGGCGGCTCAAAAGGGTAGTATATTGATGCAAAGCACGTAGACATTCGGGATGTTTACAAAAATATTTTTATTGAATACTCGTAGTACATTGCTTCAAATTTGTTTTCCCAGAAAATAGACTCGTTTCACAAACTTACACATTCTAAAAAACCATAAAAATATAATACATTGATTCCGGCGTAACTCGGTGGAAATCCGTAATGTCATTCATAATGAAAAGGTAACTTGGTCTGATTTCTCACTTTATTTTCTCTCCACACTATATCCGGCATAAATCACCTTCCCCAACCCCATAATCCGTTTACTCTCATAGCCTTCTCCCACAGCCAGTGACGTCTTTCTCGTCAGCCAAACCCCACCCACCATATCTTAGAATTATATATAATAGTGAAGTAATGTAATATATATTTAAATTTTTTAAGCGTTTTGTTGTAAGCGAATATGTTCAGCGTATAATAGGAAGGTCCTCGGATGAAACAGTAAAAGAGAGATGCTACTTCGCTCTGGTTAGGCCACACTTCGAATAAGCCGCGAGCATTAGGAACCCTGGTCATAAAGATTTAACCAAAAAATTAACAAAGTACAAAGAAAAGCAGCACGCTTCGTTAAAAATTGCTACGAACGAACATATAGAGTTACACAACTGTTAGAGGGATTAAGGTGGGAGCCCCTAGAGACTCGGAGGCTGCACGCTAGGCTTAGGCTGTTTGATAAATTCAGAACTGATATTTTTCAAGGCGGCACAGAGAATATTATTATGACTCCTCACTACATTTCTAGGTCTGACAGATGCGATAAAATAAGAGAGATACTCTGCCGAACAGATAAGTACAAAAACTCGTTCTTTCCGCGAACAATAAGCTACCACAATAAAAATTGTGCTCCTGTAAATGCACCTCTATAATACATGTCACCATTTCATCTCCAAAATACTTACACCTTTACACGGCTGGTGAACTAACACCCCCTGCAACACGCCCATGCGGCGGCTCGCGGGGTAGTATGTAGATGTAGAAAATATGTATGTACCTTGAAAATGGCATGATGTGCCCAAACCTGGGTCGGTGAGAGAAAATAAAGTGTGGAATCAGAACAAGTTACCTTTTCACTATAAAGATCGCCATAAAAAGTTAAAGAAACCCTTGTACGTGGAACTGAGAGGATATTAACATCATGACGAGCAACTGCAAGTGATGAGCATGTTGATTCACTGCTTTAATCAAAATCGCCACTCTTTCCCGTGCATGAATTGCTCCCGAGGATAGAAAGGGAATCCCACGGCAAACCGTGGCGTCACGTTGAAAGCATTCAATTTTGATTCGCCTTCTTCGTCGGGATGAAGAACGGGACGCCGAGGGGACGGACGCACCGCGCTATTCCGAAGTTATTTATAATCGGGGGAGAGGGCTTGACGAAGGAAATGGGGGAAGACTTAAAATGGAGCGGATTAATTAATGAATAGTACCTCAAAATGAGAAACGACTTAGGATCTCCGTAATTCGAGCGCAGGCGTTGTTTAACAGTGGCGAGGAGGCTGTGGGCGTAACATCCAAAGTGTCAGAAACAACTGGCATCTTCAAGAGCTCGTCTTTCAGAGGGGAGTAACACACACTCGTCTCATTTGGAGCGTACAGCCGCACCACTACGCGAAGAACAAACAAGTGAAACAGAAGCATGAAAATATGAGCCTATGATGATGCAAAGTTGGAATAAGAAAGGTATATTACTAATAAATTCGGAGGCAGGGATAGCAAAAACAAAAAGAATATTACGGAACGTTTCATCCAAATTTTGCGGAAAATAATTCGTAACTACACCAGGAAAGGAGGTATTTCAAAGGTATAGATCCCATATGGGATGTCCACGAGTCTCATTCAAGCAGGAAAGATACAGGCAGTGACGTGGATTCATTGATGCTATTACAAAGTATGTGTGTCGCACATATGATAATTTTCTTAAGTTCAGACATTAACGACGGAGGGAATGGTACTTACCGCTTTAAATTATTTGAAACTGCCCATCTAATACCAGTTCCCTTATACGTATAAAATGAGGTATTTAGTATATCATCGTCGTTATGAACAATACGCTCTCTCGCACACGCTATGCTTTCATTTTTCAGATGGTTTGTTTGTTTCATACATCTAAGTTTATATTTAAAAAATAATCATTAGCATAAGGATAAAATGGGTTGCAGCTGAAAACGCTCTCCATTAGTACAAATAAGGATAGGCGTGTTAATACGAATGATGAAATAAGATAAGCGAGCTAAGATGATGAGAGAAATAGTTCCGAGTAAGGAGTAGGTTAGGATGGAAAATCACGGCGAAAACGATCCATTTAAACTTTCGTTAATAAGTGCAACATTAAAAACCATAATTAGATGGCCTCCCTAAATGTCAAAAGTTAAATTATCATGAACGATAAAAAGGAATGGGAATACTTAAAGAAAAAAGGCCAAAATTTTTCTGAAGTTGCGTCCCAAGACAGTCACCTTAGGGGCTGGAGAAAGAGTGCGGTCATTTTTCGATCCCGGACAGCTGTTCACCACTGCAGCCAACGGCTATTTCCGCTGTCACTCCCCACCAATGCCTCTATAATTTACCACCGCTCCTGAAACTCACGAATTCGGGGAATCGTCGACCATTCTAACCATCCACACCAATATGAGGGGATACAAATTCAAGACCTTCCAATTTCCGTGTTCACCGATAGCAAAATTATTCGATGAGAATTTTTTTCGAGGGTAAAAATTGTTAACGACACCTGCGACTTCACCTGTCATAAATAAAACCTATGTACAGCTGACAGCTGAGTAACAAAGCCAAATCAAGGTCTATAAGCTAATAAGGGGATTCGACTGTTCTCCACGATAATTTTCTTTAGAAGATGACACTCTCGCAGTATTACAACGCATAACACACGATTGGAGCACAATACGGATTAATGAAGCACGGATCAATAGTTTACGATAGTTGATGAGTTAATAGAGTGGAACTATTAATAAATAACCTCCTAAGCTAGACATCATAAGTAACTCCTCGATTGTATTTTTTGTTCGCTGACATAGTAAATCATACAGAATTTAAGCGTTACAAATGAAAAAACGACTTCGTTTTCTTCCACTGATTTATTTTTTTGGTACGACATGTTTCGACACATAGAGGTCATTTTCAAGTCCAAAAAAATTTAAAATTCAAGCAAATATATACCTGGAAGGGTCTTGGGGGAGGTTGGAGAGGGGTGGAAGAACCCTAACACCCATTCTTCCACCCCTCTCCAACCTCCCCCAAGACCCTTCCAGGTATATATTTGCTTGAATTTTAAATTTTTTTGGACTTGAAAATGACCTCTATGTGTCGAAACATGTCGTACCAAAAAAATAAATCAGTGGAAGAAAACGAAGTCGTTTTTTCATTTGTGAATATCAACTTCCACATAGTTGAGCCTGATACCATTGAACGAATTAAGCGTTACTTTGAATGCACAAGTAAATATTGGGAACTTGAGGAAAAGAGCTTTTAGAAAAATTTAGGTTAGAACTTACCTCCGAGAAGGGAGAGTATTATAACTTAAGAGATAGCAAGAATGAAAATCAATAGCAGTGACTCGACAAGCACAGCTGTTATGCTGTAAATACATGAGTTTCTTCTTTTGGAGACACTGTTATGGTGGTGTTAATCTGACAATAAAATCTATTCAACTCAAAATCTATTTCTTAAAGTACAGCTGTCAAGCCCATTATTGATGCAGTACGAAGAACCCTAACACCCATTCTTCCACCCCTCTCCAACCTCCCCCAAGACCCTTCCAGGTATATATTTGCTTGAATTTTAAATTTTTTTGGACTTGAAAATGACCTCTATGTGTCGAAACATGTCGTACCAAAAAAATAAATCAGTGGAAGAAAACGAAGTCGTTTTTTCATTTGTGAATATCAACTTCCACATAGTTGAGCCTGATACCATTGAACGAATTAAGCGTTACTTTGAATGCACAAGTAAATATTGGGAACTTGAGGAAAAGAGCTTTTAGAAAAATTTAGGTTAGAACTTACCTCCGAGAAGGGAGAGTATTATAACTTAAGAGATAGCAAGAATGAAAATCAATAGCAGTGACTCGACAAGCACAGCTGTTATGCTGTAAATACATGAGTTTCTTCTTTTGGAGACACTGTTATGGTGGTGTTAATCTGACAATAAAATCTATTCAACTCAAAATCTATTTCTTAAAGTACAGCTGTCAAGCCCATTATTGATGCAGTACGTGATAAAATTGCAGAATTACACAAAAATACAACATGGGTTTCGTGGTACAGGTACACCATTAGGAACATTTACTTTGTACTCTCTTGGTATATTTATCGACCTACGTTGTCCCTCATCTTTTCATCTTTTAACGCCGTAGAACTAAAATTTCCGTAGCAAAATTATTCGATGAGGATTTTTTTCGAGGGTATAAATTGTTAACGACACCTGCGACTTCACCTGTAAGATATAAAACCTATGTATCACTGACAGCTGTGTAACAAAGCCAAATCAAGGTATATAAGCTAATCAGGAGAGCACAATCTAAAATGCATTAATTTCAGAGAAAATCGTAACCACGAGGAGTGTGCATTATATCCACCTTCCTTGCAATCACCACAAGGAGGAGTATGGCAGATTCTCCCAGATGAAACTAGTATGCGAAAGGCCTCGCTAAAATAGCGAGATAACAACTAAAATAGCAATCCCTTCATGGGCGTTGTGGTACCGCCAGTTTCTCGTTAATTCAGCGAGTTGAAGCACATTATTTCAGATAACGCCGACTGTTTATCGGTCGTTGCTCACCTCTCCCCTCCTAGATATCCTCCCTCCCACCTTCTTCCGAAGCAGCAGCAGTAGTAGCATTTCGTGGAACATGAAAAAATTACAGCAGACAGACGCCACCGTCCGAGACCAGCGGCCACGATTGCGCCTCGAAAACCACGAATTAAAAACGAGGATAGTGCGATCGCTCCCGGTTTGAACATTTCTGGCACATTAATTATATCCAACTCTAATTAGGATGCGAACAGAGAGATCGGGATATGACATCTGCTGCCTCCGCTAATCTCCCCAAACGAGTCAATCAAACCTCTTCATCAGCGGAAAACGCGATCCGAGAGGGATTGGTTATACGAACAAAAACATGAAACTCTAAATCTACGGAGGGAGTCGAGTTTTTGAAAGGGTTGTTTTCGAAAAAAATCCTCCTCTCCTCCACCTGAAAGTGGAGGAATTCAGTTCAAGGATTCTCCAGCAGAAGTGAAGCAAGGGCTTTTTATTTTTACATAGACAAAATGTTCAACCAAAAATTTTAAAATAATGCTTTTCAGTTTACTCCACGAACGCAAAAGTAAACCATCGAAACGAACAAGAACAAGCATTGATAAAGTAACTGGAGGTCGATATTCAATCGAATTGTAATTTTATAAGTCATGTAGTCAAGTCTAAGTACAGTATAAGTAATTAGTAAAGTAAGTCAAGTCAGTCATGCCAAGTAAAGTCATGAATAAATCAAGTATGCTGAGAGAACTATTGGAATGTCGTTGAAACCACGTCACATGTCCACCAATGCTCACTTTTCCAACTAAGGCATACATCACCCGTCTTAGTAACTGAACAAACACGTTATCAGAATGCCTCGAATACCTCAACCACAGCCGCGACCATTAAGCCAATCCCGAAAATGGTGATTAAACACAGAAGTAGTGTGTCACCTTGATTATCAAAATTTATGGACCCAACTCGGGCACTAGAAAAATTCAACTTTTGTAGCGCAATTTAGCCAGAGTCGCAAAATATTTTCACTAGGCTCAAATTTGTTCTCCTAAGATCAAACCTGGCTCAACAAATTCATTCATACCTAAAACACTCAAGATATGCAGTCTCATCAAAATAGTTCAGAATCCTTTTCGACTCACATTTTACATACCTACATAAGTATTTGTAATTATTGCTCGTATAGGATAACACCCCTGCTGAACTATCGGTTAAAGGCGGGTTAAAATGGGAGATGGAAAAATACCTTCCAATTTTCTTATGTGTAGGGTCCATTCTACCAATAGTTCATCCCCACGTGCATCAAACTTTTCAACATCCTGTCCATGACACCTTTCCCATTTCTTCCCCTTCCCCGCTGGCCCAACATCCTTCCCTACATCACTGCCTTGATCAAGCCATCGTCCCTCATTGCTTCTTCCACCCAACCACCTCGCCTCGCCCTCATCTCATCCATGAGTTTCCTCTCCTCACCAACCATGCGAAGCACTCCTCATTTGTCCTTCCTCTTCTTTTCCGTCCACCTCACCCCCTCCATCCTCCTCCACACTCACATCTCGAGAGCCCGCAGACTATTCTCGTCTTCCTTTTATTAAAAAGAGTCCACGTTTCTGCCCCATACAACGCTCCACTACATACCAGCCTCTTCTATATATACATACCAGCCTCTTCTACCCAAGGTCTCCGTCACCATCTTCATTCTATCACCAGACGCTTCCTTCGTTAACGTTACCCTGCTCCTGACGTATTTGCTGGAAAGACCATTTTCTTCCAGCGCACTTTTATACGATTTAATTCAGCGTTAAAGCTGAAGGTCTACCTGGAAACCCTCGTTTCCATATGGACATGTATTCGCCTTCAATCGGGAATAATCCAGTGAAGGAAACTACAGCTACCAACGTATACTTTTCTCGCTTCGTGGTACCAAGATAAAGCAAAACGCCAGTTTTACATTGACGGGAGACACTCGTGGTAGCGGGGACACGCGGACGAAAGGCAAGAGGAAACATCATGGGACCAAAGTGTGACGCATGACAGGATAGGAAAACAAAGGAGCTTGCGAAAAAATCCACCGTTTATACGGCGTTCTCTAGACTTTCAAAGTCGTAGCAAATGCCGCTCGGTGAGTATAAGTTGCCGATAACCCCTAATTTCACCCTTGAACCCCAGGGGCAACAGAAAGTACAACAAAATGTAGGTGGTGAGCACATTCGGACAGGGATTAAGCACTTAGCTCGAAATAAATGCATTAGCTTGGAGCTGACGAAGTCATTGATATCAACTTCAACCCGGGGTTAGAGGATTATAGATCCGGTGTTAATTGGTGGAATATCGCCATCTCATAGTTAGAGTTAGTTGAGTATGTAACTTTGACTAGGCAGGTGTTATCACCTACGGTTACTACAAATGTTACTGTCATCAAAACGGATATTTTTTTGTACCAGAAGATGCCTTACCCCACGGCTAAGTATCATTAGTTCAACAACAAATTAATGTCGGAGGGAGACTTAAATATTTTGCTTAAATATTCCCTAGTCATATCTTTGGATCTCATACATATAAATTTTCATCCGCATCCCATCCTTACCGATAACTAAGAAAGAAAACAGCGCCACCACCCCTCATGTATCAAACATTCCACTTAGAATCACACCAATATAATAAAGATAACACTACTGACACAGGTATAGAAAATCGTTCGGAGAAGAACGAAGTTTTATTTCACCCCGATCGAGGCTTGCTGATAAAAGTGGACGGACGGGTGGCGGCGGTCGGTGCAAAATGCACGAATTGCACGCGACAGCCCAGGCGAGCGGGCGGAGGGCGGGTGTGCCAAGGTGCGACCCACGCAATGTTCCTCTCCCCTTCGCTCGGAGAGAGAACACCTTGAGAGCCACAGGTGGAATGAACATGATATGGAGTACTAGGAATGTTCCCCAGCCACTCCTATTGTGGCGCCGATGCATTGGTTGAAAGACACGAACCTTTGCTCCCACTCGTAACCTGCGATTTTCACTCTTCTACATCTATATCTACATGAAACCCCGCGAGCCGCCGCTTGGGCGTGTGGCAGGGGGTGTTAGGTCACCAGCACAGTAAAGGTGAACGTTTTTTGGAGATGAAATGGTGACATTTATTATAGGAGCAATTCGGGTATTCTCTTCGGATAATTCGAGTGAGATATGATTTCACATAGAAAACAATTAACTTAGACTCTTCATAAGTCAACATTTCTCAACTTTCTTCATCACCAACTCGTATTCTGCCTACTGGACGGTCCCAAACACCAAAGTCTCCAGTTCTTCCTGTCCCGGGTCTCTTCCTTGGTTTCATTGTAACTTCTTTTTAAATTCATTTCGTCTGTCATTTTCAGCCTTTTTCTTCCTCTTCTCTTTTCTCCCTCCAATGTTTCCCTCGACTGCCGTGTTCAAAATCCCATTCCCTCTTAAAATATGTCGGATTAAGTGTCCCTTTCTCTTCTGTATGGTTTTCAGTAGTGTTCTTTCCTCCCTAACTCTTCCCAGCACCACCTCATTTCTTACTCTGCCCACCCGTTTTCCTCTCTCTTGCTTCCTCCACACCCACAGGTCAAAAGCAATGATCCTGTCCTCTCTTCTTCCTACGGTCCAAGTTTCGCATCCATACAACGTAACTCTTCACACACAAAATTTCACCAGTCCCTTCCTCAGTTCTAGGTCCATACCGCTGCATTAAACATTTCTCTTCTTATTAAAAGCTTCCTTTCCCTTAGCTATTCTTGACTAAATCTCTACCTCACTTTTCCAATCTTCAGTCAGCATGCTCCCCATATGTCTAGACCTTCTAACCAGCTCTATTCTTCCCTCATTTGTCATAACATACACATTTCCTCCATCATTCACTCTCATAACTTTCGCTTTCCCAACATTTGTTTCCATTCCATGGTCTTCCATTTCTTCCTCTAAACTTTTTATCATTTCTTGAAGAGCCTGGTTGTCATCGGCAAGGATCACTTTATTATGATGATGAAATATAAGACATTAAACCCTATACTTCTCGAGCTATTTCCCATAATGTATCTGCCATTTTCCATAAGAATTAATGCGGATACGCACTACTGAGTGACTTAATTTGAAACATGAAGAATTTCTAACGCATAGATCTCGTTAGAAATAGGTTCGTATTAACTCTCAACTATTTAATAAAATAATCAATAACTCTTCGCAATAATAATGGATTTCATGCCGATGAGTTAATGCTGCGGTAGTAATTTGGTACTGCTATTATTCGGTACCAGCGCCAAATGTTCGCACCGCTTCTCCTACAGCAATCGACGGATTAGACGACTCTTGCCCACGAGGCGAAAATGCGCGAGGATTTTCCATCCACTAATCAAACTACGCCGTTAATGTACCACGAGGACTCTTTTTCATTCGGCCGACACAAAGAGGGTGAAACTTTTTTTCCGGCCACTAAGCGAAAACGATGCCGTCCTCGGGAACACTCCCCTCCGAATTGATTTTCCGGTAATTGGCCGGCTAGGGTGGCGCTTCAGGGGTAGGGGGAGGAGAAGAGTGGTGGGCAATTACGGGGCACACATCTCTGAAGGCGACTCTACACAGGGAAGTTCCCTCGATGTCGGTGCAGCCAATAACTCGCCAGCAAGGAGCACTTCGATGTGTAAAAACACGGACTTCTGTGGCAACAGGGGTAGCAAACGAAACACTATCGACCACCGGTTCGCACTTCCGCAGAAAGTAGACTTGGATATTCTAGAAAAATAAACTATTTCATAAAAATACCCTATTTTACAAATCGCATCAGTTTTTTCGCACATAAATGATGTCAAGAATGAACATACATCTTTAGTAAATCTAATTTCGGCAATCGATGAGATTGTACCTCACACTCCTTAGTTTCGCGGGCGTTCGTGGATTTCATAAATGTGTATATTTACATAAAATACATATATAGGTAAACAAGCTGCATTCAGCTTGAGATTTGTAATGCTTCTTACAATTTAAAGCTAGAACACTCTGAAGTAGAGGCACTTGATGTACAAACCGGGAAAAAATTCAAAACTGTAAGGGATGAACAGACGCTGTTTTTTGTATCGCGACGAAACTTGATAAAAATCCAAATATTTTTGTGAAAAAACCATTAGTGTAATTTTGAACTACCGATTGCTCCCATTTCATGAACGATTATTTCATAAACAATGGTCTTAAACTAGACTTTCAAAGACATTTCGCATTCGCGAATTTCCCCGCCGAATTACAACTCTGTAATTACCATGTTCCTGTCCTGTAATGACTAGGTTTCCCTTCCATTCGCCTCTTCTACACATCAACTTACCACTTCCCCACAAGTCTCAAACTTGACCGAGACTCTCCCTCCTTCACATCCCACCTTCACTTGTTTTACGCAAACATTCAATCGCAATTTTCTTCCACCTCTCTAACCACCCGTGACCTTAATTACTAAGAAACCCGACACCCACTTCCCAAGTGCTATACAAGAACGAGCCTTTCAAAGCTTGATAATGCATTTAATGCCGAAACCTGGGGTAATGAATAGTGATTATACGTATTCCAATATGAAGAATAGTCACACAAGTCTTATCTTTAAGTAAAATTTCACATTTAAAATACTTCAACGCAAATTAATTCGTGAATAAATTGAAACAATTGAAAGTGCACACCCAGTATATTTATTTGTTACTTGGATTTTTATTAGAAACTCGCAGTCTTGAGATGCGGATTTCACCGGATGCGATGCGACTCAACAGAAGATTCGGAAAGGTACCTACGTGCAAAATAGAGGGCAGTCCATTTTCTGTTCAAAAGCATATCGCGGTCCATATGCTATCGACCTCTTACCGGCCTCAGAATTAAGTTCTTACTCATCAAAGTCCCACTTCCAAGCATTCTACGTCAAATGCCGTTATAGTAATTTCCCTTAGTAAAGTAAATTTTCCGCCAGTAAGTTGCAATTACCAACTGCGACCAATATCGCATAATAGCTGGTGGAATACTGATCACGCGACTCATAACAGGGATTATACCCAAAACAACAAATTAATTTACACAAGGAGTTCTCACTGCTAGAAATATAAATATATGAGTTCACATGGAGATGTTCGTTTTCGTTAAAGAATACTTGAAACAAAAAACTTGTGTCTTACATAAAAAGTGAAAACTCGGCTCTATCGACGATTTATTATGTGCTTCACATTTGATTTATACACATTTAAAAATTCCACGAATTACGAAGGAACGCGGAGAGTGTTGTGCACACCTGCATCCATAATCAATATTCTTCCATTTTAAAAATTCTTATAAAGATTTTGCTCCCCATCATCGAGAGTCACCGAAATCGTCAAGCACCCAAAAAATTAACACCCAGAAGACTACTACAAACTATCGAGGGTCAGGAAGAGACTCTTGATGCCGAAAAACGCGGAAAACCGAGCAGCCAAACAGGTAGACCCACTAGACGGTACATCTAAATAAAACCCCGCGAGTCGCCGCATGGGCGTGTGGCAGGGGGTGTTAGTTCACCAGCCGTGTAAAGGCGTAGGTATTTTGGAGATGAAATGGTGACATGTATTATAGAGGTGCATTTAGAGGAGAACAATTTTTATTGTGGTAGCTTATTGTTCGCGGAAAGAACGAGTTTTTGCACCTATCTGTTAGGCAGTGTCTCTCTTATTTTATCGCATCTGTTAGACCTACAGATGTAGTGAGGAGTTATGATAATATTCTCTGTGTCGATCTGAAAAATATCAGTTCAGAATTTCTCAAGCAACCTAAGCCTGGCGTGTAGCCTCTGAGTCTCTAAGAGGTTCCCACCTTAATCCCTATATAAGTTGTGAGACACTACATGTACGCTAATAGCAGTTTTTAACGAAGCGCGCTGCTTTCCTCTGTATTTTTTTGGTTAAATCTTTATGACTAGGGTTCCAAATGCTCGCGGCGTATTCGAGGTGTGGCCTACCAGAGCGAAGTCGCATCTCTCTTTGACGTTTTCATCCGAGGACCTTACTATTACACGCCTCACAAAACCTAAATTCTTTAATTCTATACCACGTATGTTTTGTTTGTATAATCCCCACGATATATCTGAAGTTAAGGTAATTCCAAGCTATTTTACTGCACGACAATAAAGGACGGACAAAAATCTGCATAGACACTTCAGACCTGAAGACGCCATCGGGATGGTTGGAGAAACTGTGGTCACCAAAAGACACCACGCGGAGGAACACCCGGGAACTGACTCAAAAACCTAAACGTCGCGGAAACCTTTACACTAACCTGATATACTCATAATTCGCAGCCACGTTATAACGTCAGAAGGAAAACACTTCTGTACACTGTGATTTTCGCGAATTCTTACTCATTCCTTGTTATGATCCACATTCTACCCACTACTTTTCTAGGGGAATTCGCGCGCCTTATAATTTTTACGACTGTACGTTGTACAACTTGCAAGAAATTACAATTAGCGGAGAAATTATTTAATTTAAATGTAGCCCAAATTTTTTGACAAAACTACAGGAAATTAGAAAAGAAAATCGCCCAATATTTTGCTCATTTCCGTGACTCATTTTTTTAATAAAAAGCTAGAACTAACGTAAAAACCCGAACGAGGCATTTCAAAGTAGTGAAACACACCGACATGTCGCCACAGTCGCCGCTTCCATGTCTCCCAAGAGTAAGCCGTCTTCAAGCGAGGGATTATTTCATTGACTCTGCCTTCCGTCCCCACTTTTCCGCAGGGTTCTTGGATTATCTCTCTCTTCCGCAGTCGATAATTACACGCCACTTCCTTCACGTCGACTCCCCTCTGCCATCAAGTCTATACATTCATTAGGATCAGAGCAACTAACCAAGTCGTTAACTCTAATGGACTACTTCGTGACCTGAAAATTCTCGGGAAAATCTTTCACACCCGGTAAATAATTTTACGAAATTATTTAACGATTTTGTTGATTCTCGACTTTCGATACGCATCGCAAAATTCATTTCTGCACCAAAACTACACAAAACAAAATAAAATTACAAAAAAATATTCAGCAGCCATGCAGTTATAAGAATTTTTCAATTCGAAAAAATGGCGACAATAACCTAAAAAAATGCATCCAGGACAGAGTCAAAGCCGGAAACAGGGCATATTACGCCAATTTAAATCCATACCGGAGCAAACTGATTGGCAAAACCAAGCAATGTAAACTAAATGTAACGTTTTTACGGCCAGTGTAAACATGCTGAAGCCAGGGCAATGACTCCGGTGGACGAGAGAATGCTTAGTATATAAATTCGAACGACGGATCCTCCGCAGTATACACGGTCCGATGAACGGCCAAGAAGATCTGTTGATGAGGCACAATGCAGTAATAGAACAGCAAAACAAAAGAAAAGGTACATAGTGAGGTCTATTTAGTAATAAAGAGCGCTGGTGGGACACATGGAGAGAACGCGTGACGAGGAAATTCCGAAACGGATACTAGAAGGAAGGCTGTTCACGAAAATGAACGCAGGAGCGTCCTAGGAACAGATGGCAATATCTCTTACTTCATCTCACGATCTTGGTTCTCTGGCTATCTGCTTCGTATTTTCTATCCTTGGTCTTTAATCTTAGAAAACATAGCATTACCACATTCGCATAAAACACTACTTGACTCAGAAAAACATAATGCGACCTGTCCCGTAAAAACTCCTGGGCGCCCCGGAGGTAGCTGTACAGGTCACAGAGAAGAAGTACATAGATTAATTACCGCTTACGATATACTTTTCAGAGTCAGTATTTAAATCTTGGTCCGGGGATAAAAAACATTTACTCCTCAAATGTAAGCTATTTAGCCATCAAATTATCGGCAACAAACGTCACCTCAGCGGTAGCAGTCATACCAACTGTCATCATTCGAATACTACCAATTATTAGAGCATATCACGTCATGAAATACCTCTATGATGCTAGCCCACTTAGGTCAATTTATTATTTTCAATGATGAAAGCTCGTTGGTTTTACTAATTCTATCAGCTCATTACTAGTATCAGCATCAATTTAATTATGACATAGTTGATAAGATAAAAGCCAGAACTACCCATATATCTGCTTCAGCTGATAAATTTCATTTCTTACAGCTGCACCTATAGCTGCGTTTAGAATCGCAAGAGTTAGCAGCTAATTTGCGGGTATATTTTTTTACTTGATTTCAGTTTAGCGGCATAAAAATTTTTTTATAACCAGAACGACGGAACCAGGAGACGATTAGTACCTCCCAGTTAGGCTAAGAAGGACTGTGGTATTCTCAGCGGATTGGATATTTGGGGAGGCGACCGACGGCTAAGGTCATTTGCGCCATAGGGGATAGGAAAGGGAGGAAGGGTGAATAGAAACCCGGCGTCGGCATTAGCCTGCTCTTAACGAAAGGCGCAAAAGGGACCACGGTTTAACGTCTCATCCGACAGACGGAGTACTGTACTTGAAGTGCCCTCCACAAGACACTCAAGTAGGGATCGGGTTCCCTCTGAAAAACATCCGCCTCTGAGGGATTTGAACCCTGGCCGCCCGTGTGGTATATTCTCAGCGGAAGCATTCTGTATAGTACTGATAGCCACAAGGAAAAGCACTTCTAACATGGTAAAAGAATGATTTCTCAAGGAGCATTCCTCCTGCGTTTTCAAGTAAATAAAAGGAATACTTCGGTAGGAGTAACAAACAGAAAATTCATGGGCCATGAAAGTCGAGGAATACATTAACAGAGAGTAAGACGACAGGCGGGCCCTTTCCGAGACGAATGCTAACTTTTTCCCACGAAACGAAAGTGCTATCGAACGCAGAGGGATTCCGCTGGAAGATAAATGAAGGCAGTTATAGGGTTCAACTTTGTCGCGTTCTCAATTTACGATCCCGGCAAAAAACGGAATACGAAAATACGAAAAGCATTCACCGGATCATGAGCAAGTTTACCGATAAATATACCACTCTTCATGAGCTTCGCTGAAAGCAATCCAGTTGCGCTTTATTTTATTTTGTGAACATCAGGAACGCCACCGAATTTCACAACACGATTATCCAATGGCCTTGGTATAATAGCATCATCACAAACTAGCTGCAACTAATATAGTGAAAGACATGCATATATTTCCTTAGAAGCTTTCAATTAAGGTTCCGCGAGGAAAAGGCGTTACTGTTACTGACAATAGTCGCCGTGTTTTTGAGGGAAAAAGCTGGAAATGACTACAGTCCAGATCTAGGACCCTTCCCCAGTCACCCTGATCTGGGACCCTTCCCCAGTCACCCTGATCTAGGACTCTTTAAGGTATTTGGAGCGCGAATCGTGAGTCGTTTAATGCAATTTTAATAATTTTTCAAGTAAGTTGAAAAAAAAATTCTTGAACCGCACTTCACTCAAGCCGATCCATTTAACCTTTGGAAATAACCATCCATGTTTTAATATAAATTAATTTTTAAAAATTTTAAAAAATTCGTCTCAATTTAAGCTTTGTTATGATTGCAGCTTACGGAGCGCAATTCAAAATTTAAGAGTAAATCTTACTTAAACTCGTGTCTTTCATTCAGCGAGATACCATGATTTTATTAGGAACCACTATAATAATATGAAACGTATGTTTTAGTATTTAGAAGAAAATCTGTACATACATCGAATTATTTCGTACTATCTGTCAACTACCATAAGGCTACGTTTAAGTCAGATCATGAGAAGAAAATAAGGGAAACAGATTGTAGAACATGCAGGTGTTATAAACGTCATTTTTCCTGCGATGGATAAGAGACCACAATGGCTGCATTAAGACTTTGAAGTAGGTTGGTTGACAGGTGGCGTAGCTGAATTATTCTAATGGTCCCTAAAGCACGTTTCCGTATCTGCCGAGTAGTGTTAACACCATGTTTTGTATATTCCCAGTATGACTCTTGCGTCACGTTTACATATTTACGTCATCGATTAGTTTCGCAGTTTATGTGGCATTTGTAGCATACACATAGTGTTGTGCAAGTCTGTGAACGTCAATTATTTCATTCTAGTTCATGCTGGTGAATAGTCGCCCCCTGCCTAACACCCTTGCGGTGGCTTGACGGGTATTAGGTAGTAGTAGGTAGATGTAGAAGTCATAAACTCCTAAGAAACTAAATCGGTGATGTAGAATTTTTTCAATTTTTTCAAATCATAGTAATAATGAGTACAAGCACTCAAAGTTTCACGCAAATCTGTACATGAACGAAAATCGCTTTAAGTAGTCCGAGCGAGATAGTTCCCTAGTAATAAGAGAGACCATATTCGAATTATATCCAAGAATTAAATATTGCATTATAAATGTTGCAATAATATAGTTTTATATGACATAAATTGTAAGCAATTAAATGAAAATATCTATATGAGTTCTTAACCTGACTCATTTTTTTCGCGCGGTGCGTTTGAAACTCCTTTAAAACGGAAGGTTTTTTGTGATACCCAAGAATCTATTGCGGTGAGAGTATGAATCATTTGCAAAAATAGTTGAGAAAACATACAAACTACACGCTGTTAGTTTTTCTACGACATCTAAGGGTACGTAATGCCTCATTTGTCAAATAACTGCTCGCTGGAGGGCATACACGTACCATTTCCCATGTAAAAAGTCTGGTAATTTTTGGCAAATATCTCAGAAAGTAATGTGGTAAGGGGTTGAATTTTTGATGTCATTAGAAGGGTGAGATATCTTTCCTTAAAATAAGACCAAATTCATTGATTTCTAGGTAAAATGATATTTCGCTTAAACTACCTTAAACCACCATTAAAAAATCCTTCTCTCATATGTCTCTATAACCACAGTCACCCGCGACTTTCTCGGTCCATCCCTTCCTCTTACACAATTAACTCCACTCTCAAATACCCATTTATTTCGTTCGTTTTTAGAGAATCGTCAATTTTCTCAACCTGACCAAATTAATGAAGCACACACTTTTAACCGACGACCATTACTGGCGCGTTCAAGGCACATTCCGCAGGTGTATTTAATGGAGAAATTAAAATTCACATAACGAGCAAGAACAAGGGTAGATAATTTTTATCGGTCGTGAAGTGGAACTTGATAAGAAACGGGTTGGCACAGAAAACGATAAAGCAGATAGAACCAAAAGGTTCGGGCATACAACTGAATCACAGCCGCTTAAATATCAACGTTTGCCCGCAAGGACAATCCGAGGACGTGTCGAGACGTGAAAAGCGCGTGAAACAGCACAGCAGAGATTTTTACTGCAGACGGCTGGGTGCATGCATCACTGCACGCGCCGTTTCGAAGGCGGTGGAGTGTCTGGATTATCATGCGGGCACAAACATTACGTCCGTCATCCAATCCCTTTAATCGACCGTGATCAATGCTCGATATGGAAACGCCAAAGAATTTTCTCCAGTCTGGAACTAAACGGTCCCCCGAGTGAGCAAACAGAATCATTGACATTTTGCGTATGCTGGTAGGAACTCCCTCATCTTTTCATTGTCATGGGAAATTTACCAATCAGAGTCCTAAGGCAATAGCGTAGTTGACAGAAATCCAACCAATATTATTCGGGGAAGGGAATCACGTGACCGAAGAATCCATTATGGTGACCTTTGCTTAAACCACACAGCCGTTAAAAAATTGTTGTCAGTTCATTTCGGAGTCAAATCAGTATATTTTGAGCGCGCTTTTATTTTCAACGGACTCAAATGTGATGTAAAGATGGAGTAAACTCATGCTCATAATTACAACAATTGTCTTTGATTTTTACTAACGCTCATAAAAATCATTATCATCTCAAAACACGCCGTTACCTCAAGTCTAAGGGATAAAGCCCAGTCACGTTCATGCGATGACATCACGTAGGGTGGTACAAGTCAATGCTGGAAGATTACTGTTTGACGGAGCAAAAAGATATCCAAGAAAAACAGAAGCACACGCGATTAGTAAACTGAAAACGATCAATGCCTTGATATTCTTAACAATTCTTGTGGAATTTATTGAAATTATACCACAATAATGTAGAATTAGCAAAAAAACTTAACAAAATATTATATTCCTCACCTAATAAATTATTTACTCGCATTTTCAGAAAGACTGCATTACATTTTTCTACAAAAAGCACAACTACAGTAGCAATTTCACAGCTCATAATGTATTAAATCCGAATTTTCGTTATTTCGAATGACATTTTTTCTTACGTTCGCACTTCACGTCACAGATTTTTTCTTTCAAACTCAAAATTTCTAAAATTGGAATCATTTCCTTGACCCCGAGGCACTTCGTGGCTTGTGGAAGTTTGAAAGTAACGCATCTCAAAATTTGAACCTGATAAAATTATTATACTTAATTACAGTACAACCTAACAGCGCGTTACATTAGAAGGGTTTCATTAACTTCAGGAAAGAGAAGAAACCCTTTCCAGTATCTTCCCTTAAGATAGGAAGTCAATACAAGGATTCTTACATTGATAAGGCAGATAAATCGACCGAGGACTTTATTGAGTTTCTTCCGGACTTCCTCCAGGGATAGAATGGATGGTGCCGCTAGTCTTCCTCTTCGAATCGAAGGATTTGACTCAAGTAGTCCACTTCCTTCCTTACTACCTGCCCCCTTCTCAGTCCCCGTGACTCACTGGACTGATCAAGAGCTGCGTGCCGGCAGACTTCATGCGTCCTTGACCCGAAGTCTCGCCACTGTCTCCCACTGTAGCGCCACCACCCATGCAACCAGAGACTCAGTCACGAGCAGCCATACTGACTTCTATCGTAAGAGAATTGTTCCGCATCCCATCGCCCGCGTGATTGTTTTCGCCCATTTTCGGAAAACAGACCGATATGTCTGAGCGAAGACAATGGTAGTTTCGGCGAGATTTTTCCTGAGTCAAAATAGAGACCATATTTATATTAAATTTTTTTTTTAATTTCAGCAGCTGTAAGAATCATGAAATAAATATTTTTAAATTGAAGGCGAAAATATTTTTTTCAAATGACAAAAGTCCCCGGTAATTATCTAAGTATGCACGCATTAAGTCTTTAATTTGACTCATTTTTTCACGTCGTGCGGGGAAAAATCCTTAGCCTCGGTAAGTTTTCCGGCGATTCCGTTAATTCTCTGTGGCAACTGACTTATTATTAAACATTGCTGAAAAAACAAAACAACTACACACAGTTAAATTTCTAACAAGATCTAGAAGTTACAAATTCCTCATTATTTGAATTAAGCCTCTCAGCAACGCACACCTTCACTCCAGAGAGACTTAGTTAAATCTTATTTCATATTTACTCCACAGAAACGATGCAGTATCTGTTGTCAAGAATCTCGAAATGTAGTGCGGTTAGAGATACATGTTATGGCATCTTTGGAAGATGAGATATTCTTTTTCATTGATGAGACCTTGAATTATAGATGAAATGATGTCTTCCTCAAACGACCTTAAAAGTTGGGCGAACCATGCATTGAATAGAATGAAGTAGATACACCTTTCTAGGCTGTATACCCAAAGCCGTTCCAGAAAATCCCAAACATATCATGCACTTGTAAATATAGTTCCGTATAGTTAGTAAAAATTGGCTTTATAAGATTGAAATGTAAATAGGTAAAGTATACAAATTAACCAATGTCTATGCATAAAAAAATTCTTCCGCAACATATAATTTGATTCTGATCGAAAGATATTCCGCAGTACACATATTACGGATAAAAACATAAATATAGCGCGCGCGATATCCTTATCCATCTTCTAATGTACATTCAAGTACTCTTAAATTGTTCATACTTTTTTTCAAAACCAAATTTCAAAATATCAGTGGCATTTGCACCATAGGTAACCAATGAGTTATCAAGAAAATATTTAAGTACCTGACTTACACGTAAAAACCGTTATGATGGTAAGTTAACATTCCCACGGTATGAAGTCAGCACACTCGGATTTCCAAGGCGCGGAGCGCGTTGTTTGTTGTTGACGATAAATTCTGAAATTTTTCACCAGCGTTTCAGCTGGCATCAATAGCTCCGCAACATGTGGAAACGAATTTCCCGGGGAAAACCGTCAAATCAGAGACGATTGCCCTGATTCAGTAAGGATTAGACGTTGTCGACCGTTAAAAAAACACCCAGGACGTGGAGTTACCGCATAGACACAGACCTGATAAAATTATTATACTTAATTACAGTACAACCTAACAGCGCGTTACATTAGAAGGGTTTCATTAACTTCAGGAAAGAGAATAAACCCTTTATTCTTATCTTTAATACGGTATTTCTTGATTTTTTCGAGGCTATGGCTTGAATAGCATTTTCGAAGAAAAGTGAATCCGAGAGGGGGGGTCAGAGTTAAGGTAGCGCGAGCGAGATTAGTTCCCTAATCATAATAGAGACCATATTCGAATTATGCCTTTTAATTTCACCAGCTGTGTGACACACGAATTAATTATTGCATTATTAATGGTGCAATAATATAGTTTAACATGACAGCAATTGCAAGTAATCAAATGAAAATATCTAAATAAGTCTTTAACTTGACTCATAATTTTCACGCGGTACGTTTGAAACTCCATCAAAACGGAAAGTTTATTGTGAACCCGAAGAATTTACTGCGGTGACAGTATGATTAATTTTCAAAAATAGTTGAGAAAACACACAATCTACACACTGTTGATTTTTGGACGAGATATAGGTGTTAGAAATTCCTCATCTGTTAAATGAGGTCTCTCTGGAGTGCACGTACCATTTCCCATGTAAAATGGACGGTATTTTCTGGCAAATATCTCGGAAAGTAATGTGGTAAAGGGTTACATTTTTGATGTCAATGGAAGGGTGATATATTTTTCTTTAAAATGAGACCAAATTCATCGATTTTTAGGTAAAATGATATTTCGCTCAAACTACCTTAAGACTTAAAGAAAAGGCTGGTGAAAACTCTAACATGGCGCTGTATGGGTGGGAGACCTGGTATTTGCGAAGGGCGGATTTATACGTATGTAGACTTGAGGCATTTGAGATGTCGGTGTGGATCAGAATGGACAGAATGAGCTGGGCGACGAGATGGACAAACGAGGAGGTATTGGATATGGTTGAGAGGAGTGAAAGCTAGTGGAGGAGGTTTGGAGGAAGAAGGAGAGATGGATGGAGGAGGTTTTGAAAAGAGAGGGAGTATTTAAGAGGGCAATAGAGGGGAGAACACTGGGGATGCGTGGAAGAGGAAGGAAGAGCATAGGAATTCCGGACGAATAATAATAGGAGGAATACGACATGAGGATTTTTAGAAGGAACAAATGGCGGGGCATCCATAGTAGTGAAAACGGATTAGTACATTAGTGTACATTTCTCGGGCTCGCCACCGGGAAACTGTCAAATCATACGGATTACTACAGTCCAAAAAGCCACCACTCAGCATGTAGAATACTTGATGATGATGATTAGGCAGAACGATATGCCATAAATTAGGACGTTAGAATAAGTACTGTCCAAAAATCTACAATCAGCTGGATCAATACTGAAATTGGTGAAATGAAATGTCGAAATAATAACAGCCGTTGATGGAAAATCTCTAGGCCATTCTGAATGAAGTACCAGCAGCACCTTCATCTTCCCTATGAAAGGACCTTCAGGATTCGACATCGTCACTTCGACCTGGAGACGCAATCTAAAAGGTCTGTCGAAACTATTGTCAACAATAAAGAATACACGCGTGGAAAATTCGAAAATGCACATCCTTCACATTCCAAACGCCGCGGATTCCCCGTTGCCTAGTTCTAAACGCAATTCACGCTAGACCTAGAATTTAAAGATCGAATTCAGCGAATGAAAACACGAAGAGTTACAACACAACATTTGCGGTATAAGCGGGAGGATAGCTCACATTGGCGAAACACTGAGTTCACGCCTATTCGCGGTATTGGATGTTGAGGCATTTAAATCCACCCCATACGCCAATCCGATTCGTGATTGTCCACATAACACACACTGTCAATCACACCTCGCCATAACGAGAAACTCGAATCCTCATATCCATGAGAAACATTTAGAAAAACAACCGGTTTTTGTAACGTGCATTGGCGTCCTCAAGGGGTGGGGTTCACCAGGGGCATTTGCACTCTTCTGCCCAAAAAACCCGGTGTAGATAATTGTTCTCAATGACCTCAAACGAAAAGCCTAATTTATTTTTTTGCCGAGAGGTACGAAGGTGGACATACACCTTGGGCAAAATTAAAGTTTCTAAGCATATTTTACGCAATTGTAAATCAAAATAAATTAGGAATTAGTCGTAACTTGGAGGCAAAAAAAGAGAAACGCATTCAGTAAAAACTCACTCTATTAAAGGCAAAATGTTGTTTCCAGACTACTTAAAATGCGGCATTTTGCACATAGTTTGCCACGAATTTCCCAGACGACACCCATCCTTTCCCTGGGGTATCCCACATCCCAAGGACCGCTAACAATAAATTAGCGAGCTCTTACGGCTTATATACAATAATAAGGGTGAAAATCCAACAGCGGTAAACAAAACCCTATCAGGAATAACCAGGGCCGGTTGCCACTCCCTCTCTGCCGTCGAACCTCTCGTCTGGAGCCAACCCTGGTTACTTGACACCTTTTCACTTCGGTACACGATGCATACCATTAAAAATATTTCTGCGCTGCATACACCACTTGGCGAGAAGCAAGACGACAAGTTATGAAATTAGGAATGGATTAAATTGTGCCTCTGCATGGGCAGAGGAGTTTTGAGCACAGATGTATCACGTTCGCTTCGAGCAAAGGAGTCATTTCATGCCAAATGATCCAATGATGTTTACATGATAATTTTTACACGCAAATACTTGTAAGCACTGGTAGTTTAATACGATGATTTTAAAAGTTGTACCCCTCCCCGTTTTTCCGCGTCAGCCTTTCCAAGACGGCGCAGGTGAATGTGGGAATTTTTATGATTCTTCCATCGCAGACATCTCAAGAATGAAACGTCAAAGATGAGAGATTATAAAACCACGCTATGTTAAACAAGGAGAGGATTTCCTTTGATGTTTATTCTTTCTTTTACAATCTTTATTGCTGACCTCGAACTTTACGTCAAATTTTTCTTTCCCATACAAAAGTGGTTCTTGAGAAAACTGCGAAAGAGCGAAGAAAAAAGTTTACGAATAATCTGATACACATTTATACTTGAGAAACTAACACTTTCTCTTCTGGAGGAAAATAGAAATGTCTTCGCGCTCAAAATCAGCCACTCTCTTAAAATTAATTTACTCCGTTAGGGGAGCATTAAAAATACGTTGCTTACTGAATATTAAGATGTGCTAAAGTACCACGAAGAGCTAAAATGATAATGGAACTTGGAAGCTGATAATCTACTCGTGGGAGAAATATGGTATATGTAAACTGTCATGACACTCAAAATCAGCGATTTTCTTCGTTGGGGCCCTGTTAAACAAGTGGGGGTTATAGAAAACCAATAAACGCCTCAGTACATCATATGATTAAATCTTAAAAGACACTCCTCTCGTAAAAGATTTATGGCAGGTTTAAACAAGCGGGAAATTGAATTAAAAATTATAGGCTGACAGTCTCGCTTTTGATTGTACCCTCAACGACAGGATTCACCGGGTAACACTCAAAATCGGGTACGCCTGAATAGGAATGCCAATGTGAGGAGGCGTATGTGTGAGTGATATGTGCGTGCTAAAATGGACTATTGTAAGAATGGTGAATCAACCATTATTGAGGTGGATCCAGCCTCAGGGTCACTTATTCCAGACTTTCTAAAAACTTAAATATACCATCTTTGAAGTGCTTTTTATAAACTGAGTAAAAAATAAATTAGGGTTCCCGAGTGTGTTTGCGGTAATTCAGCCTTGAAAGTGGAGGAAGGACCTAAGGCATTCCGGTCGTATTATGATGTTGAAGGTTACTCGGGGTTTTCCACCGGGTCAAACTCTCCATCCTGGCCGACGTTTCGTTGAACGAGTCGTCCATCGACATCAGAACATGATGGTAGGGCTGCCATAAGTTCCCTGATGACGATGGACCTTGGCCGACTTTCATCGAAACGTCGGCCAAGATAGAGAGTTCGACCCGGTGGAAAACCCCGAGTAACCTTCAACGTTGAAAGTGGAGATTTTTACACGTACTCTTATGGGAGATTTCTAAGATTAGAGCAGAAAAACGTCCGATTGAGAGAGAAAGCATATTCCACATTTAATTAAAACTGTTTATAAGCAGCGATAGATCATGGGAAATTGAATTAAAATAACTTATAGGTGTCCTACAGCCCATTTAAAAAAAAGTTATTAGCGAATGCAATGCCGTGATGGAAGTCAAAATCCGGTAGTACAATACAAATGGCGTGGCAGTCGGCTCGTAGAGCTGGACAAATGTTGTCATTAAAAATATATTCGTGGAGAAACCTGTATATTTTGTACTTTAATTTCGGTTTTCAATAGGCAAACCATTTGATCAACGAAAACTAGATTTTAAAAAAATTGAATATACATGAAAATGTTTAACTAATACTTGGTCTTGACTCACGTAGTCTAACCAGAGCCACCTTAAATCAACTGACATGAAATGACTCGAGGGGCTCTGGTAGTAAATAAGTTTCGTTGCAATTCGCACGTGCATTCTGGGGCAAGTACTTCGCGCACTTAATGCATCTCCAGATCAGCGGCTTCCAAAGCGTTTCCTTCGAGGGGAAACATCCCCGACGTATAACCACACGAGGAGCAATAAACCGGTTTCCATTTTAACGACCGATTCTTCGGAATCCTCGAGGCGTCAACGCTGATATCTTCACCTACCCTTCAGCTTGAAAAGGCTTAAAAGAATAAAAAAATCTGCCATTGGTTATGTGAGATTTTTAAATTTTTTACGCCACTTCCGATTTACGGACGTTTATCACCACAAAAAAACTACCATGATGCTCAGAAAACGAGAACACTTTTAATAAAACACCATTTGCACCTAGCATCCCTTCATCCGAAATGCACCAAGCAACGTTATTATTTAGATACGCAATACCACAGTTTCCGCCAAGAGATTAAAAGTAAATCAAGAAATTGGAGGCCTAAGCAAACCTGTTTTTCAATAGATATTCCCACGTAAATAGAGATAGATGCAACTGTCAACAGTACTAACAGAGTTGAAATCGCTCTTAAATTTACATCGCAATGGACCCTTTGAGTGCCAAAAGTTTTTTCTCTCAATTTACATGCGTAATTGTAGTGAACGGTCCTGCCACTAGGAATAAAGTTACGGAATGCCTGGGAGAGTAATCTTCGACACACCGAAAAATAAAGTATTTAACCGCAAAAATAAACTCGTCGAAAAAATAAAACTAAACGCACATCTAGGGCAATAAGAAGGAATTTCTTATCAAAATAGCCTTACGGACACTGCCAATTTAGAAAAAAAGTTCAACATCATTTAAAATTTTTACGACAAAAAAACGGAACAAGTGTATAAGCTCAGTTAACAATAGCGAGTTCATACCATCACAGAAAAAAACCACAGTGTGCCTCGACATTTACAACTAAAATTGATGTTATAACGATCATTAAAGTGGAAAAGATGTCACAAGGGGGTCCTACACAAACATGCTGTCTAATGAGAGGAATCATGGTTAATTCAGTCACCTGTTACGTACGTAAAGCTGTTGAAAACGATTACATATCCTCAATTCCAATGAAATGAGGGTGAGCCCAGCAGCGGACTCTGAGGTGTTCACTAAGGATTTCTACTGTATTAGAAGAAAGATAGACAATCTTATTAAATATTTGATAAACATATAGCTATGTGTGTACATCGTACAAAAAAGGCAGCATCCAGCATTAGGATAACCAAGAAACAAGACTTGCTCTTCAGTACAGCAATAAAAAACACAAGTCAGAAGAAACAGCAAATAAACTTCGAAAACTAAGAAACATTGAATTGGAACGGTGATGTTAGGTAAGTTACGTGAATGTAACGAATATTTACGTTTTACTCTGACAATCAACAATTTTTCATGAGCGTTGCTACCACATGACCTACAAACAGAGTTAAGAAAAATGAAAATACAAAACTAGAGAACGGATCTACGTGACCAGACATGTGCTGCTAAGATCGTAATGGAGAACTCATCAATTATGCCATAACCGGTAATCGAATCCGTGACCTGCGGATTAACCCGACGAGTAGTACGACCCAACGGACAGGGCAATACGGCGACAACAATGGTTGGCACGATTTGAAATCAATACACATTTACCTTCAGCGACCTCTGCGAAACGCCGACTGAATCCGCCCAAAACCATTCAGGCATAACTAATCGAAGTGTCAGCGGAAAAAGCAAGCTTTTCTAGGGAACATGGGAAAGGCCGCGCTTGGGGGAAGGTTAGCGAAATGTTTCATAAAAGACTACCAAATATGAAGTTTCGTGTGACTAGCCACGACCACAGATAGGGGAACCTAAGGCCAATTTATTCTAAATTTAAGCCACACACAGCATGCCCTAAACAAACTGTTGTTAAGGGGTACAAACAAATACTCTAAAATTCAATCCTTTGTCACTCACAACACTAAAGAGAAGAAAAAATTCGCAGTTATGGAAAGAAATTTTAAATTACTACCAACACCTTGACCTTAAAAAGCCAGTGATTAAATTCTCATTGACGGTCTTGCTGGCGGGAATATTTCTAAACCTTTCCCGACCCTACGTTACGGACCTCGTGGTCCCTAAAGCTCCAATTTGGCGAACGGAACGCACTAGTTAGTGGAAATTAAAGTCGCCTTCTGGTAGATAAAGGTAAGAGGAGAAATAATAAGACTGTAAATGGACTGCAAACGACTTCAAGTTAGCGCACAGCGAAGTGCGATCTGGCATTCTAAAACTCGAGCTTTTAGAAGTTAACTAAATATGTACAAACACGGATTCCTGGTAGATAGTGCACATGAATCTGAAAGCTAAAACACATTAATCATTCTCCCAAAAACAGAAAACATTTAACAAGAATTGTACGGGTATGCCCTCCAGACACAAACAAGGAAGAACTTCCAACGCGGAGATGGCGTCAAAAAGTTTACGTTTCTGGCTCGTAAGCTTTCTCAACTATTTTTATAAATAAATCAATTACTCACGACAGTAATACTTACAGAAAGACAAAAGAAGTTTTGGTTCTTAAGGTGTTTTCAGCATATGCCATTCAAAAAATGAGTCAAGTTAAAACCTAAAAGGTACGCACACTGAGTAATTAACAGAGAATTTCAGTAATATAAAACTAAGACTTTGCATAATACATGCAAAAATTGTTATTTCGTGCTGCTTACGGTTGCTAAAATTTATATATAATATTTGAATATGGTCTCTATTAAGGCCAGGGAGAAATCTCTCGCGACTGACATCAAATGACGATCGAATTGGGAGTGGAATAGGAAAACGAGAGGTTGATTCTCCTAGCTCCGCTCACAGAGAGCGTAGCCACCGGAAGACACCAGGCGTCTTTCAATGTTCGTTTCGATGGTGCAAGACCCGCCCCCAAACGGTCAATTGAAAAAATACGATTAGCGCGCTCACGCTACGACACCGATGAATACAACGGGTCAACATTCTGTGCATTCCTGAGCGTGAACCATCATTTTCTCTTGGCAGCGCCTGACCCACGCCGCCTTACTTATAGGTTGTTTTATACTGCAGACGTAGGGTGAAAGCAAGGCCAGAACTTACGGCCATCCGTTCTGGACCAGAATTGCTCTTCTCTTATTCTCTACCACAGGCAATAATGATGATAATACGCCTTTTCTGAGGTGAGGTTGAGACTAGGGCATCACTTCTTCCATCTAACCCCTCGTCGGATACGTATATGAAATAAGTATATCGAAAGATATATACATGTGATGGAAAAACGTAAGAAAATAAGGAGGTGAAATCTATGACGAAAAAACGCACTGCAGGAAAACACCCACAGATGAAGAGGAGAGTGAAAAACCTGCGAAAACCTTCAGACAGATAAAGCAAAGGTAACTCAAATAAGGAGGAGATATAAATGAAAAATGATAAAGGTAGTATGTACATAATTGTACAATAAAAAATAAAAAATTGTAAAATAGAAAAAAAATTGTAAAATAAAAACAAAAAATAATCAAAATTTAAAAAATGAACAAATAAAATAAATGAATAAATAATATTACGAGAAATTAATAATAACAAATCAATCAGAAACAGTACATCAAATATTTTCAAAAAACTTCATAAAAATAGAATTAAAATGAAAATGGTTTATAATATTGGTTAAATCAACAAAAAAGTATTTTTTGAAAAGATAAATAAAAATTATTTGAGCTAAATAAAATTAATAGCTTAATAAAAAAAGCATGGCTATATACTTGAGTCATTACGAAGTTTTGGCTCTCAACAATTAAGTACTAAACTTTGTGGCGTATCTTGCACGGAGGCAGCGATTTCAAGTCAAACGGAGCGAAAAGCGAAGCAGAATTTCCGTTTCTCAGCGACTAAACTTCTTGGACACTCAGCGGAAGTTTCTCTGTATTCTCCGTGATATTAAAAAGGCCTCCCTTAATAGAGTAAAGGTAGTCGCATCACGTCGACAATTTTCACGAAAAAATTAAAACAGCGAAGCATCAAAAGCTTGAATTTCGCCAACAAGAAGTGCGAGAGAAAACATGGCTGATAATACCGGTGCAATACTAAACTGAGTAACACGGTTGAGTTTAACGATGCGGACGGTAACGATGGGATACGTAGCCGCTAGAAACTCATGGGCTACACCTAGGATTAGATTACTGGAAAAATTCATAAAGGCGAGTTATAGCGAGACGCTGTGGATATAGATAACTTAGACCCCAAGCTATATCCCTTCGAATGATAAAGTGACAAAATATGAGAGATACCCTGACGAACTAATAGGTCCAATATTTTCTCCTTCCCACATACCATTATTGCCTACAACCAGGAGGGGTTTCACGGTTCCTTATTTCGCGTTGTGGTTTTCATCAACCAAAATGCTAAACTCTATTAAATGGCAATTCTCACAGTTTCTGTTTAATTGAACACACTGTATAAATAAAAAATAATGGTTAAAAGCACTTGACTAAGTTAGAAAAAAGGCAATCACGTTTTCGCTCTGTTGTGCGCGATCATAAAATAACGATAATGTAAGCGTTTACCATTATATCAGCGGAGTTTCAAGTTTTTCACTTAAGTAATTATTGTTAAGCCGTTCAATTTACAAACCTACTTCTTATCGGGAACAATCCATTTTAGCGCAGTGAGGCTACAACTGATAACTTCCTCCGGAGCGGCCCGGAACGCAGCTTCGGTACTTCTTGTAATACTGGAGTGGAGCTCTGAAAACTTTTCTCCTTTCAATCAATCCGGAAGGTTTTTCATACGAAATAGAAGAATGGCAATCCTCATATTTCAGATTTAATCCCCAGACCCTCGGCCGTTTCAGAGCTCCGATACTTCTTAACTTCAAAATTTCTCGCTACAACGAACCACGAGAGACAATACAATACTATCTTTTTTCACACTGATGCATTCCGTTTACGGACGGGCACACTAAAACACTCCCTTACCCTTTTCCGATTCCATTTCCATATCCCCTCCCTTTCCATCGCTGGTGCCATAACAGTCCCCCCGCGGCGTCTCGCAGCGTCGCACGTAGATGTCGCTAACCATGTCATAAGGAGTTACGGCACGGAAGAGTACCACAGTGAGGGAGAGAAGGGTGTGGTCGGTAGGTCGGCTGAGTAGTTCGCGAAGACACTTCGCTTCCCTCGCCGTGAGCAAGTGACGACGGCCGCCGACGCCACTCGCCTCATTATCGCACGCAGATTCCAATCGATAACAAGTGACAATCGAAACAGCGACAATATTTACTTCCCGGGATTCGCGCCGCGATACGGCCGACGGAGAGAGAGAGGAATTATGGGAAGTATTCCGTTCAAGGCGTTGAAGTTAGGGCAGACCGGAACACATCAGAGCATTCGAATTGTGAACTCGAAAGACGTTGAATGGCACGATGCGCGCGGGCGAAACGATTGATTACCTCCGATGGCTGGACAAATATGGTCATAACAAGTACACCCGTGGAAATATATGCATATTTTCTACCTTTATTTTGGTTTTCATTGGGCAAACCATTTTATCCACGAAAGTCGGATTTTTTAAAAACAGGATACATATAAGAATGTTCAACTCAGTATTTATCTTGACTCACAGTCAAACCAGAGCCACTTTAAGGTTTTTAGCGTACGGTTAACAGAATTATGTAAGTGAACAACAGTCACGGCCGAATGTTCGGGTAACTCCATCGGTTCCGTTCAAAATAAGTATTTAAAAAGACAAGCTTTTTTTCCACACAGTAATTATAAGCTTTCATTTAGAAGTTTCTTTCGTCTCACACCAAACCAAGCACTTCCTCGTTTGTCTTACATTCCTTCCACTGCTCCTCCTCCTTCCTCCAAACCCACATCTCGAACGCCTGCAGTCAGTTCTCATCTTCTCTCTAAGTCCGTGTTTCTGACCCACACAACGCTATCCGCATACCAAGCTCTTTATCAGCCGCGTCTTCAAATTCTTACCAAAGTTAAACGTAATCTGCTCCCTCCAAAAGACTCATTTCATATATTCCGTTGTCTCGGGCGTGACTTCGTGGAATTTGCTTAGAATTGTAAATGCCAAGAATAACTTAGTTTTTCCAAACAGATTTATTGCAACAAGACGACCTAGGTTTCGATGAAGCTCGTCATCATCAGTTCTGATGATGACGTCTTGTTATTTAAACCCACCTTAACCAGTAGATAAACCAATAATTACACGAGTTAAAAACTTCCCATTATCCACTTGTGACGCCTCTCCGGGAAATATACACAAAAACAACTATCGCAGATAAAATTATCGACGTTCTTATGGTGGCTCGGGCCCCGGGTCGGGTCTCATGAATAATCTGATTATTTTGTGCGTTAAATTTGGTTTTCATGAATTAAGCCATTTCATCAGCAAAAGCAGAATTATTTTAACTGAATAACTAATAATATGAAACATCGTATTTGTATCAAATGAAGTAAACAAATAATAGGGTATTCAGACTATTTCTACTATAGTTCAGCCTTGATAGAGGGGATTTTAACACGGGCCTTCATGGAGATTGTTCACTTATCACCAGAAAAATGTCAATTTTAACAAGAAAGCATATTCAACCTTTCAATAACACTGTTGACAAGAAGCGAAAAGTCCTAGGAAATAAAATGGCATTTGAGATCTTAGGTTTTCCCGGCGTATTTGCTGGATTAATGTTTCTCGGGTATTCCACCGGGTAAGAAGGTCCATGTCTCCCGACGTTTCGGAGAACGACTTGCTCTTCATATTCAGAACCCCAGAAGATGGAGAGCAAGTCCTTCCCCGAAACGTCGGGAAAATAGGACCATCTTATCCGGAGGAGTGCCCGAGAAAAATTAATCCAAAAGTAGGCATCTTATCAACTATTTAAAAAAAAGTAATTAGCGAGCTACTGCCATAATTAACCCTAATTGGTCACATGGGGTTCAATAAACCCCAACCCTTTTTTTAGACTTAATTATTACAATAAAACGTATTTTGCATAATATTTTTGTGTTATAACGATTAATACTCCTTTCATTTTAATTATTCTTGCAAAATAAATTACTTTTATTTTTTGACATTTCTCAATCTCAAAATAAATGTACCTACTTTTTTGAGCGAGCAGTAATGAAGCACATTTGTATTCAAATATATTATTTCAGGAATAGATTCTTACAGTTTTTTGCTCAAAATCAATTCTGTAAAAAAACATTTTTTCCATAAAAACACATTAATTTTGGCGCTTAGTTTTACAATACTGAAACAATTGATTTTTGTTGGAAAACTGTGACACCTTTTTCTGCGATCCTTAAACAATAGCTAAATAATTTTTTAAAGAATTTTAGAACTTATTATTGAAGCAGGATATCACTTCTTCGGCGCTGGGTTGAATTTAGCCCAATGTGACCGTTATGCAATTTTACTGAAGTGTGACCAATTACGGTGGTCAAAATTAGGTAGTTCCATGCAAATGGCGCAGCAGTCGGCTTCTAGGGCTGGACAAGTACGGTCATTACAAATATATACGTGGAATAATCCGCATAATTAGCACTTTCAAGGTTTTTTTTCAATAAGCAAACAATTTAATCAGCGAAAGCAAGATTTTTAAACTGAATTTATATGAAAGTACAGTATTGTTCTATCGACCTCTTAATTTAATACCACTTCTAAAATATCGAGGGTAGGTCAGGAACAATGAAACTATAATACCTTGCCGACGTTTCGGAGAGTAATGCATCTCATCATCAGGGCTATACAAAAGAATACATAAAGGTACAACCGTTAATTAATAAAAGGATCACTTATACATCAATTACAATATAAAAATTACCTTGGGATAAATAATCATTGGGATTCATCTTCAGTAGATAAGACTTTTTAGGGCAGAATTTGTTTGAGTAATTGCACATTCCAGAACCAGTAAGAAACATCCTTCTGTGCATTATAAAAAAAAACATTTAAATAATGTGACCTCTATGTATACATATCAGCAATATGCATAGAGGTCACTGTTTTTAAAGCGTTTTTATAATGCACAGTGTGGTGTTTGTTACTGGCTCTGGAATGTGCAATTACCATAACAAATCTTTCCTTAAAGTCTATCTACTGAAGATGAATCCCTATTATTACCAATTCCAAGTAATTTTTACACCGAAATTTTACTTTGTAATTGATTTATAAGTGATCCTTTTATTAATTAACGGCTGTAGTACCCTCATGTATTTTTTTGTATAGTTCTGATGATGGGGTGCATTACACTCCTAAACGTCGGCAAGGTATTATAGTTTCATTGTTCCCGATCTACCCTCGATATTTTAAAAGTGGTTATATATGTCAGTGCGTAACTTAGTACGTATCTTAACTCAGGTAGTCGAGCCGGAGTCACCTTAAGCACTTTAGCGTATACAATTAACATTCCGATCCGTTTATAAGATCGCTGGGTCAGAAACGAATGGAATGCAAGATGGCTGTCGCGTCGTGAAGTTCGCAGCGCACTGGAGCGAATGGAAGGCTCTTATGTTGGTCGCGCGCCGCACGCGAGGCCGCACGCAGCCGGGCCTAAGGGAAGGCACGGGGCAGCGGCGGCGCACGTCTTAACTGAAGCCGGGCGATCGAAGAAAGACACAATTCAGGGACGGCGCCACGAATAGCCCCCCCACCGGCAAAGCGGGTCGCGAGTCTTCTTTTTTTATTTTTTTTCGCTTTTTTTCTTCTTCGACGGACTGAGCGGAGAGGTACGGAAGGCACCACAACCGAGAGGAGCGCTTCTCGTCTGAAACAAAATGATCGCGAAGCGCTCGAATGCGCAGTCTCGATGACGCGGATTCGTCGAGTGCAGCGGTAGCGAAACGTCGAGTAAAGCGGCAGAGAAACCTAGAAATGCGGGGGTAGAAATGCTGCATCTTCATAACGTATTTATCAGTCAATTTGAATTTTTAGAGCCACACGTCTTCGAATTGAAGGAATTTTACAGTCACAAAAACACTTTTAGTTAAAAAAGTTGGATTGTTACTCTACATTCACAATCAGAGCGATTCAAACACTTGAGACACAAAAATCCATATAAACTAATGATTTATTAATTTTAAAAAACCAATAACACAGGTTCCTCATCCATAGCTCGCAGTACAACTTCATTTTTTAATCGGCTACTGGCAAGCCCATTAGAAGCCAGAGAAGGGATTACATGAACTAGTAGTTAAGCTCACGCTTCGAGAACCGCTGTAGACCTAAGTACCGGCAATTCCAAACGTTTGAGGAGGGTCGGATCCTATACGGGAAACTCCCCCGCGACAAATACTGCCCAACGGAGTGACGTAATCACCGGGTGCATGCCAAGAGCCTAACTCATGCGATGTTCCAAGGATCTGTTTCGAGTTCTCCGGCCACCGCAGCGGCTAGACCGCCAGCTTGAAATACCCTACTCTTCATTCCAAGTTCTCCGATCCGGATTATTCCACTACCATTTCAAGTTTGGTGTCCTAACACCCACTGCCGAACGCCTCTCACAGACTTCTAGCAATTATGTCTCTCAAGTACTTCTGATTCGCATAAAATAGATAAATAGAGACTTAAATCGGAATGTATATTCTCTTCAAGTGAATGCATGAAGTAATCGCATGAGCTGACCAAAGTATCTTATTAGGTATTAAGTATTTTATCTCATTTTTAAGTGTTAACAATTAAAAATCTCAACCCTGAAGTCCGTAATGATTTCCATGCTTTCACGATTTCACCAAGAGCAATGAATTTCCCGTATATTTCAACGAAAAACCGTTCCTAAAGCCCTAGAGAAGATTTCCTATAAAAATCGTGAGAGCAGCTTTCATTAAAAATTATCAAGCATGAAAGCATTACTCGCATTAGAGTATAAAATATGAAACTGTCGTGAGATCGGCAACACCAATTTTTTACCACCAGCACGAATAAAAATATTTTGGCAAGGTAATTTATTTCAATCAAATATTTTCATGAACTACTAAGTACAGATTCGAAAAGTTCAGTAAGCATAAGAAGAGCGAAAATGGAGTATATTACAACACCAATAGATTTCAATTTGCAGTAAATATACGGGAGAGAGCAGGTCGTAAGAACAACCAAAGATACCGGGTTACACACAGATCATCCACGATGACTTCGACAGAAAATTTGAACTAACTAATATTCGAAAGTTCAGGAAAAGAGAGAAATGGTGGAGATCACAACACCCACGATTGATAAAAAAAAGGAATTGCACATTTAGAGGGAATAATATAGAACATACAAAAATTTTAAAAATTCCCTTGCGTAAGATTAGTTCAATTACCGGGTCCGATTGAACTGCCCCCCAGTGGCTGCGGTGGGAAAAAATGTCAATACACGATCGTGAGCAGGATGGACATGCTAATACATTGCAGACAGCTTCGGAGTTAACTCGCGAATTGTGAGACTCATTTTATGAATGGTTCACGATTATACCAGTGTTCTGTACGTATACTATTTTTACACGTAGTTTTCAATTGTATTGAGATTATAGCTGATAAAATAAGTAAATTTATAGTCTTTACAAGTTACTGCCATAGCTTTCTCCTGATTTTAACTCCTAACTCTGAAAACTACAGACTAATACTATAATAAAAAGATGGGATATGAACTACCGAATACGCCCGTCGATCACGCGCACCTTTTTCCCCGAATTCGTGGTTGAAAAGAGCGCGTCTTAAGCGAGTTGTCCTTATCTCTCTGCATTTCCTGGAAACCACTACGGTAGCTGGTAGAAGCTCAAAATCGGAGCTCGGTTCCTCAACCCGTACTGACAAGCTAAACATCGTAGAGCTAGTGTCATTTGAATGAGAAGCGATTACTTCTCTCATTTTATCGTGGAGAAACAAACTTATGAGCGCTAAAGAAAAGCTTTGGTATCAGTAGTAAGTACTAGGGCCGCCAAAAACTCGCGCGAGGAGAATGAAGAAAGAGGCCATTTTTTTCCCGACGCTCATAAAAGCAGGTTGCGCGTCTTATGGTCGGTTCCATAACATTTAGTTATGTAATTAATAGTTATGAGATCGATGAAGTTATAGATCTCATACAAATATTCGGGTCGCAGGAACACATCTACTAGTTACGGAAATTATTTACCAATAGGTATCAGCTTTGAATTTTTTATCTTATCTTCTCCGCCGGATAAAATTAATGCAACTTTAGCCAAGGAATAATTTCTATTGGACATAATTTTGGGTCATTAAGAGTAAACACACCGGTCATTTGTATCAAAACTTCTTTTATCAAGTAATTAAGTCTCCAAGCGTTTAATTGCGCATCCGCCACCTTGGCTACTTTTGGAACTCATAACAACTTGCCATAAGTTATGAAACCAATAAATTTGTCAAATTTTTCAGCAATACTTATTGAAAGGTTGCCATGGGTCCCATAACTTTACAGAATACATATGTGTCGTCCCTGCTACTGGCCATTACACGGGTGCGTGTGGTACACGGGTCAATACTGTATTGAACATTTGAGTTCAGAAAGGCTGCCAGAAAAATGAACGACTTAGAGGACAGTCTGATAAAATTGTCCGGTCTTCAATGTCTTGAGTGTACGAATAATTCAAGAGTTATTTGCATCAGCGGTACCCATCATGCCGAAATAAAGGACTATTCCCGCGTGATTTCTTGGCCTGAAATTACAAATACAACAATAGTTCCCCGGGGCTAATAAATAACACTTTTTGCTAGTCAACATATATTTCCGATTGCTTACACGAATTAATCAGATATTTAGGGCCTTTAGGAATTCCAACTGAAATACGGACTGTACGATATTCAGAGTGTGCTAAGGCCCCCAGGCGTTTCACAAAGATACTGGCTTGTTTGACAACCGCATCGGTAATAAAAACGAAACGAAGGGGCCTGCGGTCAAGTCGAACATTTGATGGAGACCCAGGAAGTTTGTAAGGAAAAGATGAGACGACCAGATGGTCAGATTGGATGGAAGAGCACATAACCGCAGGAATAAGACGAGCAAAGATTGGTAACATGCCACAGCTTTTCAACGAAAATATCTTAATTTCATCGTTGATGGTAGCCACACGTAAGAGGTCTTGCGCAATGTTAATCGGCAGGCCAACGTAATTCCCGCAGTTTTTGTATGGCGAAAAGTTCGATATGATAACAGACACGCTAACATAATAGCCAGTGCAGTAATGAAAAACTAAACAGCCTTGGATCAAAATTAGGCCTTTTCTACCGTTCCATTAGGTGGCCACGCCTGGCTTCGGTGGCGACAAAGTTTTCGTCTTCTTATACAGGGGATGCGAGTTCGAGTCCCGCTAGAGTCGACTCTGTAATCACCCAGGACATCGATACAAGTTTCAATAAATTACATGTAATAGAGGACTGCATGGGGTCTGATTTATTAAGAAAAAATGTCATTTACAATATTTTTTGAGGGCTATAGCCCCAAGCTTCACTTCAATCGAGGGCCTTTCGCGGACCTTCAAGAGAGGGTGATTGTCAATTAATTATTCAAGTAAAACGTTTCCGAATTTGCACTTTGCGGAAGTGTTATATCACAATAAAAATACGAAAATTCGTCGGATAAGCTAATCATAAGTCAATCTAGAATACCTTTTCCGAATTGAACTATGCCACATTATCATATTATAACAGGAATACCAAAATTCGTCCGATGTGCAAATGTTATACCTGGATGCATGTCGAAATTACAACACCAACTGAAAAGCGTACATTCATTCAATATTGAAAACTGTACCTCTTCAAATGCAGCGATTAATTTTTCACGTTGACGCATGCGCAGATGGATTACATATTTTTAACCCGGAAGCGAGCCAAGTATATCATAGGGGAAAAAATATCACGCATGTTCCCCAATGACACATTGTGCGATCCTTTTTCCGCTTATTTTGGCGGAAACCAACATTTTATGCGCCATTGTGTTCAACCCGAAGGTCGGCTTTATCGGTGAGCGATAAGTGCAACGCGTTCATACGCATTGTCAGCCAGGAGTCGACAAAAAGCGGCTCGTGCGAGTCACATGCGGCTCTTTGGTAAAGTACATGTGCCCCTGAAATAATGGTGAAAAATGAAAATGATACAATCACTGTTTGATTTGGAAGTTTCCATACAGTAAGAGATTACATCAAACTTCAGAAATCCTTGGTACACATTACTATATTACTCATTACGAATAGTTTCCTTGCCCTTCAGCTTCAACTTGCACGGTGGGGCACAACTATTCGCCGTAAGTACAGAGTTCAAACTGCGGGTCTTTCAAGTTCGATCTTATCTCTTCCGAGGCGGAATACACGAGACAGAAAATAAGGAAATATTAACAGCTAGGGGGGCGGGAGGGGGGGAGGGGAAGGAGAAGGAAGACGTTTCCGCTACGCTCGACGAGCGATAACAGGTAGCAGTGAGGGGCGCTTAAGGCTGAGACGGGGGCAGGAGAGAAGATTGGCAGGGAATGTCAAATATCCGATCCCGCCGAGTCGACTTCTCAACCGGATGCCCCAATATACCGTCGCGGAGGCCGACGCCACCGTCGCCGTCCGCACGAAAAAGACGCGAGAATGAGAAATCTCCAGACGCGAGAATCGATGCGAGGGTGGAGGGGGGGACGACACTTTTGCCATCTCTCAACACTGGCGGACTATAGCACCTAATCCAAAACCTGTCGCACTTCTCCCTGAATACACATTTCGATTTCCTTTCGGCGAGTGAATTCCCGCCGAGAAGCAAACTTTCCGGTATTTAAACGACGAAACTAAAAGGAGAATCGGCCAAATAAATATCACGTATAGATTAAATTAGTATATCCATGACAAGTGTTTCACGGGAAGGGCTTAGAAAGCCATACCGTTCCGCCAAACGGAAAGGATAAGATGAAAAGAGCAAGCGGCATAACTTTGGACTTTTACACCAAAAATAGGTTTCCAAGAACGCGAAAATAAAACTATATTATTAAACAGGGGAGAGAAACCAGAGTGCTTCTATGCAAGAGAATGTCCGTCGCCTGGCATTGAACTATAATTTATAAATCCTCGCCTTGGAGGACGATTTATCGCCGTGAATTCTGCAAGCGTGCGTGAATAAATTATAAAAATCCATAAGCGTGAATCAAAATGCTTCTGCGAGAAATTACGGCTTACCAACACGTCGGATACCACGATTGCCAGATAATCCGTTTTCATTAATTTGGATAGCATACAATGGACAAATTTGTTCGTGCCGTGAATGTATCTCCTAAAAGACCAAATAACTGCAAGATTTTATCGAAAATCCAATGATTAGAAATGTAATATCCTATTCAGAGTGGCAGTGGCGTCATGGTCGCTTGGTCGCAAGGTCGCTCGAACTTATCGCTCACCGATAAGCCTTAAATGCAAGTGTAACAAACACGCATGGTCTTTGCCGGCTAACATAAAACGAGCAAATCAACGCGTTATTAGAAAAAACGACTTCCTTTCACGAGATGATTTGAGCAAATTGACAAAGAGCAACAGTCGAAAGTTCAGTAAATTGGGAATTAACAATAAAAAGAAATTTGGACAGCAAGCACAGGCTGAGGTCAGCGATAACCTTAGGGAAACAACTATATTTTAAAAAAGTTGTTCTACGCATCGCAAGATCAATATCACAAGCGAACAACCATCGAAAACCACAGAGCACAATCCCTATTCAAATGTCATCGATTCCCTACAGCCAGTTATGTTGAAGGTGAAAAAATGACTATTTTCTTTGACTTGGAACGCTCACAAAATTCATAACGTTTTTTTTAAGTTTTTCAACTGTTTTCTATTCCTAAGAGATAATTATGAGTGTATTTAGTGTTTATTTATAGCATTGTTGGTTTTGCTTCAAGTGCGCAGCCAAAATTAAAGCGTTCACAATCATAGTTATCGACTAGTGTGTTTTTCAATATGTGTATCCCACTCAATTCTTTACGATAAGTTATACATGATAACAAATCGAGAAAATATAACTCAATGCAGCAAATACTTTCTACAACAATACCAAATTAACACGCTGAAATGTCCTGAGGATAGATTAACCTCATCTCATTTCGTGAGCGACATTCACAGTTTAACTTATTACGGAAACAAATAGGAAGCCTCCTCCAAGGCACACACGGTTTTCTGAGAAGTTGCGCTACCGCGAAAAATCACACAGTTTGGATTAAAGCCATGGATTACCGGAGGCGTCAGTCGTCCTTGAACCTCAGATTCGACTACACCGTACCAGTCACCAAAACACCACCAGTCATGATTTCGTACGCCACGAGTTGGGATTTACAAGAAAATAAAAAAGAAGTGAACGGCTCGGAGTCTGCACTGATTAGGTTGCAAAGACTTTCCGAGAGATTTTATCGCGGAAACGGATGGGAAGTCCAATTAGCCATTCAGGAAATATCCGCGCGTTTTCAAATGGCTTCTTGACGGCATTTTCTGCATTTCAGGCAATCTCCGAACACGATAACGCAACCGGCAAAAGTCGCAGGTTAAATCCACGCACCACCGGGAATCTTCTTAAGTCACCACGAATTATAGGTAGACACGAAATTTCATTGGCGAATTCGGTCTTTGCACTAAATAATTTTTTTGGCAATTACTTAAGTAGAGCAAAAATTTTCCCATCTTCAGGACGACTCGACATTTCCTGACGTGACGAAAACGAACGGTGAGTTTTCCATCAGTTAGTTTTCGTCGTCTTAAAAGCAAATAGAGAAGTGCCGAAGGGGTGTCGACTACCCAGGGTTAAGAATAAGTGGGTGACGTAAGAGTGTGAACTATATGCTCTAGTAATAGGCATATACGCCCTGCTAAGCCAAAAGACGGTAACCGACATTTCCGACCGACGGCACATTTCCAGGTTACAGTTGATTTAGTTATGTTCAACCTTGAGGATTTCAAAAATCTAAACAAAAAAACCGCGTGTGCAGCGGTTTGCCTGATATCAGTTCTGCTTTCAACGTATCTAAAGGAAAAATGTCAGTTTTCTAGACCAAAAAACAGTAACTACAAGTCTTTCTCCCAGAAAATCTCATTAATTTTGTTCCCTCATGATTCATCTTCATTCCATATTTCCTGCACTGACAATCTAAGCATAAAATAAAGTTATAAATCTCTTCGAAGATGGACTAAGTGAGGTTTCGAAGATGAAAGCTTAACTGAATGCAATAACTCAGGACCAGCAATCATGTAGATACTATTATTGTCTATTAGCAGAGCAGAGCAGTGTATGAAAAGATTGTTTTTCGTTGGTTTGGCCATGAGGAGAGAATAGAAAAATCGAAACACAAACCATCTCTATGTTTGTAGAGTGAATGATGCGAGAGGAAGAGGTAGACCGCGAGAGTCGGGGTAAATGCGTTAGAAGCGGCTCAAAAGAGAAGGAATATTAGAAGTATCAAGTGTAGGAGAGGTAATACGTAACAAAATATGAATGTAAGAGAGGCGAAAGTGGTGGACAAGACGAGTGCAATATTGAGAAAAATATTCAAAGGAAGTCATTATATAAGAACTAACGCAAAAACTTATTTCTTCCCTTTTGCAAACCCTAAAAGGTAATGCGTTAGGTACGTACGTAAATTAAAATAATCCGCAAAAATGCAAACATATGTTTCTTCAAGGGGTGGTAATTTACTCCTTGTACATCTAAAAGATTAAGATGGGAAACCTCTACATAAAACTTGGTATGAAAAAAAACTCTGATCTCATTGGTTGTCGTAGACGTCGTGCAACGGAAAAATTAAGACTTTTAAAGATTCACTCATCTTCTGTTGACGGCGCCAGCAAACTACGACCGCTGTAATAGGTCACACAAAGTCACTATCATCTACTAAACAAATAGTAAGTTCGCAAACCGTCCATTTCCGTCACGTCACGAAGCAGCGATCGTATTCCCATCTCAATACCTAAATATAAATAAACTTCCATAAAGAGGGCCATTCACGGCCAGAGCAAAGACAGAATTATGAGTTACTGTTAAAAAAAAACTAATATCTGTCTCGCCCCTCTTCCATTCCCGTCCTTAATTCCAGTGTCATTTTCTCCAATCTTCATCCTAATATTACTAATGCGGTGACCTGAAAGCTGGAAGACAAATAGGCAGGATCATATTAACCATGAACCCAGTTTTGCAAGGGGAACGAAATTGCGCGATTCGAAAAAACCTTTTTTTTCGCAATCTGGTGTGCAATAATAACTGAACACTGATGGCGTCCACTTTCCAACGTATACTTCTCAGAAAAAATAAATAGTGTAGATTCGATCGAACTAGACAGTCCTCTGTACGTCATTTAGGTTGTGTGTGTGCTATGCGATTAAATCGTCTGCCTACTTTTGCTGCAATCGTACCTATGTCTGGTTAATGGCAAAGAAAGTAAGCAAACCCTTATTGCCGCAATATCGCAGTCATCAAATCGAAGATTGATTGGCAGCAGCTAGCCACTTCAGTATCTTTCCAGCATACCGTTTTAATGGGGATCAGGTTGGTGCGGTATTTCTGGTCCAGATTCGAATTCCAGGGGTGAACGAGATTCTTCCCGGGAATCCCGATCCCTAATTGGCTACCTTACGAAGAGTACTTCAAGTGCAGTACTTCGTCCATAAGAGAGGACAGCTAGATTATGGGCCTCGTTAAAGAGTACCGGTGATTTGGATATCCGATAGGTAAGGTGTGTCACCAGCGAAAGACCCATTTTTAAAGTACCAATACGTCATTGAAATCATTGAAATATTGCAAGCCCTATCCATGGTGAATGCCGCGCGGACCACAAAATATCTAGTGTTTCTACACCAGATATGCAGTGCTTGTCCCAGTTGAAGGTATTTTGAACGAGCACTATTTCACTAATTACAATGGACACCGTATTCGAATTTAATGTATCAATTTCAGCGCTGTTGGAAGCTTTAATTACATGTTGTAATATTAATGGTTCATTAATATACCTTTACATGACAGAAATTCTAAGTGATTAAATTAACATATCTACATAAGTCTTTAACTTGACTCATTTTTTCACGAGGTACGTATAAAACTCATTAAAAACGGGAGGTTTTATTGCGATTCTGAAAAATTACTGCGGTGACAATGTGATTTATTTTTTTTTAATCGAGAAAACATCCAATGCACACTCAGTTTTTTGACACGATCTAGACGTTATAAATTCCTCATTTGTTTAAATTTAGGTCTCTCTGGAGTGCATACACGTATCATTTCCCATGTAAAATGGCTGGTATTTATCGTGGAAAAACTCGGAAAGTAGTCCGGGAAGGGGCTGATAATTTGGTATCTTAGAAATTGAGTGATATTTCTCTTGAAACTGAGACCAAATTTATTGACCTCTAGGTGAAATGATTTCGCTAAAACGACCTTCAATCGGAACCTCGCACGTACCCTCAACTGATGAGCGAAGACCAAAAAGTAATCGGGAGAACAAAGCAAGGCAATTATAAAAACCAAGAAAGTGCTACTTCGACGAAACATGCTAACATACAATACACGGGTAAACATACTACTACTGATTAGAATCATTAATACTTAAATTATTGTAAACTAGAAGACTAGTTCACGAAGAAAATAAAATCATGCCTAAAATTTCAAGTGAGATGACACGATAGTAACAGTTGCAAGTTAATAGCAATAAGTAGCAATGTAATCACCAAGCCACATCCAGTCTCATCTTCATACCTCGAGTCATGCTGATATGAATTTTTTTTAATTATAGAAAAACATAATTATTCAAACAATACAAAGGAAAAGGAGGAATTCGGTCATCGTTATGACTCAAGACTGTGGCAATGAAACCTCCTTAAGTTCTGAGTTAATTAACAATCCTGCAACAAACCCTAGAGTAGTCTTCCAGGATAACACTTGGATGTGGACCAAAGTTTCCCCGAGGAGTGGGGAGCGCGAAAGATGAGAGAGGATGGAGGACCTCGTCCTTCGGGGTGAGTTAGCAATACAGATGATTTCCCAAACTAAAACGTGTAAACTTGGAAACTCGGCGAAGAGGGGGAGAAAAGTACCATTTTCCTGCTTTTTAACTACACCAACCAAGCAATAAAAGTAGAAGCGAGCGAGCCGATTTTATGCACGAGTTTATTCCCTGAGTTTTCCCTGTTTTCGAAGCAGATGGATCGATCTTATGCGAGCTTTCACGATAGTATTGGATGAATGCAATAAATACTTCGCAAGGAGATGTTATTAGGATTACTTCAAGCCCCAACTCAACTGCAACGATGCGGAATTATAGGGGCATGATTTGATTTTCGAATAAAGGATCGAAAACTGGGCGCCGGAAAAATACCTTGAGTGATTTCTCCAAGTTTATACGAAACTTACAAATTAACCAGAACACATAATTAGAACAAAGAAGAAATACTTATGCATTTCATAAACCGTTACCAAATATAATATCATATTGATCCGGATTTACTTTGCTTGGTTAGCAAAATGTTTTAGGGCTACTGAGAGTTCAAAATGAACGTATTTTTGCTGCTGTTGTTAGTGCAATCGCCAAAAAATGCCAGGAATGTTCTGTCCACAAGTTAGTGGGAGAAAAGTAAAACCATCATATCAACGACGATTTACTTCAATGGGTTTCGCTACTACGATCCACTAAACGATAACTTAATATTAGACCACCAATGAATACCAGAGAACGATCGATTAACGCCATGCACACATTCTTTAGAAAATTCCATTGTTCCACGCGAAGGAGTAATTATCAACCCAACGCTTTCATGAAGACATCGATTTGTTTCTACCCTCTTTTCCCATAAAAATTGCTCTTTTCAGGAAAAAAACTCAATATTTCTCCCATGCTATACTAACTTCAACGATTCACCTATTTCTATACTCGTGCCAGCCCAATCAAAAAATAATTTCAGCAGGTTTTGGGGGTAGGGGGTCATGGTATACACGCCAGGGCCAAGGGCTATTCCATAAAAACTTTACTCATGACGCACTATACCAAAAGAGGTACTAAGCCCAATATTAAAGCGAAACAAATTCGCCGTAAACAGGAAATCTGACACAGTTTTCATGATGGATTCAATAAGCAGTCGCATAACCATGACTGACGATATTTCCATCTCAAAAACAGATCATGGCCATCAGTCAATCAAATATGATGCTGGAAAAAGTCACACGTAGGCCATCGAAACATGTCCAGTAAATTTTGTACAAGACAATGGGTGGTTACTTCAGCATTCCACAACCAAGTAAGGGCCTTTTATAGATGACCGCAGAAGACGGCAAACTGGATGTAAATGAATGTATTTCGGAAGTGTGAGCACACGTACCGCAACTGACTCCTCGAATCGCAACCAAGGTCAATGGCACCATTTGCAAATGGGATTGGTCACTGCACTTCCTGAAGCTTGGAAATTATGAGTTTCCTCCACAGCGACACTAGATCTCTCAAACACATCGAGACATAAATATCGCTTGCCAGCCGCGCCTCGAAGGCCGCCTTATCTGTTTGATATGCTTACGCATTTCACCTTGTTTAGAACGAAACGATTCGTGGTAAGCTTTCGCAGTCAGGGAGACGATGAGGAAAACAAACTCCAACACCGAAGACCACAACATGAAATGAAAATCCTTCGTATAATACGCACCAATCGTTAAAATAGGCTGCTTATCAGTAGATTAAAGGCGAATTTAGAAAAGTACACTGACCACCAACCAGTCAAGACCATCACGAAAAATTAGCAATGTTCAAGAAAGCACTGTTGAGTAAACCTTTTAACTCTCAGCTGAACGTCCACTGCGATAAAATCTGAAACGATCAGTTAGCCAGAAAGTTAGGAAAAGAAGGAATGCAGTCATCCGCTCAACATGAAAATGATCGAGAACAAAGACCAAAACATATTTACAATCCGTATGTAAACACCACACCGGTCAATGCCACCGGTTGGAATGATAGTCATGCACCAAAAGAGAGGTAATCTTGTACAATCTTGGGCAATGACGAAACTTGCTCTCTAGTTTTATGAGGATGTCTAGCCTACGCCACGTGGCCTTGAGAGTATGAATACATTTACGGTCAAAAACGAATCATTTTGTGAATGCAGTGCCTCGACCTAATCTACGTTATTGTATTGCTAATTTTAAGAGTAAGTAGCGATACGATTCGAGATATCAGTACACTCCAAACGTGCCATCGTCGCAAACCTTAATACATTCACACACCTATCATTAACACAGGGTTACCCTCACCCCCCTCACCAGGGCATCGCGACGAACAAGTGCAGAGCGAGCGAACGAAACTAGGAATAGGTACTATATTCCTGAGACGTGTTGAGGGTTTCGAAACGCTATTTCAAGCAAATAAAACATTTCTATGCGTTATTCATAAACTTAACATAATCTGCTTCACTTCAATAATTTCCCTTATCATTATCGTCATTCATCATTTCCGGTTACCGCTCGCGACACCCGCGCTTTACCGATGAGAAGTGACAGCGTTACGCGCCCCGTTCTCACCACTATCGTTCGAGCGAAGGTCCGTACCGTACGATAGGCTACTTTCGTAATGTGAATGCACGTCCGTAACATGGTACTCCATAGTTCCTAACACTGTCACTTGGTAGTGGTAGCGCGTTGTATCATGAGCAGAAAGTGGAAATGACGCATAAGGATAATAAGGATAATATTCAATCATTAAGTAAAAAGTTCTAAATTAGCATCTGAATTAATTAGTATATGGTGCTGTGATAATCTATTAAATCTTAATATGCACAAAAGTAAAATGGTCTATTTTTCACATAAAAAGAAAGATGAAAGTATGTTAGTAAAAGTTAATGGTAAATCCATAGAACAGGTCTCTTTAGTGAAGTTCTTAGGTGTCCACCTAAGCTCAAACATCTCATGGGAAGAACATATCCAACACTTATGTAATAAATTATCTACAACGTGCTACCTTCTAAGACAGCTATGGTACTCAGAAAGCAAAAAAAGTTTTGCTAAATCTTTATTATGGCGAATTTTATTCGCATATTAACTATAGCATCTTATTTTGGGGCTCTTCACATTTATCACTAAATGTCTTTAATATCCAAAAGAGAGCTGTAAGAATAATAGCTGGAAAACCGCATTCTTCACCATCAAGACCAATTTTTACAAACCTGAACCTACTTCCTCTTCCTTGCATATACATAATGAACCTAATTATCTATGTAAAAGCTAATCTACATAATTTTGCCCGTAACTGTGACATTCACGATCACCATACAAGAAGGGGAAATGACATTCACTACCAAACAGTCAGAACTAAGTTGCTAAAAAATGGCCCTAAAGAAATGGGTGTTAAATTATTTAATAATTTGCCCATATAGTTAAAATACATAAAAAGTATGGGCTGTTTCAAATCCAAATTAAAAGAGTACTTACAACAGAAAATGTATTATTCTGTGAAAGAGTATTTGAATAAAGGGTAATTTAATGTAGTAAACTGGGGAACTAAAGGAAATCTATCATTGGTTATAAGATATTTAATTTTATAAGATTCTATAATATGGAGTTAATTGTGATGTGCATATAAAGTGATATGATATTTGTTGGTATTTTTTCGTATGTACCTAAAATGACGTGCCTTATATCATGTGAATTAATTGTATCCTGATCTCTGGGCAAATAAATTTGTATTGTATTGTATATTAAGGTGACGCACATGATGTCACTTAAATTAATAAGCTTAGAAATGTGTCATCTGCTTGAAATCATAAAGAAAGTCCCAAATCGCCGCAGGAATATGGTATTCCTTGTTTCGTACGCTTGCTCTTTATTTTTTCGTAGCGTTGCCCGGGTGAGCGGGGTGAGGGAAACGCTACGACAACAGTACGTATATACGTCGGTCCGTATCATGGTAGTCTGAACGAGGCATCAGGACCTAAGGATTACCATGGCCCGGACGTGGATACACACCACAAATTCAGGCGACCATCGTATGGACGATGGTACGTACAATATGAGTTTGATCAGGGCATAGACAAAGAGGGGCCTAAGGTAGTGCGAGCGAGACAGTTCCCTAATCATAATAGAGACCATAATCGAAGTATATGTTTTCATTTCACCAGCTGTGAGGCACACGAAGTAAATATTGCATTATTAATGGTGCAATAATATAGTTTTATGTGACAAATTGTAAGTAATCAAATGAAAATATCTAAGTGTCTTTAACTTGACTCATTTTTTTTCACGCGGTACTTTTCAAACTCCATCAAAACGGAGAATTTATTGTGATTCCGAAGAACTTACTGCGGTGACAATACGATTTATTTAAAAAAAATAGTTAAGAAAACACGTAAACTACACACCGTTGAGTTTTTGACGAGATCTAAGAGTAATAAATTCCTCATTTGTTAAATATGGTCTCTCTGGAGTGCATACACGTACCATTTCCCATGTAAAAGGGCTGGTATTTTTTGGCCAATTTCTCCGAAAGTAATGCGGTAAGGGGTTGAATTTTAGATATCAATGGAAGGGTGATTTCTCTTTCTTTAAAATGAGAAAATTCATTGATTTATAGGTAAAAATGATATTTCGCTCAAACCACTTAAAAACAACAACCATTCACGCACTAAGCGAAAGCACAAAAATTTGCGGCAGCCTTCGCTCACACGACACCGATAATCCGACTGCAATACCTACCGAGCTGGAACTAGAGACCGTTCGATAATGACGTCTGCTTTTTTCTACAATATTTGACGTTCCCCTTCTCGACACCATCCCACTCCCCCCCGGTCCCCTCCCCAAATGGCCCCCTTTCGCACGACGCTTAAGCCGGAAGCCCAATTTTACTACCTCCCTCTTGCGTTAGTCGTAGTTCGCCACAGAAGAACGATATCCTCCCGCTAATAGCCTCCGAAAATAAAGACAAAATAAAGGAAAAATGTGAAAACTAAAGAGATGAGAACGACGAAGGACAAGAAAATCATCGCCAAAGAAAGAAACGAGGGAAAAATGTACCCTGAATATGACATGAATTATTTCACTGAGAAGTAACAGCTCTCCAAATCGATCTCAGGAATGAGTAGGAGTCACAAAGACAATTCGAAAAAGTAGAAGGAAACTCGAAAATCACATCGAGTCAAACTAAGGGTAAAATAACGACTAGGTTTTACGGCGGCTTAAGCGCGATATCATTTCACCCAATAATTGACAAAGGCAACTACACAATCTATATACAAATTCTATTTAGTTAGGTAACAAAGATACTAAAGATTTAACCATAAAAATGATAAAATACAAATAAAAGCAGCGCGCTTCGTGAAAAACTGCTACGAGCGAACATACAGTGTCACACAACTTTTAGAGGAATTAAGGAGGGAGCCCCTGGAGACTCGATGGCTACGCGCTAAGGCTTAGGTTGCTTGAGAAATTCAGAACTAGGGTGTTTCAGTGTGACACACAATATCATCATGACGCCTCATTACCGCTCTAGGTCTGATAGAGGCGATAAAATAAGAGAGATGCACAGCCGAACAGATAAGTACAATAACTCGTTCTTTCCGCGAACAATAAGTGACGACAATAAAAATTAAGCTCCACAAAATACACTTCTATAATTCATGTCACCACTTCATCTCTAAAAAACTTACACCATTACACGGCTGATGACCAAACACCCCCTGCCATACGCCCATGCGGCGGCTCGCAGGGTATTATGTATATAGATTGATAGATATTAATCAATCAATTTGGTCTTATTTGAAAGAAAAATATCTCATCCTTCCAAATATGCCAAAATATTGGTTACTGTACCGCAATACTTCATGAGATAATGCCCACAAATACCAGCTATCTACATGGGAAATGGTACGATTATGCACTCCAGGTATACATCACTTAAAAATGAGGAATTTCTAACACCTAGATTTTGTCAAGCAACAAACAGGATGAAGTTTGTATGGTTTCTAAACTTTAAAAAAATCACACAGTCACCCGTTTTTTTTCCAGAATCGCCAAAAAAATTTCCTTTGTGAAGAAGTTTTTAAAGTACCGCGAGAAAAAAATGAGTCAAGTTCAAAACTTTTACGGGTATTTTAATCTCATTAGAGAGAATTTAGGTCATGTAAAAGTATATTATGGCATCGTAAATATTACAGCGATTACTTCAGTCTTGTTAGAGCTACTGAAATAGATAAATAAAATCCATATGTGATCTCTACTACGACTATGGAAATGTCTCGCTCCAAATTCCTAAAAAGACGAACTTCATAGCAATCATAGTGTGGTACCAAATAGACCACACACCATTATCGATCTTAAAGCAACTGACTGCAACGTTTTTGGAGAGGTAGCACTTTCGTTCATCAACCGCAACGTAATCTCCAAATGTAGTCCACAAAACTATATATTTACACGCCTTGAATCCCCACCGAAATACCTCATACTTTCTGCATCCCCTGACAATGTATACTATTCCAATTGCCTTTTTCTCCCGCCCTTTCTCAACATCTACCCCGATCTCACCATCTTCAACACAACGTAACCCAGATGAATCCCTAAATACGTCCTCTATCCGCCCTTCGCTCGTCCGCTGGCATGGCTAAGATTGCAGCGGAGTCACTTGGATTCAACCGAGAGACTTTACACCTACATTTCGTGTTTTGTGTGAGTGTGGGGCTTTGAAGATCAACCTTACGCTCCACGCGCTACGTCTGATGTTTTCGGACAGCAGCCCAAATACAACTCTCGATACTATGAACGTAACAACCGCAAACGGCAGCTTCATATCATTTGATCTGAATTATCGTTCGGCCTGGATGAGGCAACCGAAAAAAAAGGAAGGGGTTTCGCAACGCTCGCTGATGTCCACTGAAGCAACACTCGGACGAGAAGGGCGAGAGGCTGTTCCTCGTCGTCACTTCCGTCGCAAAGTCAGATTCATCGCCCATGTGCAAGTAATTAGTGAATCCGCTTCGAATTAGCGAGCACAGCATCGATGATTATCGGTTGACCAACGGGCGAAATTAAAACTAACACAAAACCGAGCAATGTAAACATACTATAAACATATTAAAAGCCCAAGGACTCATTGGTAGGCTAGATCACAGGAAATAATTTAGATAGATGGACTGCATGACTGGCACGGTTGTAATGTCGGTTTTTCAGCACACGATTAAGGATAACAATAGCTAAGATCCAGGTCTTCAATAACGCCACTGATAAGGAAAGCAAGCTTAACCCTCTAAGTGCGGCGGGCCGATGTATCGGCTCATGCGCAAATATTGTACAACTTTAGTATATAAATATAATTACAATTATTTTATAGACGATGTAAAACTTTTATGATTATTACCTAATTCAATTTATAAACAATAAAAAAATTCAAATGGATATTTTAAACAATAACTTAATAATATTATTTTTCCTGAGATGATGATGAGATTTCCACATACATTTAATTAAATTACCCTCTGTATTTCTCACTAGCACCGCCCGCAGGAGGCAGCGGTGAAGGTTAATTAACATAGTTACCTTATTTTTTTCAGTATTTAATGTTCACGTGGGATGATAAATATTTTGATTATTGACTTAAATTGTTTTCTTTTATGATTTTGTGACATTTATGGCATGTCAGTACGACTGTCGAGGTACAAGGACAAAACAGATTGTTGCTTAAAAGATTAGATTCTGTATTTGTGTTTTTCAACATAGTACAATGACCATCGTCTCAAATCGATATAAATATTACACATGACGTCATTTACTTCGGGAACAAATATCTTCTAGCACTCATGAATTAAAAATATTAACACCGCTCATCAGTGGTACAATCCTCACCCCTGTGCCGCACGCTATCATGTTTGTCAACGTTGCCTTGGTTTCTGGCTCGGCCTGGCATTGAACGTTCTCTTGCTTTCTGGTTCTCGCGTAGCAGAAGGGGGAGCGTGAAAGGTTCTGATTTGAATTAGAACAAAAACTACAGGCCTGGTGTGGAATCACCTCGTGCCACAAACCCTGGTGGTGGATTGCACAGTATTTTGTAGATGTACTTTTCATACTTATGAAGCCTAGAGTTGCCAATTAGGAAAATGTGACCCAGATATTCCCGATTAAACCATTTCCCTCCGGACCCAGTTTTTCCTTTCACCTTTCTCCGGGCCAGTGTCACAGGGGCGAAACAACAAACTGTAAATGTTTCACTTACTCAGATATTCCATCGGTTATGCAGTATTCTATCAGAACATGTTTATTTCAATGAGTTGATTCAATTTTTATGCGTTTTCATTGAGCAAAAAATGACATCCACGAGGAAATATTCCATTTCTTTGTGACTTTGGGACTTGGTTTGGGAAATGAGACCAAAATCTCTTCATCAAGAAGGTCCTAAATTTGGTAAACCTGGTGTAGGAAAATCCGAGTAGAATAATAGAGAATATACTATGAAAGTCGGAGCCAGAGAGGGCAAGGAACTACGACGCGGTTAACCATGGTTATAATTGAATAGTTCCGATAAATGTAAATTACTCACCACACACTACAGATAACGAATTTTTTTTCAATTATCTAAATAACCGCTGCGAGAAGTGCGCAGGAATCCACATGTAAGGATTTAAAAAAAAAACCACATGCCCCGCAAGGGAAGCCTTAGAGGCGACTACCCTAAAAATGAAGATATTTCCATTATCACGAATACAAACACGCAAACCATCCAGCGGTAAATACAGTTCGGCATAAAGGCAATAAATGTAAAACCTTAAGAAAATGTATCTAAAATTACGGAACAGAAAATAAAACGCAAGAGATTGTGCATTAGTAAATTCACGATATAATCAGAGGTCTATGAAGGAATTCACCGCCTAATCACAGAAGAAGTGGCGAGTCCTTTTTCAGCATGAGGTCAGATATTAAGAAAAAACAACTGCATCTCCTTAAAATTTCTTTTGACGAGCAGATAATATTATTTAAGTTATAGACAAAATAAATATTTATAAATATACGAGCACACGTATTCACTAGCGTAAAACGATAATGTCACTAAAGGCAACCAGACTCAAAAAACAAGAACCACGTTTGCGAATTCATCAAAGGCCTCACAAAACTACGCACATTCCGGCAAAAGATTTTGAAATCTTTCTCTGTGACCTGACTGTTCCCCATGATCACGCCGCATAACAAAAAAAGGACCTTATCTCTCCGTAAAGGCAAAGTAAACTAAAAACAAGCATTAATATTTAAGCAGCGAACGTTCCGCCGATACACAACAACCATCATTATTCGCACAGACAAGTAAATCGACCGCTTTAAGGTATTAACGCCTATTAACGACAAACAGAAACTTTGTTAGGTACCATTGCTTAAGGGCTACATACACAAAAATAATGAAGTGATTTTCCGTTTGATATCAATGTGAACAGGTTAAATACGTAAATAGTCCCACAGTCGAGAATGATACATTTGCAACTACTTCTGTATTTTCATAACTGAGCAATTAAAGTTTTACGATGCTGCTTTGATCCAAAAAATACTAACTTTCACTTTCACCAACTTCACTTAAAAAGTTAACTCAAACCGATCCGTTTTACAGACGCTCACGCGGCAACAAAGCGACAGTTGTACCACACCGGCGAATGAAACTCAAAATTGTAAACACCTTTACAACGTTGAAGACTAATTGGAAGTGAATCCAGTCTTAGGATGCGAGGTCGCCAGTCTATGGCTGAATCGATCCAGATTTTCGTTCCCCAAGAATGTTCCCGCCCAAATCCTTCTACAATAAAAAACTCCTACCTCTGCATAAGAGGGATGGATGTTCAAGGGCGGGGATTTCTCCGAGTTTCTTGCATCACACTTATACAACCAGAAGTATTGCAGAAAATGTAATCGCTCAAAAAAATCGTTGATCCATGAATGACTTCAGCTTTTTCAGATTCATCATGCGAATGACATTTTTTCGAGTTTCACACATAGTAGCCAGGAAGAATACTGGTCATGGGACTAATTCTTCCATCAAGACAGTGGTAGTCAGCTACCCACTCCTCGCTATCAACTCAAAAAATCAAAAGAAATCTTCATGAATAAAGGTAGCTCCTATATTTAAGGTAGTCCGAGCGAGATAGTTCTCTAGTCATAATAGAGACCATATTCGAATTATACGTTTTAATTTCACCAGCCGTAGGACTCATCAATTAATTATTGCCTTATTAATGGCGCAATAGTATAGTTTCAGATGACAGAAATTGTAAGTAATTAAATGAAAATATCTAAATAAGTCTTTAACTTGACTAATTTTTTTTCGCGGTGCGTTTGAAACTCCTTCAAAACGGAAGGTTTTTTGTGATACCCAAGAACTTATTGCGGTGACAATTTGATTAATTATCAAAAATAATTGAGAAAACATACAAACTACACGCTGTTAGTTTTTTTACGACATCTAAGAGTTAGAAATACCTCATTTTGTAAATAATGTCTCTCTGGAGTGCATACACGTACCATTTCCCATGTAAAAGGGCTGGTATTTTTTGGCAAATATCTCTGAAAATAATATGGTAAGGGGTAGAATTCTTGGTGTCACTGGAGAGGTGAGATGTTTTTAAACGTAACTGTGTCCGGCGAGATGTAGTGGAAGGATATCATAATGAAACACTTAAGTACGTAGCACTTCTTCCACAGGTTTTATTTCTATGGTACAACGCGTTTCAGCTGTCAAGCCATCATCAGGTACCTGATAGAAATAAAACCTGTGGAAGAAGTGCTACATACTTTAGTGTTTCTTCACGAGATGTTTTTCTTAAAAAATGAGACCAAATTTATTGATTTCTAAGTAAAATGATATTTCGCTCGAACTACCTTAAAAGATGCTTTCGGAACGAACACCATCTCCTTTGTCTCATTACACCTCTTTGCTCTAGAAATGTAACTCTGTGTTCCTTGTAATCCTTAAACATGTGAGATATAGGCGTGTTAACACGACGCATGAACGCGGCTCTACAGTTACGTGAACAAATGCTCTAAATTAGAACAGGCTGTTTTATGGTCACGACTAGATGCATTTCCGCAATTTAGAGTGTTTACACGAGGTTATTTTAATGGTAAATGTGCCCACGCGTCTACTCTCGCGGGTACATTCATTGTGTAAACACGGCTTTATAGTTGTGAAACCATAGCCTTTCGTTAAAACCCCATGTCTCCAGCGGCTACCATCCCAGATCGTACAATACCTGTGTTATACTCTTCATTCCCAGGCAGCAATGATCAACTAAACAGAGGGATTTCAATTCACAGCGATCATTTCGCAAATTATAAAACGCTTATCTAAGTACCAAATTTTTTCTCACAAAATTTTCATGGTTCCATTGACCTATGCAAACAGGATTTCGCATTCAACAAGCTCCTCCAACAAGACCAACATGCCAAACGGCTCTTTCATCACAAACAAGGACCAAACGAGCGGCTTCCCCGATGATGTTTGAGGAAGCGATACAAAAGAATTAGAGCGGTCGAGAAAATTACGCAGAGAGGGAGGGGTTGGGCGATGGGGTAGGTCAACAACATTCGTCCCAGAAAGCATAGCGGGGAATATTGCGAACGCTTCCGTAAATGCGAGCAGAGGGAGAGAGGGAAAGATGAGCTTTGGGAGGGTGACGACAGAGTGCGTGGCGTACGGTGCGACGGAAGACTGGCAGGGTGGGTTGCCGAAAGGGGGTGGATGGGGAGGTGAGGGGGGGAATGGTTTGGGGGAAGGGAAGGAGTGCGGTTTGACATGTGTGTGAGCACGGACGGACGCCGTCGAGGGAAGCCGAGTGGAGGGAACGGGAAGGTCTCGCAGTGGAAGGCCAAGGGTGGTGGGACCGACACTCGGGGCTGGGATATCCGAAGGCCGACGGGGACCTGGGAAACGGGAGGATTGGACCTACGACACGACACCCCCGCCTGCTTTTGTGGGGGCGCTGCGCTGACAGGAGGGTCTGTGGCGGCGTGCGATTACGTCACGGCCCGTCTTCCTGCTTCGTCCGAAGAGGATTGATCTCTTTAACGCGCAGGAGAAACATCGTAGTTGTAAACTGCCTTGGTTCTCAAAATCGGCGCTTTTTGTCGATGGGAGCGCAGTTAACCCTTTCCGGTCCTGTGATTCCAAATGGAATCACGTCGCTTTCCTGCATCGAGCGTCGATTTTTTCAAATAACTTTCATTAATTCATAAATTATTTTCTCACCACATATTTTCACCTTACGTAGATTACATCATCTTCTACATGAAATACATATGAAAAAATCGACGCAGGAAAGCGACAAGTAGGGCTTACAGAAAACCAATACATGTCTAAGTGCCAGTTGCAGGAACGACACGAATGTATTCTATTAAGTTATTACCCATAAGCCATGGCAACCGTTCAATAAGTGTTGCAGAAACAATATATAAGTTTATTGGTTTCATAACTTATGGTAAGTTGTCATGAGTTCCATAAGTAGCCAAAATGGCGGATGCGCAGTGAACCGCTTGAAGACTTAATTACTAGATAAAAGAGTTGTTTCGAGACAAATGACCATTTTTTTACTCAAACCGACTAATTATTATGTTCACTTGAAATCATTTATGGGCAAAATTTTCATAAATGTTATCCGGCGGTAGAAGATTGAACCAAATATTCGAAGCTATTAACTATAGTTAAATAAGTTATGAAACTATCAGATGAGTTCCTCCAACCCGAATATTTATATGAGGTCTATAACTTCATGGATCTCGTAACTATTGATTCCATAACAAAATGGTTTTGCAACCGGCCATGGCCGAGTCGTCCATCGTCTTCAGGGTAGAATGAGCTGGAGTCAGTATAATTACGGGCTTTCGTGACGTAGTGAAAGCTTCGGTTTAATACTTTATCCCATAAGAATTTCGCCGAAGGAGTATTTACATGAAATAAAAAATATATTAAAGGCAGCACTAAGACTAAATTTACTCATAACAACAAATTTTGTACATCTCAAGAAAACAGCACTTTGAAGATCAGGTCAATCCTTAACTGGTAAATTCTCGCCCTGAAAGTGAACGTTAACAATTCACCAGAAGACCTAAAATGGAGAACCTCTCGCTAAAGGCCTTCTCGTGATCAAAGTCACTGCCGCCTTCTTTGGATTTGAATCACTCTCTTCGGGTGCCCTCCCACGTCTTTGTCCTATGACGACAACAGTTTCGGCCTGAAGACGCGGGCAGGAGAGCCAGAGAAAACATTTTCTCGAAACAACACAGACGCGAGAGGACGCCAGAAAAAGAGAACTAGGGGATTCAACGACAAACAACTCCTCGGAGGCCTTCAATCTAATATCCTATATGGATTGTCATATTTTCCATTTACCTCACTTCGAATACATACGCAGTTAGCATTCAGGGTCGTTATGAAGCAGCCTTGATATCGGACAACGATTACGAGAAGAAGTTAAGTTTTGATATCGGAATTCGATGGTGTGCAGCGAAGTGCAGACAACAGTGTAAATGGACGTCGTGGCAAGTCTAGCAGCGTGACGACGCCATTAGAGAATTGGGACGGTAATCACTATCACGGCGAAGGTTGAAGAATAAGGTTCTTATGAGTAAACTTTGGGATAATTACTACCCCGAAAACGTCAAGAATACTTTAGAAAAAACTCCGTGACAAAATGGTAGGTTAGATCACGTTCATAGATTAGGATTGATAAGATTACCAGAAGAAGAGGTTTACCGCGTCATTATTTTCTTCGTACACGGGTACTCTCTCGCTCATCGTAATAAAAGACTGTCAAAGTCATAAAAAACGCATTGTCTCTTTCTTAATGAAGGTAGTTTGAGCGAGATATAATTCCACATAACATTCAGTGACTTTGGCCTCATCATAAAGAAAATAGATTCATCTTTCCAATGATAAGAAAACATTCGTCAGTATTCATTATATTTTCCCGTTACATATAAAAAAATACTACCACTTACAATGGGAAATGGTACAGGTATGTACTCCTGAGAGAACATATTTTTTTTAAAATGATGAATAAATGAAATGAAAAGAAAATGGCGCAGAAATCTCGTCAGAACTTTAGAAGAGAGTGTGGTTCGTATTAATTCTCAACAATTTAACAAATAAATCAATTACTCACCGGAGTAATTTTGACAGATTCGCAAAAATTCTTCGGTAGCGAAGATGGCGTTTTCAATCGAACGGCGTGAAAGAAATGAGCCAAATTATAGAGAATTTTAGTCCCAAAAAAAAACAATACTTTTCCCCATTAATATTGAAAAACGGCTTCGAGCGTTTACAGCCACTTAAATTTAAAAATGAAATTAGAATAAGGCGTCCAACCTGACGAAAGAAAAATATCCCTCGAACCATCTTAATATGAGACGTGCAAAGGCAGCAGTTCACATTCGCCAGGACTTCCGATCCTTTCAGACGCTCCTCCTGCCTAACAACGATAAGGAACGATTAAGGGTTAACTGGAACTAATAAATCAGTAATGAGGGTCGCCCAAGCTTATAATTCCTTCAACGACGGTAATAATATTAACCCTAGCATTAAGCTCAGATAATCTTAAGTCACAGACCGGTTTCGGCAGCTGGCGATAATCACCGATGAAAGACTGGTTGTGGGTGAGAGATATTTTTACCCATACCCTAGTTTAGTCCATGGCAGGAATAAAGTCAGAATTTAAGAAACTATAATAAATACTCTATTTTCCGCAGCTATCAAGCACAATACCATTAGTTATTAAAACTAACTTTGGTATACAGACAAAATTTAATTTCTCAGATGTCGCACCCGCTTTGTAACCGATAAATCCGATGGATTAATTATAGCAATTTGCAAACAGGAAACAACGAGAAGGAAATGGACTCATTGCACTAGTTAGCAACTCACTGTAAAGGGAATGCTCTTCTGATCACTGCCCTGGCGCCGAAAATACGAAGAATCAAGCGTAAAGACGAATGGCTATCCTGTGTTTATAAATATCCATTTATCATCTATGCTATTTTTCTATTTTAAACGTACCAGAACGTAGAGTACTTCCAAATTTTGACAGATTTCGAAACCCATATACATATTTTAAGACGAACTGAAAAGATTCGCACTACGATCCAATCTGGACGGGAATGAGAAGTAGTTTTTTCAAACTTTATTTGTTCAATATTACCTGGCACCGTTTCGTGGATGCTAGACACTTGAACAGGGATATTGCGTAAACTACTTACCCGTTAATTACTTATCGGCCCCGGTGGCGGCGGGGTGAAGACCTCACCTACTAACCCGAGGGTCGCGGATTCGAATCCCATCTGGGTATATTATTCACTGCCCAGGACATGGATGTTTGTGTTAGTCAAATTCGAGTTAGTTGTAATTCGCTAGGTAAAGGCAAATTACTGTTATTGTTCCACACACATGTGTCACACGTCCATGTTCATAGGAACAGCTCGGTTTGAGTAGATGCTTTTTAAGGACCTCTCAAGAAGAGAGTAATCGCTCACACATAATTCAATTTAACAGGGCATTCCAAGCACCGTTGCAATCAGGCCTGATTAGAGCATGGCCTTCCAAGCTCCACAAATAAATATACACTCCGGTAAAAATTTTGCGAAGCATTTTACAATAACATTGGAAGTTTGAAACAGAGTAATGACGACTTTATAAATTAAGGCACAAAAAATACTCCTGCTCAATAAACATCGCGCCAGCTATTACCTCCTCATGTTGCTGTAGATCAATTAAGTAATAAATAATATAAACAGATAATAATCCATTTGTACCCTTTCTCTCACGGGTAAGTCAAAAACCTCGAGTCAGAAGGGTCATAATGGAAAACTGAATCCCATAGATGGGAGGCCAGGATCCCTTCATTAGTGAGGCTCAGATACGCGAAGCGAGCGACACACGAAGCGCATGCAATTATTCATTCACCGGGGCAATACACACTCCTTCCTTTATTCATATGGCACGAAATCTCTCGTCTCTCTTTCGCGAAACCTACACCATGATCCTATCAACTGAAACGGTCTCGTAATTAACCAGAAGGTTAGCAACGGCAACACGACCACCGCCCCTTAGACCACCCATCCTCTCCTAATGCAGAGAAGTAGCACTGGGAAAAGAAATTCCCACCGCTTGATGCAGCCAAGGACGCAGACACGGGTCACGCGACGTGAATTGACACTCGAGAAGGATAAAATAATGTCATAGATCAAGTGATACGCGGAAAAAAATCTTTCGTAATCAAAATAAGACAAATGGCAGGGCAGCATTAAAACTCAAAACTTTGTACAGCACCGCGGAAAGTAATAAATATAATAAAGGCTCAGTTAAGCGAAAAGCGGTACTTGGCCTAGTGCACTCACATTCCCGCGGCGAAATTCGACTGCGTACGTCAAAAAAGAAAAGCGCCAAGTTGTCGGACACGAAAAACCCATGCTGTAACAATGGACATCGCTTCGGAGCCAATCATTAAATCAAGGATAAATCATTTGCCTTGTCCAAATGAAGGCGACATCTTGATCACGGTTTCTGATCGTCGTTCAACATTGGCTCGCATTATTTATGAGATAAACTTAAATCAAGTTGACAATATCAAAATTATAAACATATTATTTTTAAATAAACAAGGCCCAGGTGGCGGCGGGGTAAAGTCCTCGCCTGCTAATCAGAGGGTCGCGGATTCGAGTCCCGCCTGGGTGGGTTTTTCACCACCCAGGGCATGGATGTATGTCAAGTTCTGTTGGTCCGGTCCCTGGAAAACCCGATGACAGGCTCAGCAGCCTATCGGGATTCCGGGGACATAAGGGCCAACAGAATCGTCCGGCAAAAAAAAAAAAAATCATTCAATTTTTTCATGTACAGGTATTAAAGCATAAACCAAAATATTGTATTTTTGCCAATATTGTCTCAGTGCTTCATAGTTAATTTCGCATTAATTTAATTCGAAATGCAGAAATTCATTCTCACTCACACCACCAAGCGGAGACAAACATAATACACGCACCTTGAAAAAAAAACTTCAAAAACAATACGGAATTGTCGCGTTCAGCAGACACAACTGCTACGAGACTGGTGAGAACTTTCCACTGAACGCTCTCTGGTTACACACACCGGTGAGGTAACACGTGATGGATCAGACGACACTTTTTCGACCGGTAATGACCACCGGTGTCCTTAACATGAACAGAATAAATATGGTTCCACCAATGGTATCTACCAAGAAAATTTCTATTTTCTGCCTGGTATTTCCAACAATATTCAGTAATCCTTAAAACCGATACATCTTCCGTTATAACTAAGAGGCGTAGGCACCTTTCACCAACCATTGTAGCCGTTAAATTTATCCCATTTTGTATATTACTTACATTATACTTGAGCTACGTTACCTGAAAACTAAGCCTAGACATTCTAAAATGCTCTTTGAAGTCTTCCTGAAAAGGCGGGACTATTCTTTTGACACAATTTTCGATTGAATGCTTAAGTTCTCTAGCAATTCACAGCGAAAACATCCTCCTTTTTCTACCCGTTTCAAGTTCTAATAAATTTAACACGTTAAACGATAAATCACCGTCACCAGCGACAAAATTGTCTACGAAGCAATGGAAAACCAAATTCAATTAAAAAATTGTAGTTTTCCGCTAGAAACAACAATAAAACAGAGAAAGGAGATACACATGCTCGCCCACTTTTAAATGGCTGCTATTATGTCACGTGACTGGTAGTTGCTGAGCAACCGTTTAGCAGATGGCACCACCCATCGTTCACCGGTATGTTAGCTGGTGAGGAAAACCGGTAACTCACCGCCATTATCCACTGAACGCCACCTAATACACGATCACCTTTATCGGCATGAGAAATAATAGCACAAAAAAGTAATTAAAAAATTATTTTCACAGCTTCGAATACTTTAATCTCAGAAATTAAGTAATTGCAGATGAAATAAGATCAGCATACTGAAACCCTAAAGATGAGGTATTCTTTCTTATCATTTAGTTCTAAGCGCGAGAATAATGCACATTTTTAGACAACATTAGTTAAGGTACTTAAATAACAGATTTAACCTGACCAAAAATTTATCGTACGACGCAGCAAAGAGACTGACTGACCCCTCCTTTCACAAAATAAATTGCGTACGTTTACCACCCTCGAAGAAATACAGCAACACCAATGAATCTAGAAATTCGTCGAATTTCCTATCTGGAAATGGTGTTATCAGCGGCCTTATGGTGTCACCGTTGGCTTACCATGACACCGTAAAGCACTCAGACCTGACTTTTAGTTGAGTAGTTCACCTACCTTTACCTCGAAATAACGACAGTCGGAAAGTGGAAAGTTAAGAGAATAATGTAAACAAACTTACATTAAAGGATGCATGAAATTCAGTTATTGTGGCCGCAAATATAAAAGCATTTTTATTCGGGAAAATAATGAATAATTTTCCACGCGGGAGATCCATACATGCAGTGGTTTGGTTGCGGAGGAAAATGGTAAGAATTTCACCGATGAAGATCTCTTTTAGAAAAAAATACGTATTTCACCCAGTAAAATATGCACTACATACAATTTGACGCCAACTGCAATGTTTTTCTTCGAACTTCAAACGTTCGATGTCTTGAAAATCTTTGATTTATTTTTAAATTATAATTTAGTTTTATTCTGGCGTAATTTAATCTTTACCATACCATAAAGAATCTAGATTTCATATATATACGCTAATCATGGGGCTGAATAGTGGAGCCTCATGTACACCACTAAACAAAATGAAGAATCAACGAAACTTGGGTTCTGTATTGCTTAATATTCAACATTAATATGAGCTAACTAACCAACTCACGAGAAAGAGACAGTAGATCCCGCCAAACAGTGAACAACTCAATCATCGTCAAGTTGTTACAGAACAAAAAAGAAACAAACATAGCAGAAGAATATTGAAAGTTGTTGAGGGATAGTAATCGGAGCAAAACATAGAAACAATAAAGAAAAACTGGAGATGACATTTTCCGGAGAAAACCACAGAACCCTCATCTAAAACCCAGAAACTTCATCATATTTCAAACGAAAGGGAAGTGCCAAGAATATTCTCTGCGAGGACATGTGACCGGACATCATATTTCCTAACCGAAGTTATAAGTGTAAATAAAACAGTTATAAAATTGTATAGTTGACAAATAAGAACGCTGATTACGGGAGGACAGGAGCGGATCATTAAACTACATTCACAGAGAGACCATAAAATTAGCTTCGAAATTTTCATCTGAAGATTTTTTTGTCTAAGGTTTTTCATAATAAAATAGCGACATTTGCAAACACAAAGCTCTATCTGGAGAGCAAAATACTGAGCAAAGGTGCACAAGGTCAAATTCAAGTAATAAGGGTAGCAACAGAGCCAATGAAGAGGATTTCGCGAACAGACTCTCCATAATTTCAATTCAATTTGTAGCTGAAAATTCAGCATGGAAAGAAATTGTATGATACCGCACTTTCCAATAGGAAAACTAAAATTAAAGGCATATACATGCCAAGCGCTCAACCCCTCCACGAACCCAATTCATAACCTATTCATATTTCGAAGCGGCATCATTACAAGCTAATTAATAACGAATGTCCAACACTTGCGGCCTACCACTCGCCAAATCATGATCAGAATTTGTAAAAGAGAGTAACTTTGTTATTTCACATAAACTGATATGGTATAACTACGTCACTTTCATTTGCATTATTGAGTAAATTCACGCCAGAGACAACCGAGTCATGATTAGAACATTTAGGCATGGTATTACGATCATAAGGGAAAATATGTTCTTCGCATGGCGACAGAAATTAATATGCTCTCCTATCGATAATACTCACGACAACTAACCGAGGATTGATGTAATACCCAAAACCTGAACTCCCAGTTGACATTGAGTTAAAATGCTACACCAACCTGCGGTTTACGTTAACCATACCCATAAAACCGCGACTTAGTAAGATACGGTCAGATCCACAGGAGAGAAAAATTCCCTCTTTGTGTCGTAAATAAATGAGAGGGAGAGTAAAGAAAGGCGAACAATAGGCCAGAGAGAAATAATGGAGGCAAAAAAAACAGTACGTATACAGGTCGGTAAGTCACTAATAACAGGAGAAATTCGTAAGCACTTCCATTAGGCGGTCAAAGACCTCGAGAAGAATGGCTTGTACCAAATGACTTTGGCAGAATGGCGAGTACACATTACGAGAAATAATAGTACAAAAGAAGGAATATGCTAAGTGGCTTCACTTGGGTCGAGCAACGTGGAGGTTTCCGATGGAAACATAAAAAATGGGGAGAGGACGCCAATGTCACCGAGGGTTAGGAGTTCAGGTGTAAGAAAATATCAAACGATTTATGAATGTGAAGATGAAAATTGCCGGAGGGCAAAGACAGATGGTGTGCGTCCTCGTTCTAACACGAAGTACACATCTTTAAATCCTTCAAGCAAGTTCGAAACTAATCTCTTTCCTGACGTAAGTACAAAAATAAAGGTGAACATCCATATACTGTGGCCCATAAAATCGGCTAAAGATAAACTTCTGATACTAATTGTATAATTCTATATAAGTTAGCCTTTAAATGTCATTTTGCCCACTTGATAAAATAATAGTACCCATAAACATTTAATAAATATGTACTTCGATAAGTAGCGTGTTTAGTAATATGCTAAATCGAGTATTCTACTAACATGGGGGTCAGTACTTTAGGCACGTATATTTTTGACGGATACACAAATATATTCATGGTTTCACAAACGAAATCCATTATCTAGTCGAAGTCCCTACCACTTTCGTAGCACAGTGTGTGGAGTATTTAGCGGAGAAATTTAACCCCCTTACACACACTCTTGAGAGTACTAAGCGGGTTAAGATGAATATCACTGAGAGAAAATAGCGTTTCATGATGTTTTGATAAATTTCCCCGTTAACCATTGCTGATATTAAATCTTTTCAAACTTCTCAAGGCTTCCAAACCTGCGAAAACATCCAACTGACCATTCCGTATCCTTCCCGAGGGAGTTACTCCCCAAAGAAATCAAGAGAGCGAAAAGGACACGCGAACAGTGAACTACAACGCCAGAGCAACTGATACGCTCAGCACTATCACATCGCGAAGATGGGGACGTTGGCTGGCGACGATATTCGAGTTCTTCAAAATGCTGTTGGGGTGCAACACACCCCTCCGCCCATCGTCGCCATACTATCTCTCCTGTTATGACTGCCGCGATATCTGTAGAAATTAACAGGGACATTAATTTCTCCGAGTGTCCGCACGTGGCTCGGAAGATTCAGGGCGCGCGCGCCCGGGGGGGGCCGCCGACAGTCGCGCGGCGCGCCGGCCGGCCGCCTCAAGGACTAGGGGGAAGCAAGGCGAGGGAGGCGGACGCCGCCACAGCGTTGATCGCACGCCTGGCTGAAAAAGCACTCCTTCGCCCGGAGACGACTTATCAAGTTATCACTGGGACAACTCAGCTTACTCGATACTCGTGCTGAGCTGCCACAACACAGCGCTCCTAGATCAACTTGTCGAGGGGGTGGAGGGCCGTAACTTTTGTCGACACACGCTGATTGACTCCAACGCAGCCTGAAAGAATATTTGCGAGTACAAAAACAAACTTCGACAACATGGCGGCCACCGCTACGCTCAGAGTTTCACAGCGTTTTTGGCGGTGACTATTGATATATGTATTAAATTATTTTGTGGAAATGTGCGACTTGATTAAGACAGTGACCATAAACATTTCTCTCACCTAGAATATAAACTTAACGCCGCTACAGCAAAAAGTCTGTGTGCACCTGACGTGCATTTGAAAACTTTATTTAAAACACCATGGTAAGCGGTTTTATGCAAAATTAGGGGTCCCAAGTGGCTTATAAAATAGTCCACATTGTCAAATAGTCGATCCTCAATAAAAATTTGGGTAGCAGAGAGCCTTAGAAGCACAGATACTCCATCGGAGTTAATTTTCTTCTGAGGTTTCCAACTGTTAAATTAAATTCCTACAATGAGAGAATATAAACGATGACAATATAGACTGAACAAAATAGTTGTGAAACTTTGTGGTGAGCTCAGCGGTGGGATGGGTGGATGCAAATTTAACAAAACTGAACCATTCTGGACCAACACTGCGGAAGATGGTCGTCTTATCTCCGGGACTAATTAAGATAAGTGAAGTAAATTACCAAGTATCAAAAACAATATTCATACACCATTATGTGGTCGTGCATAAACTACGTCAACAAGTAATGGGGGGACGGGGTTGCCTTAAAACCTATGGTGGGTAACAACGTGGAGGGAGGGGGCTCACTCCAAGTAACGTAGCTGTTTCAATGCGCCTGTTTACGTTTCTTACTCTTCAAAATTCCGTCGAAAATACTACTGAGTATAACATGAAGAAGGGCACGTCTTATTTCAACCTATATTTATCTCATTTAAACCTGTCACAAAAAAATAAACTCACTGAATAATTGAAAACTTATTTTTTAATTGAAAGTTTCATTGGTGGAGACAACGTTACATGTCGGGAGGGGGGAAATACTACGGTTGTCAACGATGGGGGTAAAATAATCGCTGAAAACGGTAACGTAGGTTAAGCACGAACTCTACACAAAACTTAATTTGAAAACATTGCAAATTAGAATCATACAACTTTTCGTAAATTTCCGTCTCCAGTCATTGCAAATCGCAGTGGATTCGTGAAGCCTACGTAAGTTACATGCATTTCGATTGGGGGCCAAGTTCCCCGTAGTACAGCGAATGTCTTGTAAACAAAATCACGTTGAGAGGACAGTAATAAATTTCCACACAGTCATATTCAGTTTCATAATTTCCAACCAAAATGAATGAATGGCTCTAGCATTGCAATGGAGTCCAGCCATTGCTATTGTCAATGATGATAACATGATACAATTACCATAAATTATTGCCAACAATAGGTGGTGTATGACAACAAACCTGAAAATCGCTATGGATTTCTTGATACGCGCCGCAAGTCAATTGAAAATTTTATACGCAATATAATAGTATAGCAACCGGCCCCTGAGTACTTATTCACCGAACTGAAGTCCGAAAAACTGATAGCCAAGTAGATTTAACGCAATATGGGGTTAACAACGATGTAAGCAATCGCTAAATAGCTATAGTGATTGTGAAAGGTTTTCCTAATATTTCCGCAGAGTTGATTATAGATTTTCTCGACGATGTATCTCGATGATGTATCTAAAAGGGTCATTTTTGAACCCATCGAAAATTCACTTGAAGATGTGTGATGCAATGCATTTGAAGCAATATCGAGGAAAACCTAAATCAATGCAACGGAAGCATGTACCTGGAGAACCTCCAAGTTTCCAATATCAGAGATGGATGATAACACCACGAGCTGGATGACATGAGTGCATTTCACGGTCTCTATCGTTGGTTTGTGGTTCGACTTTTACTGGGACGAAATTTGGCACTCGTGATATGAACGCACCCTCTACTTAACACGCCCCAGAGAAGGCTGGCAGGGTAATTCATCATATTAGTTATAAAGAGATATATTTTATAAAATCATCAATTCACCCATTACGTGACTTATCAAATCAATGTAGTATCCTGTGGCTTGAGACACAATTACCTATTCTGCCAGAAGGCATACTATTTCAGCATACTCAACGCTAGAAGAGAGAGGTCAAATAGAAGAGAAGATAAAACTAAATTTGCTAAATTAATGAATTTTTCTTTTATTCGATGATATTGGTTAATCGTATCATTATAATGATAACACTTAACTTTGTTACTCCACATATCTTTATTTTCTACAACCCGGGTTTCGACGTTCCACGTCATCTTCAGCTGAATTCGATGCCATCTTCAACGTCTAACGTTGAAACCCGGGTCGTAGAAAATAAAGATATGTGGAATAACAAAGTTAAGTGTTATCATTATAATATTAACAGATTCCACAAAGTTACGCCTGATACTACCAATTATAATCTTATCATATTGAGAAATAACAATTGTTTCGAATAAGAAATTACCACTGGTGACGAATACAATCTATCTTTTTCGGTGGAAGGAGGGAACTTTGACGAACGATTAACAATGCGAGATGACATTATAACTAGGAAAATCATCAACGTGATCAAGAACTAGCTGCAGAGGAAAGAAATAATAAATGATGTTTGGGTCAAAAAGGCGGGACAATAAAGATTGATTAGAAAATATTGAAACATGAGGAGAGCGAGAGAGACGCGGGTGAGGGAACTTGTGTGAACAGAACACGCCTACCGTACAGAAGGAAGGAAATGGAAAGCATAAGGATTTGGAGAATGATGCCAGATATGGCAAAACTAATACCTAAACGGGCACACATTGAGCAGCTGAGACACGGAGAAAAAGGAGTAGTTAACATTACCAGACAAAACGTCGTTCAAACCCGCTTCGTAAGAATCACGAGCATTCTCGTTGAAACTACTCGAATAGTTTACGACACCAGACACCGTCTGGTGATTCCAACCAGAAGTTGGGCAGCGGCTGTCTGGTGGAATTGACCAGCCAACCAAGTAACTATCCTTGGCTCAAACACTGTAACTTTTGAAGGCCTTTAACTTAGTAACTGTTGGAGCCTGGGTGACTGAGGCGAGTGTGTTGCACGCAGACTTTTACCATTTACAGTTTTAAAACGAACAGCATTGGACATTCACATCCCATCTCCTCCCCAACCAAGTTCTGGGTGTTGAAATATCCACTCGGGCAGTATTCGATCCCGCGACCCTAAGGTTGGAGGGAGACGATATAACCTCACCGCCAACGGGGCCGAAACATCTACGACACCACAAGCGTTCTGTGTGGGCATATTCTGTCTCGCACGATACTACACAGCCAAGATCCGGCTGAAGATGGCATTGGCCACTCATGGATCACTAACATGGTTCGTGACATAGAAGGCGCTTCGATGTCCCAGTTGTCCATAACTTCAATGCGAGAAACCACTTCGAATAGAAGCCCAAGCGCTTTGATTGAAATACTCCATCGAACCGTCATTCATTTAATTTGGCCCACGAGGCTAATGAAATACGAGAAAAAGGCGAGCGTATAGATAAAATCTTCCGACTTGGGAACAGAGAGGGGAAAAACTACTAAGCGAAAGCTGAGAACCACCACCGACACAAAGGTTACACGCTAGACTACGGTTACCAGCAAAACATATACTCGACAGTAACTTCCGTCAACAGGGTGGACATTCTTTTATCCCTTTGATTATAAATGAAAATAGATGGAATATTGATGCACGGAGGGGTAGCTAGTTGTTGTCGTGAAAAGTGATCAACCTAACATGTCTATTGCGCACAATTGGTCCATAAATGTTATTAATAATGTAGTACATTTTTAAAAACGATCTTCCTTTCCCAGTTTTATGAATGCTAAGTTGTGATGGGTCCGGTGTTTTACTGTATATGAGGTCGTTTTAGTTATTATCACTTTTATAGAAAGAAGTTCGGAACTCACGAGGATCCCAGTATTTTATCACCGACGCGTTGCAAAAGACGACGCTTCGTTCACCGGGGATATTAGTTTTTAAATAGAAACACGCATTAAAAAAATACGAATGGCAATTATAAATTAGACCAATTCATTCCCTTACACGCCCTGTCGTTATATCACGCGCGACACCTGCACGTGAGGACCAGCTCACGGACGACCGCACTGGATTTTTTTAACGGCAGTTTTTTGGCGGATTACGGTACCTCCAATATTCCAGACAGGATCTGGAAGACTTGACCTTCACGTTTATCCGGGCCGGTTGGCACCGCAGCGTCGTTGTACCGTATGCCGATTCAAAACAAACCAAAGAAAACGCACTGTGCCTCGAGTTGTATGGGATGAACCGTCTTTTGTATAATGCCATTTAAAGCAATACCCAGGCCGATCAAAACTTTCGCAAACGAAGAACTCTGCGGAAACTGTCTAGTCTGAAAAGGCTTGACAAACTCCGGCGATATGTTGCATAGTTTTGTGCATTGGTGGGAGCATACAGCCACTGTTGAAGCAAATAAAAACGGTTCCTAGCAGAAAATTCAACGTCAATTACAACAGAATACTTAACATTTTCAAGAAATAACATCCACAGCTAGTATTTCCATAAAATTAAAGCAGTTTGATCGAGATTTTACCAAGTCATACAGAGGACCATACTCAAATTTAATTTTTTAAACTTTAACACCTGTAAGAAGCAAGAAATAACTTATGTAAAATTGATGGAGCACACAACTTCGACATAAACCACTCAATTTCTCAGCAATCAACTGAATACACATTCATAAGGATTTAACTCGACTAATTTTTCACACTAAACGCTGAAAATGCTTATATAACAGAAGATTTTTCTCGGATTCGATAATAATTACTGTAGTTAGTTGTGGCATTTATTTAATAGCTGAGAAAGTATAAACACTACACACGAGTGCGAGGTACAAATACGTGCACACATTGGTAGCGTACCCGAACCATTTCCCTGGGAAGATGGCTGGGTATTTTTAGGTATATCTTGAAATTATAACGATCGGTAGCTGATTTTTGTTGCCATTTGAAAGATGAAATCTTTTTCTTCGAAATGCAGCCAAATTCATAGGGTATTAAGACAGGTGTATTTTCACTCTAACTAACTTAAATAGTCTATAATTTTCGAAAATGTGGAATAGCGACGATCACATTTCAAGAGCAAGTCACTCACATCGGCAACCCGAGCAATTATCCGTTTTATAAATTCACCATTGAGAAAAATTGAATTAATTACCTAGTCATGAAGATAGAATTCTGTCAGAAAAACAATATGTTCGGAAAAGCACACTTCAAGACCAAAAAAGTAATGACACGATAGATTACAAATGCTGGTTGGTAACACAAATAACTTCGAGGTATCGGTATCGATTCTTTCAGTTTTGGGTCACAATGGTTTTAAGTTTAAGGAGAGATAACATATGCGTGGCGATACCCGTCACGCACGTTTTCTCCCAATATTAAACATTTTATGACTTAGTATTTAATTTCAGTATGCCAATTAAGTTTCATGATGGAATGACAAGTCATACCTGAACACAACTCTAGCCCATGAAGAAACGACATTTCACTAAAAATCTAAATCTGATTTAACCTTTGAAACACATGACAGACTTCCCCATTAGAGAATAAACCTACACATATTCCACCCGTCCGACCTTGACACCTACGCACGCTGCCGTTGAATCAAGTGCACACTCCCTTTCACAACTCCGCACTGAATCAATTGGAGCTCACTACATGCTGACGGCGAAATAATGTAGGGCGATACAATGACGGATAGCACGCAGAAACACCAAACAATTTGAAAAGTCCGAAGGTTAATGCGAAATTGAGAGGAGTTTGCACATAAGGAGTAAATAAAACGTGCAACTTTCCTCAATAATTAACTTTACTTCCCACCCGAGTTTCAATGTTATTACATCGTCTTCAGGTGATGATTATGTTAATACAACGCCTGAATACGATGTGTTGACACTGAAACCCGGGTCGGAAGTAAATTTCATTGTGGAAAATTGCACATGTTTATTTCATTATTAACAAAGACAACTGCGCGCTTCGTAAAAAACTGCTAACAGCGTAAATATAGTGTTTCCCAGCTTGTAGAGGGATTAGGTTGGGAGCCTCTAGAAATTCGGGAGGCGACGCGCTAGGCTTAGATAGCTTGAGAATTCAGAACGGGTGTATTTCAAAGAGACGCCGCGAATGTCACTTTGACGCCACAGATCTCTAGATCCAACAGAAGCGATAAAATGAGAGAGATCCAATGCCGTAAAGATAGGTACAACCATTCGATCTTTCCAAGCACAACAAGAGACCATAATACCCTGCAATACATTTCACCAAATCATCTCCCAAAACTTCATCCGCTACACCTTCACACGGCTGGTATCCTGACACCCCCTACCACACGCCTATGCGGCGGCTCGCAGGGTAGTACGTAGATTTAGATACAAGAACTTCAGGCCTTTAAGGGCTCTCAAGACATGGAGCAAGATGAAAGATAACCGTAACGCGACGGTCCTGGCGTCTTCACTAAATCAAATAAAAGGACTATTCATACGGATATTAAATCAAAATGTTATTCCATAATTCAACGTACGGAAATCACACACGAGAGAAAATTTACCAAAACTAACGATTCCATTTCCATCTACGACAAATAAAATTATGGTCGTGATGGAACTTAAAAGGAGGGAATTCTGCACGTTCTGGTTGAATGACTAGCAGATGGCACGTTAAGGCTTACACTGAGACATGACGTCAATTCCAACTGAAATTTGTCTCCACGGGAATACTTTAAATTAATTAGATGGGTTGAAAAATGTAGAATCTACGTTTCTGAGGGACAAATTCGAAAACACCTAACACCTGAAATAGGTCTATATTTAAGTAGTGTATCCTCGAGGCGGAGCATCTAAAGCCCATAAACAAATCAGGTTGGGATAGTTGGAACGAATTTACCATCAAATCCCCGTTTTCTTAGGCTCAAAGCATTCAATAGTGAATATTGATGACGTAAACCTCAAGACACTCATGAAAACGTCCAAAAACAGCTCCATAGAGTTGAGAAGTGATATCAGTCAAGAGCCACAGAAAAACCTATTATTAAAGTTAAAAAAAGCTCAAATAAAAAAAAACATTTACTTCAGAAACCCTGATGATGAAGAGCCAGTTGTTCTACGAAACGTCGGCAGGCACGGAGCCTTTCACCCGATGGAACCACCTAAAATTCCCAATTCCCAACATTCGCCCGGAAAACAACTGATTATTTATCGCCAATTATTTTGTTTGTCAAATCTCACTCGCAAGGATACAGCTCCTATCATAGAGATTCGACTGAGATTAGAGGCAAAGGGTAGTTTTCTCACCCGTTTAAGTCTAGCACCGAAAAGAGCGTTACAACTCGAAAAATAAATATCTCTTAACGCTGCGTATTAGTGGCTCAGTCGTCTGCGGAATACAAAGTGAAAGTAGAAGTTGCGAAATCGAGGATTCAGCCTCCACAGAGCCGAATCGCCAAATTTTCGCGTTGTGGTGGCTGACGGATGGATCAACTTTCACCATTAAACAATGAATTTTCTCGGCGCCAACAGATGAGAGTAATTGTGCACGAGCCGTTAGACAATTGATAAACGTTTATTGATACAGAATTGAGGCACGATTGAGAATGCCTTATCCTCAAGAGAGAATAGATCAAATACAAATAGGTGTGAGTGAGATCCAAGGGAAAGTTAGCGCAGAATGATTTCAGAATGGGATTAAAGTTTATGAGAAAATGCCGAGGTAGAGAGAGTGAGAGGCGACAATAGCTGCGCTGAAAACTACGACTGGAGAAAAGAAAGAGGCGCTTGAGAGGTAGATAGCAACCCAATCCGAGTAAGACCGGAAGGCATGAGATGTGCACAGAGAAAAAGTAATTAAGGACAAAGTGTGGATGAGACCACGAGAATGCGGAGTGATTTCGAAGGAAATGAAAATAATTTTGGGAAATGAGTAAAAAAAAAGGCGAAACAAGGATCGGGCAGAAGAATGAATGGAGTTAAGAACGAAAGTGTGGGAGGAAAAAGATCGGGTGGGATGCATGCAATGTCATGGGCTGTTTGAGGAAGCTCTTTGAAGATTTACACAATAACGGAGCACGCAGCGAAAGTGAGCCGGATGACTTAGGATGCGTGGAAGTGACGGGAGAAATAGAGGTAAGTGAAATAGAGGTCGCAATAACACAGACAGAATAATGAAGTCTTCTTGGGTTTTCCACCAGGTTAGTTAATTGTTGGCCGAGGTTTCGATGGCTACCTCCGCCATCGCCCTCAGGGCATATTGAGAGAGAGAATATTGAAAAATGAAAAACACTCCAGGCAATAATTGGGTACCAAATTTCGAGGGTAAGGTACTTATAAATGCGTCGAGTGATTTGTTTACTTTATCCTTAAAAGCTTATACTGAGCCAACCGACAGGAAGAGTGTCAGGAGTACTTTTGCACAAAGGAACTGGTGGGAAAAACGAGCGTAAAAATTATAGAGTATTGCATTCAAAGTGTTTGGTGAAATATTCATCGAGCATGTGAGGAAGGTTACGGAAGATATAAACTGAAGAGCAGAGAGGGGTCATGCCGGTAAGGGAGATACGGATAATGCTTACATTTCAGCAAGAACAATAAAATACGAGTACCTAAAGAAAGTTTATTGTACAGCAGTATATTTGTCGAAATTATACGACAAGACAAATGGAAATAAGTTGCGCACGGTTTTCAGTGACAAAAGAGTGAATGACATATTACTGACTGCCAGGAAGGCCATGTGTATACGATAGCAGTAAGGCTAGTGTACGAGTGAATGGGGCTTGAGTGACTAGTGTGAAATATATAACACGAGAGTAAAACAAGGATGCCAAGGGTCACCATGGCTGTTCAGTCATTTTATTAATAAATGCTAGAGAGACACATGCCTTAAAAATTTAATCGTAATGGTTTTAACCTTAAAAGCACGAGTCCTACCTTGGTCCTAGCCAGGATTTAAGTTAGGGAGGCAGGACACCCCCTTAACTCTAAAACTCATTAGAAAATCGGATTCTATATACAGGCTGATAAAATGGGAGCTAAATAAAGCCACGTGGCTGGGGAATGAGTTGCTATATTTAAGGTGTTCTATACTCTTTATAAACGAAGTTAATTTGTCCTGCGTACATCTCATTTCTTCTTTTCGTCAAGTACTTCCATTTTATTACTTGCTCAAGGGGTAATTTCCTCCACCCGCCTCCCTTTGGCTATGCCCAAGAGTCATAGAAGCACAGATGATGTTGTGATGCTGCCGCAGAGACGTATTACGAGAGTATTAAAGTATACCCTGGATAACATCCGTCATAGAGGAATCGAGAGTAGAAGCGTCCATACCTTATCTACAAATAAATGATTAGGAGAGTGGGAAGAGCGTGAGATAAGGATACATGGGAAACGATCGAGAAAGTGTAAGGTTTTGCGTACCTTGGCCGTATTTTTTTGGAAGATGCCAAGATAGATGAAGAGATTGCGAGGCGTGAGAACGCTGAAGCAAAGCTGCTGACAGTCGGAGGAACAATTCAAGGAGTAAATGTTTCTTTAAGGAAGCAAAAATTGCATACGAAATATATATATACGAAATGATATAGCATACGAAAGTGTCCCCTATCTACGTTCTCATTGTAATGCAAGTTGTTGGTAACTGACCCCCTGCCCCTTGAGTTGGCTCACAGGGTATGGTGTTGATGTAGAGGATTATTGTATTGTATACTCTCTGGTACTCCAGGATAACTTGAAACGTAGGCTAAATGCAGTGGGAATGTGGCATCTGATAAATGTTTGCGGTAAAAGCAGAAAAGATACTGAGCTCTCCATAAAAAAATAAACTTGAAAGAGAGGAGATTGATTCGATCGTTCGGACTTCTCGACCGAACGGATGAGCCGAATATCGAATGGGATTTGAAGCAGTAGCGAGAAGGAAACGAGAGGAATGGGTGCACTGAGAGAGTCATGGGGGAACGTGGTGGTGGAGACTCCGAAAAGGAGTATTATAGGGAGTGAACCAAGAATAAAGAACAAGAAAGTTTGTATGAAGAAATATACAAGTGTTACTGAGACAAATGACGTGTGCAAGGATAGGTCAGTATGGAACTATTACCACACAGTCAGGCCAAATTTATAGACCTAACACCGAGATTGAAGATCTCTTAAGGTGACTTTGACTAAGTGAATCAAGTACTACATTACACATATTTATTCATTAGGTTTAAAAAATCCTGCTTTGACTGATGAAATTGCTTACCTATTGAAAACCAAAATTACGCCACACTATATGCAGATTTTTCTGCTAAGTATATTTATAGTGACCACAATCCAGCCATAGGAGTGGACTGCCGCGCCATTTGCGTGAAGTAGCGCATTATGACTTAATTTGCAGTAGTAATTCGCCAATAACAAAAAAAATCGGATAATGCATTACGCTTTCTTGTTTATATAGGCGTTTTTGTGAAGTAATCTGAACTATCTCTATTTATTAGTTGATATATAAAATTTATCAAACAGTATTTATAAAGGAGCCCATGTTAATATCTCTACTCTCAAGCCTGAATTACAGTAAAAAACGAACCTGGAAACCCTAGGATTTGTTCACCTCAGTACATATAACGCACGTCAAAGATGCTATACTTCAGTTTTCAAAATTGCTGGAATAAGTGACCCCGAGACCAGAGCTACCTAATCTGTATCTATCCCGAAAGCGAGCGGCACCAAGGCATTCATGTATTTAAATATGCATTAATTTCTGGGGAACCCCTACCTGCAAAGTGGAATAATATGACCGGCACAAATTAAACTTGGAATTTGGAGGAACCTTGGAATAAAGAGGATCCTGTAGAACAGGCCATAACCTTTATCAATTGATGAAATAAACGTGAATAAGAGCCGTTCAATATTCCAGCAGGAGGGGAGTGCCTCAAACAGGGTATCCTTCGTGGAACATTCAAAGGGACAACCTCTTCCCATTACCGAGGAGGGCCCATAACACACGGGCACGAATGTGTTCTTTCCTTACCTCATTCAAAAATAGCTCTAACTCATTGGGCAGACGGTGTCAGTATATAGCAACAAAGGATTAGAGGAGAAGTCATTACTTCACGGATGCAACAGCTGATCACCAGTCTGTGTAATGCTGGTGCCACATGGTTAATATGAGACAAGAGTAATTTCATGTCTTCGGTTGCTTATTTCCAGAAATGTTTCAGCTCGTCTTAAGAAACCTGGTGCATCGTATGCAAGAAGAAACGACTTTCGATGCCTCGATTGTCACGGATAACCTCCACTGAGTCTTATTGTTAACTAATCTCACTGGTAGACAAATTAAAAGCATAAATTTGAATGGGTAGCATGGAATAGTTTTTTACGTGCATAATCCCCTGTGTTTATCAAAGGTAGACCAATAAACGAAGACTTCGGCTGCAGCATGGGGACCTGAATAATTGGGGCACTTATGGATGAATAATGTTCGAAGAACACCATTCTCTCGATGCATACACTAAGCAACAAATACTAATTATATTCCAGTAAGTATTTCTCCTATGGAAAGTAACGATAGTAGATAGTATGAGTCTTGAAACTCGTCTAGGCGAAGCGAAGGCCGCCACAAGAGGGCCACAGGAACTTGAATGCCCTGGATGGCATAAACAACAACGAGAAACATCACGATAACCCACTGCAAGGTTAAGTCGAGGAATATAAACAGCTTACTACACGATTCGAGCGCTTCGAGGCAATGCAGTGGCTTGTTGCCTCTCCAGAGCGTCTAAAACGAGTCATCGACCAAGACTTCACACCCCCTGCCATTCATATGCCACGCTGAGTAATGTATTCAAGAACATGAAAGGCCATTCCGTGGTTCACCCCACCCCCCCATCACCCCTCCATGCCAGGGGTAGTTGGCCCCATAGGGAAGGGTTGTGTGGTAAATGGGGGAGGGAGGGAAGCGTGGACAGAGTTACCGGCCGTGTCCCGCGATCGAGACAAGGGATTATAACATTGCCGGTAAATTGTATCCTGGAGAGAAGCACGTCCAACGATTTACAAGTCTACAAACCACAATTTGTCCCGCCAGCAATCTTCAAATACAACATTGATAGAACGAAGAGAGACAAAACGGAGACGAGAAAATGCAAGTGGTTGCCGGCTAGGTTACATTGAGAGCCACAACAACAAACGAACGAACAAAAGCACACCATTGGATACGTTGGTCACGGACTTTGAGTAAGTTCAAAAAAGATCCCAACAAAATAACGACTACGATCAAGAACAAATTCAAAGATAATGGAGAAACTAGGACTGGAGACCCTCCAGACATGACGACAACCACCAAGAAGATGTCAAGGAGGTTGAGGTGGAGCCCATCTGCTTTGGATAATAACATATTTTGTTAGGATGTTTAACTACATTAGTGGGCATGCCAGCATGAAAAACGATAAGATATGGCTAAGAGATTTCATATGTGCCTATACTCCCACTTTCCCGTACAAAATATGTGAAATAAACTGAACCATGGCAACGTACCCTTATATCTAAATACCAGACAATGACATTCACATTTTGTCTTCATCGACATAAACACAAAAATAGTTGGTGTGCAGACACTCCTCGCCACACGGCAGCACTCTGAAGAGGACAATAAGATTGGGATGTTTGCCGAGTACAGCAAATGTAAGTATGTTAAAAGGCAAAATTAACAATTGTTGGTTTTAGATCGACTAGATGTCACAGCTGACGCTTACGGTCATCCTTAATCTGTTTCACTAAGGCAAGACCACTGCCATCAGAGTACCCGGAGAAAGGATCCTATTTCAGAACTTCACCTGAATAAAGATATTCAGGGTAACAAAATCGAAAGCTGAAATCGTCACTGTCTAAAACATTAGTTGAATCACGAGAAAGATTTCATTTGAATAAGCAAATATTCCCAGTCTCTTGGACCAAAATAAAAAGTGCAGCACCTTTGACAACCGCTTTAAAAAATCTTCATAATAAAGGAAATTGGTATAATCATCCAGGTCGCCATTTTGAACAGCATTTTCCAGGTGCATTCAAGAGTATTAATACGACTACCATTATGAAAAAAAAACATTGCCCATCCTACCCAACAGTGAACATCCTCTGGTTCGGGCCTGTATGATGGCAAACGGTAATCATCCAATCGCATGCCTAATTGTCTCATTTTTTCCACGGGTAGTGAAAGCACAGCATCAATTGTCAAGTGGAATGGGCAAGGGGTTTTAAGTACTTTCATCCTGTTAATCAGGCAACAAACACACACGGAATGGCGACCCAGAGGAAGTACAATGCCTTGAGGAAACAAAAAAAAACCATGCGAAGAAACATGGCTTCAAACGATGCTAAATGGGCATCAGAGAAACAACTGTGATCCAAAGGAAACGAGAAGTGGGGAGTCGCTGGATACTAATTGAGAGCGGAAGAAGAGGGAGCGATGACCCCGAAAGTCAATTTTTACGTCAGTCATTCATGAAGGCCACACCACGCGCTAGATTAAATGCTACTAGTAGTCCCCCGTAATAGTTGTGAGACACATTCATGTGTGAGATATCATATTCCAACACGATAAATATTGCATAAATAACGGATAAATAAACGACCTTCTTCCCATCCCTGTTGTCCCTCTCTGAGAGTTCTACCGTTTACTATCATCAGCTGTTAAGCAAAGATGCTTGTTCTGGCTGGTAAATTCGACCAACACAGGCTATACTTGACATAAAATGTGGTGTTGACGCACGAACAATAAATGAGATGATAAATCGCCAGTACTGTGATTAATGACTACCATATGAGCAAACCAATTACAAGGTGTACTGCCATTAACATCATAATATTCACTTTAGAGAGCAGAACAGTCTCTGAAATGTTGTCGTTCTAACAATGAACTGTATGTCACTTAGGAAGGCATTAAGGAGATAAAAGGAGATGACTGTTTACGACTATTAAGATGTGGAATCTGGATTTTCTGCTCGTGTCACATGCAGTCTGGGGTAAACAAATGACATGGAACTGTGTCCTGAAGAGACATCATTTTGGAACCACGACAAAATAATGCGAATATCAAACGTGTGTATCACTAGTGTAAGGGAAACATTCTAAATTATGAATGTGATTGGGGCACATACTCTTACAGAATGTCATTTGTGTGTCAGAGAAACTCACTATCCAAGAGTAGACGTCCCCTTCGACACTATCTCAAATTACATGACTACAACACCAAGAGAACTCATAATAAAATAAACTGAGAAGGTACTTGCGACTGACACGTGTTCAAAAAGCTACCATGTCATGTGCATATATTCGGCGGACCAATGGTAGAGAGAAACTAGGTCACTTTCGGATTTCAAGGTAAAGAATGTTCAACCACAGCTGGGAGAGAGACATGCCCATAATAATAAAATATTATTATAGAAACCTAAATTTCCATGATCCCTAAAGGTCGAGACAAAAACCAAACATATTCTCTACGCAAAAAACTCAAAAATTATAAATAATGACAAAAAATACAACCTTGGCCATTCAGTGGAGCCTCAAGATAAATAAACGCAAATCAAGTTTTGTTTGAGTCAACAGCAGAGGCTAAATAATGCCTGTTCTATGGGTCAACGGGTACACAAAAAAAAACAATAATTCGAATAGCGTGAACTATATTCAATCCATTTTACTAATTGAAGTAAAAGCTAACGAAACGAAGTAATTTATTGAGAAATGCGTCAACTGATATGACCAATCTTAACAAATTCGGATGGTAAGAAATATCAAAATAAAGAAAGAATAACGAGGATGCTACACAACAAAGCCAATACTTTCCCGTTTAAGTCTTAGGAAAGGTACCACCATCTGAGCAGAAACTAGTGGGGGCGAATGTTTATAAAACTTCCTTGCAAGGAACATGACATCAAGGTACGAGTTTAATCATCTGATTTGATTCTGTATTTAAATTAATATAGAATTTCACATCGTCGAATCTTTGTTTACAGTATAAAACATTCGCGGCAAGAAATTGGTGACTAAAGAGCATGCAAATGTACAACTGCTAACTCTTTCAAAACATTAACCTCGATTAAACCTAGAAACAGAACTATAGCAACAAAAATGTAAACAAGGCAAGATTCATGATAAAAATAGACCGAAGATCTAAGAAACATCTCAGAGATCATTAAGCATGAAAAACTGGAATAACAACTGTCGAAGACATGGAATTAAGTAACACTAACATTATATCACACACAGAAATGCATTTATTGAAGTCGACTGACGTTAAATATACGAGGAAACGAAAGAAATGACATAGAGGGACTTAGAAATAATTTGAAACATTTATCGCGGCCCCAGTATTCTTGGCTTCCGGAGGGCGCGAGAATCTTGCTTCCTTTGCACCCGCTTAAACTTAGCTTCTAGGGAGATAATCACAAAACAGCCACACTCTTTTCGCAATAATATTCGCTATTTCGACAAAGGCCAGGCCCCAACACCTGTACCATTTCTTTGCCTACTTTCGCACATTTCGCGAGGTCGTGACGAACACACAGCTCATGATGGCGGTCAGCTAAGGCAAGAGATTTTCCGCGGCAGTCGTACGTACGGTCGCAATCTATACGGGAGAGAGAGAGAGAGAGAGAGAGAGGGAATGCGAGAGAGAGAGGGCGGAATGGAGAGCAACCGGGATAGAAAGAAAGAGGCAACCGTAGTTTTAAAAGGCCTGCAACACACGCACACACTCACATACACAAGGAATTTTTTTTCTTCTCGACCCTCGCACGGCACAGACAACAACGGGGACCGAAAACCCTCCCCCACTTCGCACAAACCAGCCCTCATTCCTCTCCTCTCCTTTCGAGGGCTGTCACCCTAACTGCACGTATACACAAAAACATTCCGTGGGCGAAAAGATGCTCTGGGTAGGCCTTTGGATGACGAAGTCGCACCAACACAACACACAAATTTGTTAAAGAACCTCCGAAGATTGATGTAAAACTCCTGCATGTGAAATAAAACACATAAACAATCTACAAGTTAAGAAGATAGGTTTCGGGGCCTACCAGTTGTCGCGTGACCCTCTTCGTTGTAACACTCTCCATTGCCGAAACGAGGCCGTGTAACTAGCAAGGCTGATAACAGTTCCGAGAGTTTACAAATCAAAGAGTAGAAAATGTGTACGTTGCAACAGGGAGAAGTCTCACGATGTGAAGCACGTATCACCCGCAACAACACGGAAAGAATATGCAGCCAAATCGACGCACTCCCAACGACATGACTTCACGAGAGCTCCTCTCGGCCGCTACTGGCTTGTCGTGCTCTTCGACTGTTCCCGTAGCCTCGCTCGAAGCTTTACGAAGCGGGCTGTGACGTCACGCGCTCGTACCGCGATGATGCGTCCTAAGCTCCGCCCAGCAACGTCATGAAGGGAATCCATTTCGTATTGACCTAACCAGCTGGGAGAGCAGTTTGGAGGCGGACGATTTCTTCGGAGATATTCCCTGCTGAGCTTCTCGCATTTTGCCGGCACTTTACATTCGTCCAGCTTTTGTTTCATGTGCAATAGGAAATGGGTGATGGGACGCTTCGATGGCAGACGCGGAGTTTTCCGTCCTCGCGTCGGTGGAGGGACGGTGGTGCCGAAACTATTCCGGAAGTAGGGACGTCGGCGCCAAACTCGAGTGCGCTATTCGTGTAAAATTGAGGCATAAACATTTGCTCACAGAATTTTCCCGGAATCTCTTTATGCCTAGTTCTTTTACCTCACGATAAAATCATGCAAACTTCATTTTAATGCTCTGAATAGCCTTATTTACTTCTATTTTCTCTTCTAAGCCTCCTATTTACTTTTTTAAAAATGGTTGCTATGTACATTTATAATCAATAACCTTCACAGAAATTATTTCCAAAGCCGTTGTTATGTACTTTCATTAGAATTTTTATATCCAAGCATCAACTTTGTGAATCTCAAACGGGAAAACATTCATAGAATTTTCTACACATTTATAAAACACAAATTACACAAAACGCGCGTCTAAGCGAAATATAATATCTTTTAAGTATATTACAAATGAATCATTTGATCCGTTGAGCAGTCAGCAACCCTAGAAATGATATATATATATATATATATATATATATATATATATATATATATATATTATAATTGACCGCCGATTATTACTTAGTGAGCACCGTATTATATCTAACGCTATCTAAGTCTTGAAATTAAATTTTATAAAATGTAGCATTTCGGAATATTTTATTATGAAATATTAATTAGGGATATTTAGGTAGGTAAAGCTGAATATACATCCCGATTTTATTTGTAGTTTCCAATTCATCTATAAGTTTCATCACCTTAAAACTGGTAAGCAGATTAGTTTTTAGAGATCGTTAAAATTCGTTAAATCTGAGACCTTGATAATGGCACTAGGTGCTGAAACCATGGTCGGTAGTTTTTAGAAGATTTTAACTCCCTGGAATCATACCTGGAAGTTCTCATCTCAACCATTCATTACTATTTCCCAGTTATTTTTATCTGTTTTAAACAATTCGGTAACATTTGTCAGGGGTATCAACTTAGTAACGGATCGTTATAAATTTCTCTGCCTGTAAGAGCTAGGCCTGTGTTAATGCAATGGTTCATCAATTTAACGAAGGGTCAATGACCAAGCCTAAAGCAAACACCCCAGGTTAAACATTTCCCAATTAGGTACTGCAAAGGCGTATGGTAGGAAATGTTTGGAAACGAGCCATTATAAATTTGACATAGCCATACATAATACTGAAGAGGAAAAAAATATTTTTCCTCTATTCTGCCCATTCCTCGCTCAATAAATGAATGTAATCCATTGGATTTATAGATTTTTTGGGCTAATGAAGAGAGAATTTTTCCTAAATTTCACGAAGCGTTAAAAAAACTGTATTTGCCACGAATCGCAGCATGCCAAGATCATACATTACCCTTCATTAAGCATACCTTAGTCAAAATCTTAAATCATTATCACGCCTTAGCCGATTAAGACAATCGACACAACTTAAATTGAGCTACAAATGAGTACAACAATACATGGTATTGAGTACTTAATGGTATCGCTACCTTTGTAAAGTGATCCGTATGGCATAAATCTACTTATTTTTGACAAAGAAATTCTGAGTAAGCTCCAAGTGAACAATTTTGCTCCCTTCTTCACATCTCCCATGGTGTGGGTGCTCATGAAAAGAAATGTCGATCGATTGAGGAAAAGATGGTCGACAAAAGATTGGATTGGATTTTTGGGGAGGCGACCGACGGCTAAGGTCATTTGCGCCATAGGGGATAGGTAAGGGAGGAAGGGTGGATAGAAACCCGGCGTCGGCATTAGCCTGCTCTTAACGAAAGGCGCCAAGGGGACCACGGCTTAACGTCTCCTCCGACAGACGGAGTACTCCACTTGAAGTGCCCTCCACAAGACACTCAAGTAGAGATCGGGCTCCTCTGGAAAACATCCGCCACTGCAGGGATTTGAAACCTGGCCGCCCGTGTGGTAGGCGATTACTCTAGCCACCACACCAACCCGATCCCCCTCTTGAGTCGCGTTTTCATTGTTACAAAGTGGATTATGTTAGTAGTTTATGTAGCATTTGTCCGAAGAAGGCGATGGTCACAACTGGTCATATTTCCCTCTCAAAAAATTCTCATAGGAACGAAAAGTATATTTTGAAAGTAAGTGTGAACTGGAAGTGGTATTTATTCACAGGCAGTGTCTCATCTAATAATTGAAACTCAGAATCTATAACTCATAAAACACGATGTGAAAAACCTTTCATCACAATCAAGGATGCTGATGTCCCGTTATCAATAATATTGAGGAAAGCAACGAACGAACACCTGTTCCACATGGAATTCATGACAAAGCAGTGATTTAGCACGAAAAAAGAAATTCTGTAAAAATGTAAATCAGGTACCTAAATAGAAACGGTAAAAAAATAACTTCCCAAACAAATGGATTGTTCTCACTAATACACACAATATTATTCAAACGCATACGAATATTTAAAACATAATATATGTTAAGGAAATAAACATACATACAGAGAAAATATACAACTGCAGCTGAACTTCGTTCCCTAACGATCGATATTTTGATGATACATACATTCCTACACAACCCTATATTTCATATCATCGAACAAACTGTTTTCATAAATCATTCCTGGTAAAAGGATCCAACTTCTGGAATTCCCTCACAAATGAGGTAAAAAAAAGCCCCCATGATAAAAACTTTTCAGTCAAAGATCTGTAGCTCATTACTAAATACCTCATAATCCATGTGCCACTTAATCAAAGGTATCTTTATTTATTTATTTTATCCATCTCCAGGATTTATGTCATTGTTTGTTCATCATTGCCTTTATACTGATCGTTTGCTATGGCCTCTATAGCTCTTTGTTCTTTGTGGCATTTGTTTGTTGCTATATTTAAAATAGTTTCCTAGCTCTATAATATGTTTGTAGCGTTGCCAATTTAATCATGAAATTATTCATCTAATGGTGGGATTCAATTCAATTGTGTTCACTTAGTGATCCCTCACAAGAATTAAGTGTTTATAGTGTTGTTCCTACGATTTACGTAGCATATAATTTGTTTTCTATCTCAGAGGACATTAAGTCCTTGATCAATAAATCCTTCTCATTCATTCATATTTCACAAATTTATTAACTATGTAACTTCTACTGACCACAGTATAATCCACACTTCACCACGACCAAGGTTTTGATGGCTAAGCATCATCATGAGGTGATTAAAACGGTATCTCCTTCCCTTATAAATCAACAGTGGAAGGTAATGGAGGGACACATATTTGTCCTCTCCCCCATATGTGTCCCCCCTTACCTTTTACTAGTAATATACAAGGGAATCAAATATCTTTTTAATCACCGGTAGATCAGACCATGAGAATAAAATAAGGGAAATAGATTGTAGAACAGAATGGTTTAAAACATTATTTTTCCCGCTATCGATAAGACACCATAATGGCTGCGTTAAAACTTAGAAGTAGGTTAGTTGACAGGAATTGTAGCCGATTATTTCATATGCACTCTAATGCATGTTTCTGAATCTGATGAGTAGTGCTAACGCCATGTTTAGCATGTTTCCTGCATGACTCTTGTGTCACGTTTACATAGTTACTTTGTAGATTATTTTAGTAGTTTCTGTAGCATTTGTCTTATACCGATAGTGTGGTGCTTGTTGGTGAAAGGAAATTTCTTCACTCTAGTTCACGCTGATGATAAGTCACCCCCTGCCAAACACCTTTATGGTGGCTTGCAGGCTAACAAGTAGATGTAGGTGTAATATATAAGGGAATGAGATATCTCTTTAATCACCTCATGATGATGATTGGGCATCGAAACTCGGGTCGTGGTGAAGTGTGAATTATTCTGTGGTCTGTTAAGGTTACAAGAGTTAATAAATTTGTGATGGAGCACCACATAGTTTACGAATAACGAGTTTAATTCCAATATTTCACTGTTTACCATTTAAAGTTTTTCTAGGCTATCAACGTCCTAGCTGTAAGATTTCACAGGATAATCTGATACAAACACCAGTGCAACTGTTGTGAGTGGGATTCCCCTATTGGGATTTCCGAAAAAGAGTATTCCATTCCCTTGAGGCGATGGACTGACTGTACCCGAATCCCAGTCATGATCCTTAAAACCCAATGGAGTGCCCAGAGATCCCTCCACACATGCGCTTTAGACTTAATGTGAGCTCAATTCAAATCCGCGTTCGTTGAACGATTTTCTAGTGGACCGACCGGGGCGCGTAGCCTTACAACCCTTAAGCACCTTATATTACTCCCTACTCTCTCTCTCTCTCTCTCAAAAGAACGCTCAAGTCCCGTCCTGCACACTGATCCATGTTACTTATATCCTAAATAAAATATCCTCTTGAATCCTTCCCCAAAGTGTTCTTACCTCTCCTTCATCTCGACGTCAAGGGCATGAATCCTAGTATATCTTGTAAGGTGTTGCCTAGTTTAACTCTAACGAGAGAAACTCGGTGCGCGGTGCAACACAACTATGTCTTAAGCATTTAGTCTACATTACGAGCGATACCTGCGTAGAAAAATTAACGAAGTGTATATAACCAGATCAGTTTATTACGGGTCGTAATCCACTGTGCTTAGTTCTTGGGATTTAGTCTGTTTTTACCAATATGTGCAATTCTCTGGTAGCTGTATCATTTCAGCCTTACCCGGATCATCGTTAAGGAAACTAAGAAACTGGTAATGGAGTGATCCAAAACTGTGACCATCGATATAAATCTATCGTTGCAGTAGCTGTAACTAGGAGTATCAGTACGTAACTCCAATAGCAATCATTCAATTTTCCTTTGAACTTATCCTACTGAATAAAAAAATTATAAAATAAAATCAAAGCGCTGGCATATTATTTTTTAATTGAGGTACAATAGCATCCTCCATATAAAGTAAACAATAGCAACAACTCAAACAACTTTTGCCTTGCGCGGTAATTTCACCCACATCCACACGTTACCCCGCAAGTCACTTAATGTGTGAATAGCAATAGTGGGGAGGGTGTCCACTATCATGCACCGCACTTTGCATCACAAATATTATTGACACTGCGAATATTAATGCATAAGCAAAAACCTGGAAATTCGCGTCAGGGAATGAAATTCGAGGAAATACGGGGATTATACGCCACAGATGTTATAGAAACTATGACTATTAAAGAATTTCTGGACCACACAATTGCACAGAATGAATTACAGATCTATGAATGAAGGTGTTACAGAGCTAGCCTGCAATACGTGCTGTTCGTAATGCATAGCAACTAACGACACAGGTGTCAGGCCATTGAGGTATATGCAGAGGGCCCTTGCTATGCTGGCCAATGCTAAAAGCTGAAGCCAGTCCGCCATCTTCGTTGACCCTCACTTTCCTATGGCCCTTGCGGCCTAAAGCACTAATTTTGCAATTTCACAGTTTTCCATTTATAAATTACTCAAAATTACGTATGTTTTTTACTTATTCAAATTAAAAATCATCCACATTCTCGAGGAACCTATTGCCAAATTGAGTAGAATATATAGCACTTAGTAGCGAATACATGTTTCAAGAGTTACTTGCCTTAAGTTTCCAACAGATGGTGGATATTCTTGCTTTTCATAAGCTAATTCGTCCATTCCGTCGTGCTATCCAAAGGAAAATAAGAAGAGCAGGGCATGAATATACTTAATGGATTCGAATGTTTGGAATCGTTGCCTAGGCTACGTCTTGCCTAAATTTCCACTTTTAGTTCACCCAGTCCTTGGCGCTACTTAGAAAATGTCTTCTCAGTCGACTCGTAAATGGCCGTTGTTGATTGTTGTTAACGTGAGACTGTGGTAGATATTCAAACACGATTGAAGGGATATAAACTACTTGATGCTGGGAATAATAGCTGACCATTTTTGAGACCTAACAGTTACTTTGTAAATACTAGAGAGGAAATATCTACTACAGGAAGTGTGTAAGAGGCATATGAAATTTCCATCGTGAGCCTTTTCTCCGTTGTGTGGATCTTTTACCGTTAATTTACAGCTATATTTTTTGTTATTACCAGTTGAGATCCCTAGGAATCAGAAGGTATAATCTAGATAGAATGATATGGATATTAATGTGTAACCTACTATTCATAAGTGGCCTCGGAGTATGTTCAACTATCTCTCCTTTATTTGCTATTGCTTTTTGATTCTTCCACTCTTAAGAGTAGGAAGTGACTTATAATAAAGGCTAAAATGATAGTTATTGGTGCAAGTTCTCATCCATGGATGATAATGTCGGATCTTGGTTTTGATATCCTTATAGTACTTGTATCCGTCTTCTGATTCATTCCACTTTTTTCACCTCTTATTATCATTAAATTGCCGTAGAACGATTATCACAAAGTGCTAAGAAGTTAATTGTACATTCGTATGATTAAATTTGGAGAGGAATTGAATATATTTGTAGACCGGACAGTATTAAAAAAGTGTGTAATTAAGTCCCGCGAGTAGTACTACATTTTTTTATCCACTGCATTATGATTACTGGTAAGTAAAACCGGTAAGATGTGATTATTTACGATCTTTAGACTGTATTTACATTTGAACTGCCGTCTTTCATCATTTGATGGCGCCACGATCGACAAACTTGTTTGTTTACGGAATTCTTGGCAACAGTTTTGGGCGACGAGTCAACAAGACCTGAAGATGTCATTACGTAACGAAACCCGGGTGGTAAACAATAAAAATATTAGTGGACCATTACTTAAAAGTTTTTGATTTCCGATATGGAGAGGTTCCACAAAGTGAAGCCTGAATTTATTAGTTAAATCTATATGTATATTCATGGAGCAGGGTTAAACAATATGGTTGTTATTTCGGTTGCCAGGCTTCAGTTTGATGACGCAGAGCCCTTCCCATACACCTTGCTTGTATCAGAGTAAAAAAAAGTAGTTTCAGCAAGATATCACTGGTCATAAAATGTAATGAACTTGGCGCCATTATATAGAAAAATTATTTCACCTTTCCAATTATTCTAATATATCAGCCATTAAACGAACTACTTTTGAGGTATTTAAAAAAACACGAGCCGTTTTCCATTGACTGTGATACGTATGTTCCCTCCAAAGAGAGTGAATTTGAAAAAGTGAGGAAGTTCAGATGCATAGATTGCGTCAGAACAATTCGAATTCTACGTAAGATTTGGCTCGCCCTCTCGTACCGAAGCTCAAGTTTACAGTGTGCTGTACGTGTTATATTTACCGTTACAGTATTTTTTTAAATACCTCCCTCCCTCTTTTTATTTTTATTTTAGTAAAATTTTAGATGTTTTTCGGGGAGAGTTCATTAAACTTTTCTATGAATACATGTATCGCCCAAATGTGGGCTCCTGTGGGAAATGTGAGATAAATGTTTTTTTTGTCCTATTTTTCTAAAAATTTGCGTATATTTAGTTTAGATTGGAACCGTAATGATTGGTTGTTTATTACTCTACGGCGAAATACTATAGCCAGAAGTAGAATAATTTCTCTTCAAATCCAAGCCTCCCTGGAGTTTTGAGACCTTTGGGGCGACCTATAGCTCTGGAATAGCATGCACGTAAAATTGACATTTAATGAAGGAGTAGTCCTATTATTATATTTGTGGACACTGAGAACGAGATATTGAGTGATTTAAAAAAAAACTTAGAGTAATTTTGAGAATTTCAATGATTTGAAAATAAGTTTTCGTACAAATAACGCTACAATATTTACATGATGCTTCTGCAATGCAAGTACGATCTCTATTTTTTCCTAGGCAAACATCTAGCTCAAGCTATCCCATGTAATAAGGCACACTACCAATTATAGTTGATTGAGTGAGATAAATCCCTAATTATAATGGAGACCATTTTCGAAATTTTCGTATTAATTTCAGCAGCTGTAGGAGGTACGGAGTAAATATTGTAACATTAATAATGCATTAATATACTTTCACACGACTGAAATTTTCAGTAATAAAATAAAAATATCACAATAAGTCTTTCACTTGACTCGATTATCTCAAGCGGTACGTTTAAAACACCTTCAGAACATCAATAATCGCTCGGTTGCGACACAGCATCAATAATCGCTCGCTAACCACCTTGGAGGGTTTTTGGGACTGAGAAACAATTACTGAGCTCACCGTATGATTTATTTTTTTAAATAGTCGATAAAACATACAAACCTAACACTGGTAATTTTTTGACCAGATCAAGGTGTCATTCCTCATTTTTTAAAATACTATCTCTATGGAGTGCGTACACAAGCCATTTGCCGCGTAAAAAGGATTTAATACTTTGGCAAATACTTCGGAAAGTAGTGCGGCAAGGGGCTAATATTTTTGTACGTTAGGAAGGGTGAAGATATTTTTGTATTATGTGAGAACAAACTCATTGATGTTTATGTGAAATGATATTCTGCTAAAAAATAGCTTAAAACTTGATAACCCTCAGGAGTCATTTCGACTCCTTCGCCCAGAAAAATTGTTGCTAGTTTATTGGTTTCATTATCATTTCTTATACCGCCATTTCCTCTCATAAATTTTCTAAAATTCCGATATTATGCTTTGCGTAAGTAGAAGGGACACTTGCATTTCAAAATCTTTTAGAGTTAATTATAGATTTATCTAGACTGCCGAGAGGCGTTAAATTTACTCCGTCATATTGATAGCTTGAATGAAGTCACTGCAACTCCTGTGTGCTGTAAATTGTTATATGTTGTCGTGGAGAGATATTTTCTCCGCACGCTCATCATTCTGAGGGCGCCACAAATAGCCTCGTTTTCACCATACTCCACTCTTCCTCCTCCTTCGTCCGTCTAATGCCTTCTCAGGTCCCTGTTGGGAGGAGAAACACTAAATAAGGGGCAACAAATACGGAATCAGATTGTGCAGAAATAAAATGAACAATTTGCCACAAAGATAAAATTTACTTCGACCCGGTTTTCAATGTTTATTCATCATTATCAGGTCATCACCTGATAGTGATGGAAACTTTATTTTAGGCATACCCGATAATTTGCCCTGATTTTAACATATATTATAAAGTGAGATTTCTACTATCGGATGGTGTCAATATATTACTGGGTCATTGGTCATTTACCGAAGATACTTGGTTTTAAAAATGGTGAATTTTGACACTGAAATACATTGCCTTTTTGGTAGTGCGATGGCATCTCTTCACGTAATTATTTTCACAATTCACGACATCCGCCCGAATAAAATTGTTCAAAAACTAGTACAACATACATTAGATATTGAGGCATCTAATATATTTTTTCAGCGTAGGTCATCGATAATATAACACGAGTATTCAGGTTTAAATGACCGAATATCAGTTTTTTGTGGGACCACATAGCCGACATGCTGTGACGAATGTTGCAACGTTGCCATGGGAAATTTCAGCTGTTTACGTTGTTCACCAATTTTCTAAGATAACTGCTTCAAAATTAGGCGTGTAATGTGCATTACTAAATGTTTAACCCAGAAGATATTTATTTCCTTTCCTCAGTTTGTTAAAAAAAAGGTTATAGTAGGGATTTATCATTTCGCCAGTTTTTGTCCGATGGTCACCAAATTTTGGATTTGTCACTTATTTTACACTCTAAACAATACCAGATATGGACGAAATCGCTGCGAAAACAATTAAAATATGATAAATACGGTACTTATCTTGATTACGGATGGGTACCTCGTTCGCTACGGCAGCCATAGCAGGGGACAATAGACGAACAAATCAACAAGCGGCTGGGCGACAAGAATTCCTCCTATTTTCAATTATTTTGCTTCATTTAGAAGGGAAAAACTTCCCGCTTGTTTATAGTTAGTAGTGCACTAACTGAGATGTCGCCTAGCCGCGTGTTGATTCGATCGTCTATTGTCGACTGTTATGGCTGCCGAAGCAGACGAGGTACCAATCCCTGATCAAGATAAGTATCGTATTTATCATATTTTAATTGTTGTCGCAGCGCTTTCGTCCATATCTAGTATTGTTTAGCATGTGAATTAGTGATAAATCATAAATCTGGTGACCATCGGACAAAAACTGGCGAAACGATAATACCCTACTATAACCAAAAAGTCATTATATCAAATCCTACAGAATAGCAATTGAGGCTGGAGTCAGTATAATTACTGGCTTAAGTTACGAGGTAAAAGCTACGGTTTAACGCTATGTCCATAAGATTTTACTCATAAGGAGTATTTACATGAAATAAAAATATACAAGGCAGCACCAAGCCTATATTAACTCCAATCAGCAAATTTGATTAACCTTACGAAAATTTATTTGAAAAAATAATAATTCGAATTGCAGGTTCCTCCTTAAGTACGACCTTGTGCTTCTATTACTCTCCTAGAGTTGAAGCAGCCGATTGCCTTCCATTGGAGTAAATCAGTCTCATACTCCAACGATGGCACGAAGATAACGGCTGGCGGTCAAGGAAATAGTCAATTTAGCAAGGTCTAGTGATTCAATTAATATTGCTTGTCTTTAGTGGCTTGAAAAGTGTACGGTTTCATAGAAAACGAACAAAAATGATCATAAAATGCTTTAAACCATATCAGATCGCTTTTTCATTGGAAAAAAATAAGTTTCGTTCAGGTGGAGTCAAAATGACGTCCCACGTTCGTCCCAGGGGGTCAATAAGTCCAGGCGTTCTAGTGTTAAAAAGACCCTAATGATAATGCTTCAGTGGTGGCTGTGATGTATCCTATCATTCGCAAAAAAATGTACTGTTTCAAGAGCCACGGTACGTAGGGAGTATGAAATGCTGTAAGTGGACCATTTCCTAGAGATTAAACACTTGGATTGAATCTTGAAGCCAACTGTCAGTGCTAGGATTGCCAAAATGTCTGCCACAAGTATCACGGTAGGTTGGGAGTAATAATGACCGTGGTCCATTTCCCAAGACAATACATATTGGAGAATATACATTCAATGTTAGGAATTCTTGGATGGAAACTTCTCTGACTCGCATAAGAAGAAAGCTTAACATGCTTAAAATGAAATGCAATAAAAAGTTTTCGGTGGAGCTTTCCGTTAGAGTTGCCAAACCCAATTACATAGGACGGAAGGACCACCAATTCAAAGTTTACTCTAGAACACAGATAACAAAATTGATGAAAAAATGAATTAAGTACTGGAAGCAATCGTTAATTCCTACGAAGCCTGTTAGTGGAGGATGCTGAAGATAAAAATATGGACAGACAAAATAAGAAATGATGAAGTTTTCAGAAGAGTAGAAGAGGAGGGGACCATATGGAACACCACAGAGAAAAGAAGAACCATATGGACACATGGACACATTCAAAGACACAATGGGTTTGTGATGAACATAGTTGAAGGTAAAATAGAGGGAAAAGTCCCCAGAGGAAGACAAAGGAATAAGTTCATGGACCAAATAAAGTGGAAAATATACACATAGGAAGTGAAACCAGGAAGTAAGGGAACTAGCATCGGTTAGAGAGGGGTGGAGTGCTGCAGTCAACCAATCTTAGATTTGAACGACTAATGATGATAATGGGAACCTAATACTGTGAATAAATTATAAAGAAGAGCGAGCTCTACTTAAAATAATTGGCTAAAATATGTGTGTTTCAGAACATTTATGTAGGCTTGTATCGTTCGTTTCTGGATATATTTGGGGTGACGCATTGTAATGATCATCACCACCCAGTTGTAATGCCCGCCAAGTATGTAAATTAATAAGTTGACGAGAATAGCGTCTTGAAGTCAACAGTCGGAGCTTGGATATTCGCTCAAGCTCTGCGCTGTTTTCTTTCGAGGGGCAGGGGAGATGGAGGCGGAAGCGGTGAGAGAGTATGAATGAAAATGGTTGAAAACCCTTCCCCTCTCCCGTCCGCCGCCTCTGCCCCACTGGGCACCGAGAAAATCTGTTCGCAGAGCCCTTCGCGTAGTCGCCGGGGGAGGGGTGAGCAGGTGAGGGTTCGGAACCCCGGCCCGCTTTACAAGTTGTGCGTACGCCGTTGTGACCCCCCCCTCTAACCCTCCCTCCCCACACCCTTGTCCTACCCCCTCCAACTCCCCTCGTACGTAACTCCTTCCGCTCAATAGGGATTATCAGAAACGAGAGAGCGGGACCCACGCACCCCACTCCTTTCCCCGCATCTGCCACGGGAGGTCGCGACGATTCTCAGCTGGAGGTCCCGCTTTTTAACGTTCGAGAGGCAGAGATCTGGCGAAGTAGGCGTGTGGCAAAAGGCAAGGAAACGAATTGAGGCATCCACGTCAACGATACACCCCTACGGCCACCACGTGGGCGTGTGGCAGGGGTCGTCAAGACAAAAGCCGTTTTGCTGTATATATCTACACACATCTACATACACCTACATCCCTGCGAGCCGCCGCATTGGCCTGCGGCAGGGGGTGTTATGACACCAGCAGTGTAAAGATGTCATGATAATATTCTCTGTGTCGCACTGAAACACGCCAATTCTGAATTTCTCTATCAATCTAAGCATAGCGATTCAACGATCGGGTCGTCAGCGTCGGCGGAAGAGAAATGTTCTGATAATGTTCTAATGTCATCTATGTATTTGTTCACTTATTTTGGCTGCTTTGGCAGGTCCTATTTTTTGTTCAAATTTCTCGAAAAGTAAAGCAGCAAGTGGCTGATATATTCAGTATCATTGGAAAGGAAGGATATTTGTCTTTTACGTAAGGCCAAATTCATCGATTTGTTTGCGAAATGATGTTGTTTTGGCAGGTCTAATTTTTTGTACATATTTCTGGAAAGGTAATGCAGCAAGTGGCTGATATATTCGGTATCTTTGGAAAGGAAGGATATTTGTCCAAAGTCATTGATTTCTGTGATATATATTATATCACTCAAACCAATAGCTGGCACTCGCTCGTCAGTATTAGTCAGGCATCGCTAACCAAGCCTCTAATTTAGTGGAATCGGACCCAAGGCATCTCGGCCCCTTCCCTCGTGTATAATGAAGATTAGGATCTTTCCAAGGTTAGTGGCAGATATGAGGGTCCACATTCCAGGTAGTCCATTTAGGGAGGGACCTCTCGCTAGCGAACGTCCCAGTTCGGGACCTGTATGGGCCTTGGATCATCTCAGTGATCCGGCTCTCACATCGAGAGAAACGCCGAAATGACCGCGTGGAGTAGAAAGTAAAAGTTTAAAAACTTAAATAGTTGACTGAAATGCGTCTTTTTCCTCGTTTCATGCGTCCGAATACGTTTACGAGTGTCTTTCGATCGACTTTTCAAGTTGGAAATTGAGGATTTCCCATGCAGGCATAGGAAACGAGGCGGAGATACGTGGCAACGCTGCTGGCACGTGGCAGTGTTTGGCAGGGTTTTGAAGAGGAATGGCTTGCAGTATGAGAATCGTTGCCAGCCGAGTACCACATGATAGACACACCACACTTGTTTTGGCGCTCGCTCGTGAAAATCCTGTGAGTTTTCGGCTGGAATCGATCTTATCCGAACCATTAGCTGACACAGCTATTCCCTTTGAGGACTATTCATTTAGAAAAAATCTGCGACTACATGCAACCTTGCAAGGATGAGTGGCAGAGGGTGAGTTATCACCGACGTATGCTACAGTGCAACCCATTGAAATTAATGAAATTACTTCAGTCACTGATGAATTAAAATTTTTTTTTTAATTTAAGGCAAATAACTCTTGAAACATATATTCGCTGCTTAACGCTACGAATTCTACTCTGTTTAACCCTGATTTTCACCGTTAATGCGGATTATTATTAAGTTTTACAAATTAACAATTTATTACTTCGGTGCAATACGAAAGTAATAGTTTATGGTAAGGAGAATGGGGAGAATAACTGTATGAAGAGGGCGAATGGTGAAGTAATTGAATAAGTGGATGATTTTGTGTACTTAGGTACGATGTTTGCGAAAGATGGACGGATGGATGAGGGGATAAAGAGACGTGCGAATGCTGGAAGGAAAGTGGTAGGTAGGTAGCATGTGGAGCATACCAAGGAATGAGTGCCTGTCTAAGGAAACGACAATCGCCGTGTACAAAAGTGTACTTCTCCCCACTTTGTTGTATGGTAGTGAAACATGGGTATGCCAGGATAGGCAAAGGAGTAGACTAAACGCCGTGGGAATGAGTTATCTGAGGAGTGTTTGCGGCAGGAGTAGGATGGATAGGGTCAGGAATGAGTGGGTGATAAATGATTGTGGGTTAGATACTCCTGTAATGGACATATATGAAAGGAGTGTGCTTCGTTGGTTCGGCCATGTTTAGAGAATGTACGAGAGTCGAATAAAGAAACAGGTATGTAAGAGTGAAATGAATGATGCGAGAGGTAGGCTGAGAAAGTAGTGGTTGAATGTGGTTGAGGAAATTCTTAGAAGGAGGAATATTAGGAGTCTTAAAAACAGGAGGGCGTGTATGAAACAGTGTATGGGGGTAAATAAGTCAAAAGAGATTTGCAAGGATAGGTCAGTATGGAGGAAATTATTGAAGCAGAGTTAGGTGTACAAATTATTATTTATGAGTGAAACTTAGTGGCTGTGCCTACCCCGGAAGGGAACTGCTTGATTGGTATGCATATATGTAACAATTTATATACGATGAATGTATAGGATGAAATAATTCCTATGCAATAATTAACTGCATGCTGGTTCCTAGTAAGTTATTGATGGGAAACATAGTAAAATTGCAAAAGTGCGTTGGCCCAAAAGCGCTATAGAAAAATGAGGGTCAACGAAAATCGTGGACTGGCATCAGCTAATAACATTACCCAGCATAGCAAGTGCTCTCTCCATATACCTCAATGGTTAACACTAAGTAATGGTAACACTTACCACCCATCATAGGAAGTTCTGGCTCAAAAGTAGCACAGGAAATGTAATGGAGGGCGGTTCCTATGTTTTTTCATTCATTATTATAAAGTTTGAAACTCGCCTTAATGTTTAAAAAAACAATGCCGAAAAGTTTTTGGTAGTGAAGGGATACTTAGCACACCCAGTGAAAAAAGAAGAGATGTAAAAGCCTCAAATGTTAATCGTTAGTAATTTGGTATTCCAGAAATATAATTGAAAGCTTACGCAACATTCATATATTTTATTCGTCCCTCTTACAACAGCTTAAATTTAAGATTAAACTCGCTAAATGGCCATTATTGTGCCAGGAGGAGGATCCCGCTTGAATCACGGTAAACCCGTGCAGGTGGCAAAAGGACGGAGGCATGGATACCTGGGCGATTCGCAGCGTGCGCAGGTGATTGAGGGCCCGTGGGCCCTTTGTCGTGCACCTGCACCGCGCGGCTGAAGACCGCATGCCTCCTGAACAACGAGGTCCCCGCAAAATATGGACTACCGAACTTTTCTTGCTCTGGAGCTCATCTACTTGACATCATGAGCAATCGCTGCCAGAGATCGAGCATTGCTTGCGCAGGGACAAGATACACAACCAACAAGTATTCTCATCTGCCAAAGTACTTCGTCTTTGACTCCGCAGCGACTATACCTCCTGCGTCATTTTATTGTTACCTACACATCTACTTGTTGGCGCGTTCAAGAAAAGTTTTTTTTTATAACTGAGTGCCTTTTGATATATAATTGCATGGTATGAAAAAGTTTTCAATTTTTAAAAATATCGTTTTACCCAAGAGTGGTGTCGCCCGGTCTCACGGATCGACATTATTATCGTTCTTGTGACGCAGGCGAAGAATGAAAGTTTGTAGAATTTATAATAAAAATACCAAGACTGTTTTAATTCACAGGCTTTTTTTATTGGTACAGCTAGTTTCAACGCTACTGCGTCATCTTCAGGTACAATTGCTTCCGCGTCATCTACAAGTCGCTGTCGTTGTTAATTCAATAATGGACTTCCACAAGGTTACGCCTGAAAGATTTGAATTCAACTGAAATGTTGTAGTTCATCTCCTGCAATATCTTCTTATTTCGCTTTGCCCCTCCGGTATAAGAGTCGAAAATCACTTCGTGAAAACTGGAATAAAAGCCTTAGACTTGACCGGGATACGAACCCGGATCTCCCAATTGCCGGTGAGGTGTTTTAGCCAGTTACCAAATGATTTTTTCATAGCGAATTTCAACCCTGGTGTATATGCACCCGTGCGAGTGACTTCGTACCACATCATTTGTTAAATGCAATGTTTGAAATTTGGAATAAAAGTGCCGAAAGCGCACAGGAAAATACCGTCTCGGTGAGTGGAGCTCACCGCAGCCGACCTTATGGCATAAATAATGCAGAGCGGGGGATTTATATTCGTGTTTGAAATGCTGTTCGTGTGAAAGATGAAATTAAAAAGTTTTTACCGGAGTAATATCTAAGCCTAAATGTAGGAAAGTGCAATAGGAGAGCAGATAGCAATGGACACACATTGTTACAATCATACATATGTATACATTTTTTAAAATTAATCATATTTTTGTTTTTTATTACACTTTTTCCTGATTAATTTTAATTTTTACTCATATTATGTGGTGTCTTGATTTTTTCACATTTTTAGTGTTTTTCTTACTGGGTCTTTCATTCAATCATTATTATTATTTGTGACCATACATATTATTCGTGGATATGTAATTTCTGACGTATTATGAAATTGAATCCTTTTCTTGTATACCAATACGTTGTAACAAGTAGGTAAATGGAGTTAAAATATACTTAGCCAGCAAAAAAAAACTCAAAGCGGCAGATGTCGGATTCCTCTTTCGTTCTCTCTGAGGGCATTCACTAAATAAACAATTCCCTCAAACGAAACAAAGATAGGCCCGTCAGTGTAGGGAAGTTGAGAGCGACACATTGTCGCAGCTTACTGGCCGGAACGATCCTAATGTACGACCTGGGAAGAAAACTTACCTGGCTCGACACTGTCGCTGCAGGGAAGAATTCTTTTTCCCTGGTCGCCGTCAGTAGTGTCACGCGTGAGCGATATTCGATCGAAATGGCAAAAATGATGATTCCGATATAAATTTATTTTCGACTAGACAAACGTTTCTGATTTAAAAACGAGCTAACAATGCAGACATGAGTAAAACTGTCGTATCACGTTCATCACGCGCGGCATAAACTAGTTTGCAACTGATATTTCTGTAAAAAATAGATTTGACAATTAAATAATGAGCATACAGGATAGAAGCGCGCTTCTTTTGTTTGGCCAATTAAATTGAGTCAATTAGTGATAGGGTCAAATGAGAGAGGAGTAAATGGCGAGATATGAAGTTGTACATCGAGATAATCCTTTCACTATTAGAATTCACACATTCCACTCATGATGGTTTCAACATAAGCTTAAGCACGTGCAATATCATTATTCTTGCATTTTCGCTTACCTCTATAAAAGTCTATTAATGTAATATCCTCTTCCTGTGACCACTTCGCAACGCGAGTACTAGACGCCATCTTTGTGAATAATTGCCTTTTCAGCTTTTCCATACATCCAGGTTTTCCGCGTACGGTCACGTGACGGATCGAGGCTTTGTGATTGGTGACTTGCACTCAATGATCGAGTGAAAGTAGAGGCTCTCTCAACTTCACTCGACGCGTCTCATGGTCATCGACCGCTAGTCGAGACAGCGTCGAGGGGTATGAAACACCAAACAACACATAGTCGATGTTGTCGAGATCTACATCGCGCTCGGCGGGATCGCAAGGAAATCGTGCCGTGTTACACGGCCTTTAGAGTCCAAGTGAATGGCTGCGCCGAAGGCGCAATGACTGTACCGTACTGGTGAGCAGATCTCACCACAACCGGTTTGTCGTCAAAATAGTGCATATTGGGCAATTAAAATTAGTGAGTGAAGTGTTGTCTGTGCGAAACTTGAAAATGAACACTTATTGTAATAAAAAACCTAATTCTAAGAGGGGGGCAGTACAAAATGGGAGTAAAACATTGAATACAGTATATTTTCATATGATCATTTTTAATTGCTTTCCTCAATGTTGTGATTGGTTTTCTTTTTTCGACTTCTTTTTTTTCATCATTATTTTTTTCATGTCATTTTAGTCTTCTTTTTTTTCATTTTCTCACCATGTTTTGTCCATTTTTCTTTTTTTAATAATTTTTTTTAGACTTCTTTCTTTTCTAGAGATTATTTTCACTTTGGCGTTGAGTTACTTATCTTTCAAATTCTGACGAGTCGCTGGAGTGGCGGCAGCAAGAGAGCACGAATGACTTTCATTTATATGATGTGAGGTTCATTCCGGGTGAATTGCGGGCCATCGACAAATTTTAGACGAAAAATCAATCGTAGGCGTTGCAGCCCATCAACAATACCCCTCGTGGACATTTGTCATTCTTCATGAACTCCACGATGAAAAACTACCTGGAATGGGAATCGATTCTGAACGTCGATCAAATTTAGACTTAATAGTTCATGAAAGTTCAAACCAAAGAATTTTTCTTTTGTGAAGATGATGAACTTGTATGTATATTATATTTACATGCATTTATATACATACTTCTTCTATTTGCCGCGTCATTAATAAGGTCTCCTTGATAGGGAACTAGGGTGTTGAAACATTGGCCGGCAAATAAAATAACCAGGAAACTGGTACATACTAGTAGTTATGACTGCTCTAGATGAGCGTTCAAAATTTGCGCCAAGCGGCACCTCAAGTTATCTCATGTACAATTATTTTTTTTATCTCTGTGATAAAATTTTTACGTAACCCGACATGGTACAGTATATCAAACCTCGCGAATGAAATTAGGTAATCAGCTTCTGTCTATGACGATCGCGCAGTTGATATAAATTTTCAAGATATGAAAAGTAAAAATTATTTTCACGATCGTATGACTTAAATGAATGCCACCATAATGGATTTTTCTGTCACCTGATTCACTTCCATCACCGGTATTGTGTTTACTAATTTGCTGCATTACTAACTGTCCAACCGCGCTTTTATCTTGGACGGACTATAATTGCAAGACTGGAGAACGGACGGGTTTAAAACGTCATTTTTTCCACGCACGATAGGGGATCATAATACCTGTAACCATTAATGAGCCTTAAACTAGGTTTAACTAGGGTATGGCGCAGTGATTTGGTGGTGATAACTCACTCCCTGGTACGCACCCTTGAGATGGCTTGCCTTGGTACGTATCACGTAGATGAATGACCAGGAATAAGTATGGAGAGTAAACGAGTCGCGCTTTTCCGCTATCGTCTGTTTTCATCCGCTGCTATGAAAGCGGAGAATTACATATACATAATACCCTACGAGCCACATTGGTGTGGTGCAGGGGGTGAGTTATCACCAACATGCATTACTTTTCACCATCAAACATTGTTGAATAACGCACTATGTTATATCAACACTTTATTTCACTTAACGCCGAGCATGGTTCCGGCATGTCTGTGGTAACGCCTTGATAATGTTACGTAGTGCCGGAACTATCGTAGGTGTTGAGTGAATTAAAGTCTGAAATAAAACGTGATGAGTTATTCAACAATAATGCCTGTGCATTTGCGTTGTTGTTAAAATTCATACAAAGTAGTTTGCCTTTATTTCGGTAGAAATAATCACGGGCTAAAAATTAAAGAAATAGACTGAATAACCGATACATTTAGAATGTCATTTTTTCCACGTAGAATAAGGGACCATAAATGTTGCGATAGATCAGTTCTGGGAAACCCTGGCCCTCACTAGGTAAAGCAGGTTTTGCAATTGTGCCAAATATCTTAACAGTATTATCAGCAACTAACCCCAAATGAAATTTCTGGCACGATATATCTCTTGCATGATTTAGTACCTTGCAGTACTATTCATCAGTCACATTAATTATACCAACCAGTAGTTGTATCTTAAATAGTGTGCTGCATGGTAGCATGTTCGTTCGTCCGTTTGCAGCGTTCTCCGAGTTTATGGTCTGACCGCGCATTGTTGTTCTGACTGCTTTTGGCCTGCGCCTGGCATCCGGGCGAGCGAGCGCGGTTCTGATTCTAGCTGGAATGAGTGATGCATGCCTAGAGTGGAATCACCCCGTGCCACACACCCTGGTGGTGGCTTGCACGGTATTTCGTAGATGCAGTGTAGCGTGTATTTGAGAAATATTGTCTCCTGACAAAATGATGTCAACATTTGTCCGGGTTGCGTCCGCGTATGTCGTTGGGTATCACAACAATGCGAACAAACATTGTCTCCTGACAAGTTTTAGCAGGTTTTTGCTAATGCATTAGTCGTCATTAAATTAACTAGAGTAGTGTATTGTGTGATTCATGTTGGTGATAACTCACCCCGTCGCACACCTTTGCGGTGACTGCACCGTCCCTCCCTTCCCCTCTCTTGTTCCCAGCCAATCCGCAGAGAGCGCGCCCCACACGCCACCGCGAGAACTACTACGGTGGCGAAACTAGTTTTGAAGATAATAAATCCCGACTTATGAGAAACTTAACTACACAACTCATCCGCGACCGATGCATCCAGAGTAACAAATTTCAACCCCAACATTCCAAGATTGCCCGATATCTGCTGATACTAAATCGATTCTCAGTCATATTTCCTTCGACCGATATCCGAAATCCATACCACCGCTCGGTTGAGGAGGAAGGAGGAGTCTCTAGTGCTCCTTATCGCCCTCTTCCCCTTCCGTCGGTCTTATCGTAAAAGACAACCTCGTCTCTCTCTCTCACGGTTGAGCATATCGTCTTGAAGATCGGAGCTGACTTCCGAGGAATGCGTCCATAAAAACCTTCCGGGTCTAGGACAAGGGTGTGAGCGTTCGCCAGGTGAACTTTGAGAGACGCCGTCTCTGAATGTTGGCCTAATGCTGGGTGTATTTTCTTCGCATCTCAGAGTAAGTCTCGTGAAGCCTACAATCCATCCAATAGAGTGCAATCCAGAAGTTCATTATCTGTTTCAATCTATGATCACTACTCCGAAATGCTATGTTTTGCATGAGTCATATGTCACGTTTACATAGTTACATAATAGTTTAGTTTATCAGTTCTGTGAAGCATATCCATAGTGTTGTGCATTTTGGTGAAATTTAATTATTTCACTCTAGTTCATGTCGGTGATAAGTCACCAGCTGTCAAACACCCTTGTGGTGGCTTACAGGGTAAGAAGTTAATGTAGATTCTATGGTAGATCGTGAGAATAAAATTCGGGAAATAGAATGCCGAACGAACTGGTTTAAAACGTCATTATTCCCGCGAACGATAAAATAACAGCTGCCAAATAGACATCAGGTTTGTCGTCAGATAGTGCAGCTAAATAGTTGCTTTTCTCCTTAAAGCCTGCTTATAATCTGCTAAGTACGTAGTACTAAGAGGACTTGCGGAAAAGACCTTATGTATACCGACCTTTCTGGTCCGAAACTTCCCTTCAGCAGTGTAAGGCTCTTCGGAAGTGGCTTCATGCGGTGAGACTTTTCCCAGGATTATTTCTCCTTTATCTCTCGTGCTGCCAGGTCATCGAGTCTTCACAGGACCAGCTGGGTGTGATTCAGCGTTGGTGTATCTCCTTCGCAGTCGTTTCTTAAATTGGTCCTACATTAGCCCTAATGACGATAGCAGAGAAGGCTATCGAAATGTTGGCTGTAATGTCCATCCTGACCCCGCTGGAAACCTGGGAAGAATTTATCAACCATGCTCGCCGGGAAACAACCAAATCCTTAGTGTATAATTGATTTCTTTCTGTGTATTTGGCAATTTTAGCATTCACTTCTTTCTGTGCATAGGCAAAGGAGGCTCGGAACTACTTTCTTCCATAAAACGGAATACGGGCTTCTGTTGCCAAAAAGTAAAGCCCAGGTTTCTTGGCTCACTATGCGGTGAAAGTCATTGTGATCGGGTTATGAATCTACCCATTCCTAAAATCTCGTCCTAACCCTTTACCTATTGGTTCGGAGCCATTCCTTTTTTCGCCCATGCACTGTCCCACGGGATCAAATGCAAAGCATAGGTGCCCGGGGATTCGTCCGGTGAATCCTTCCTCATTAACTAACTGTGCATTTATGTAATCGCAAGATGTGTTAATACTAACAATAACTCTGGCATTGGTGGAATGCCTTTAGTGCAATGGATGTTGGTTAAATATCACCTCCTGACAGTTTTTAGAAGGTTTTTGCTAATGTATATGAAGTCGCAGTTACTTTAACTTTGATACGGTGTAGTGAAATGCATACGTTGATGATAACACAACCCTGGCCAAACACCCTTGAGATGAAGTCAACAGTTTCGGGCGAGATATTGTGGAACTGCGTTATTAAAATGAAGAGCTCTAGATGTTGTTCTGTCCACTATTTTTAATACTGAAAACTTTATAACACCTGTTTCGGCACTTCATTGGCCATCATCAGGTCTTTATTGGCCACACACTGTACCTAATGATGGCCAATAAAGTGCCGAAACAATTGTTGTTTAGTTTTCAGTATTAAAAATAGTGGATAGTACAACATCCAGTGCTCTTCATTTTTTACCCTTGAGATGGCTCGCAGGGTTTTTAGATGTAGACTAACCTGCGAGCCCCCGCGTGGCAGGGGGTGTTGGGACACCGGCCTTTGAGGGGGAGGAACAAGGGAAAGGAGAAGAGCTTTGATGGAGGTAAGGATCCTCTGTTAATTACCATTTACCATAATTATTGGTCAAAAATGAAGGAGTGTATGTTCCATGCATGACATTAGCTTCAATACTACGAGGAAACACTGTCATATTCGATGATCAATTTCCTCCCTACGTCTACATACCATCCTACTAGCAGTCACGGAGGCATGTGGTTAGTGATAGGTTACTAGCCATGGAGGAGAAGTGGATAGAGAAAAGGATATGTGTAACGGACAGTTGAATCCTAATCCTATCCTCCTATCCTCCTATCATCCTAATGTTCCTAAATATCCTAAATCCTAAAAATAACAATAATAATATCATCCTAATGATATGTTGTCGTGCGGCCCTACTGGGGTGGGAGCGTTCAAGTTAGTAAGAAGCCAATTGCGCTGGTTTTTAATGATTTCACCTCAATGGTGACCCTGGGTCCCTGTCTCCAGATGAGTCCGGGAAGGGACGGGAATTGGTCCGGTCTTTCTCTTGTGCCGGCGTCGAGGTCCGTCGCGGCTGACTGACGGCTTCTCGGTCTTCCTTCGGTGTCGGTCTCTGCTCCGCGAAGATCTTCGCTCGACGCCCAGTTGTCGACTGCCTGTCCTCGCCCCAGAGACGCACCCCCACGCGCCCATTGGTCAAGGGGGGAGGAGGCAACCTTCGGGCAGGTTGCTGACCCGGGGGTCGCCTCCAGATGGAAAATATGGAAAATATGGAAATATAAAAATGATGGAAAATATTATGGGGAAGGAATACGATATGAAGATTTATAAAACTAAAACAATGGTATGTGACAAAGATGACAGTCAAAGAAACGTTAATGTTACCATAGTAATGAATGGGGAAACACTGGAAGAGGTCAATGAATTTACTTATCTAGGAAGCATAATAACTAAAGATGGTAAAAGTAAAATGGAGATTAGAAGTAGAATAGGACAAGCAAAGATAGCTTTTAACAAGAAAAAACGCCTCCTTACTACAAACAGTATCAAGTTGTGTTTCAAATCAAAACGAGGAAGAGATTATTAAAAGCGTACGTGTGGAGTTTTGCACTATATGGGAGTGAAACCTGAACAACAGGGAAAGGAGAGAAAAGGAGACTTGAGTCCTTTGAAAACTGGTGCTACAGGAGGATGCTCAATATCAGAAAGATAGACTAACAAATGAAGAAGTTTATCAGAAAATAGGAGAAAAGAATGACATATGGAGAAGTATAAGGAGCAGGAGGACAGGACTTGTGGGGCACATTCTGAGGCACGAGAGCATGATACAGGCGATACTAGAAGGAATGACTGAAGGAGAAAGATGTAGAGGAAGACCTCGACTTGATTATACGAAGCAATTATTGGAAAATTTGAACTGCACCAGCTATCAGGAACTGAAAAGAAGAGCCGAAAAGAGAGCCGACTGGAGGACTGCTGCGACCAATCTAAGGATTGAATACCTAAGAAGAAGAAGTAAACCCCGCATGAAATAACCGGCAAGATATATCGCCCTCATGGATTAGTACCTTGTATTACTATTCATCAGTCGAAATAATAATACCTACTGACCATTTGTTGTATCTTAAATACTTATACCGCATGGTAGCATGTTCGTTTACGTTGCATTTTCCTAGTTTATGGTCTGACCAGGTATTGTCATCCTGACTGCTTTTGGCCTGCGTCTGGCATCCGGGTGAGCGTGTGCGGCTCTGATTTCAGCTGGGACGAGTGTTGCATGCCTGGTGTGGAATCACCCCGTGCCACACTTCCTAATGGTGGGTTGCACGCTATTCCGTATATATCGATCGTATTGCCTCCGAATCTCTAACAGCTCCTAACCTAATCATTCCATAAACTGAACGCTTGAAGTAGTTTTTAACTCAAGGTGGTACTTTCCTTTGTTTTTTTTTTATTTCTCGAACTAAATCTATCGATACGGGGTTCCAAATGCTCGCGGCATATCCGAGATGTGGCCTAACCGGAGCAAAGTGGCATCTCTCCTTCACTTTTTTATCAGAGGACCTTCCGACGATTCGCTTGATAAATCATAGTTCTTTAGTGCAGCGCCGCAGATGCTCCGTATGTGTTTCCCCCAAGATAGGTTTAAAGATACGGTGGTGACGATTATTTGACTTCACCCGATTATTTTATGTTCACTCCTCCCACGTGGTACTTAAGGTGTTGTTGCGATTTCTTCGGTAATGATCGTAGTGTGGTGGGTGGAATCCACTAAAGGAACATAAGCACAGCTAAAATGTACACTTCGGAGTGTTATAGGGACATTACTGTTAAAAACTTTGGCCATTGGTTTTGGCCAAATGGCCAAATGGTTTGGCCATTTGGCCAAAACCTATTTCTTATGAGCGTCAAATTCATCTTGTTTTAGTCTAAAATGCCTTGCAAAAATGCAGAAACATGATATCATAAAATTACAGTAATATTTTGATGAGTCACCCGATGAAAATATTCACTTAGGTCCCATATAACTTAAGGAAAAAAAAACACCAAGAAAAATTTGGGAATAAAATCAAGGAGCTGATGAATTTCCTTGGAGAAACTTAATAGAAATGTTATGCATGAATTTCGTCGCAAATAGTCAGGAGGAAAAAGGTATCTTAACCGAAAGTGGTACCGCGGGCGTATAGCAATCTGTCTGTAATATCCTTTTACATTATACTACTTCGTTTTCATGGGATCATTGCTCCGGAAAATAGAATTGCTTTATAAAGCCTGTTATGAACTTTGAGCATGCCCATGCTTTCCGCTTCGAACTATTGAAGTAGATCTAAGTCGCAGAATTCAAGAAATCCATACTGAACATAAAATCTGCAGGTTTCGACGGTGGATTTCGTCGAACATACGAGGCATGCTGTATCGTATGGGGCTGAAATTTCTCTTGAATTTCATAGGTGCCGCCTTAAGAGCAAAAGCAAGGGGCTGAATACTTACCGGATGGCGGTCTTTCGCACCGTGTTGGGACAGATACAGAGATAGAGCTAGATTAAGATGAATAAGAGTGAATTCTCCTCAAAGCTTTAATTGCGGCGTCTCACTCCGGTGGTTTCTGTAAACTGGCATAATGGGTCGTGATTCAATGCTTAATGACGACGGATAGTCTGCTATAAGGAAGCCTTTCATTGCCTCAACATCAGTATATTGCCCAGCATGTCAGCTCAAGGATGTATGGTGGCGGGGGTGATAAACTCCGGGCTACACAGAAAGGCACCATTCAGGCGTGATAAAGTTCTTGGCTATTGTTTGTTTAGGTCATCTTCTGTGGGTAGCCTCTGAGGAATCATCTGCAGCTCAGCTATTCATTTGAAGGATAAGGGTTGTAAAAACATCTGACTCTTATCTTCGAGAGTCGGATGCCAAGGCTTGCGGCCGGAAATAATGATAGCGATAAGGAACGGAGGCAAACCTTCACTCTGGTCGTTTCGCCTTTGCCGGGGTCGAAGACGCAATACCTGTGGATATTATTACTTATAGCATCATTTCATACGTATCGTTTCAACGCAATAACTTGAAACATAACTTTTAGCAATTCCCTGTGGTGAGTTGCATCGCCAAAGCCGTCATGCAACCAACAGCAAACACAAAAATGCATTCTCTGCAACGCTAGAGAACTTCGGCCGTTAAAACTCAAAGAGTTTCGGTTTTAATGTGTCAATTCTCAAAGAACGAAGTGCTTTTGAAATCTATAGCTCCGTAATTCAAGTTGAAAAACACAGAACTCCTTTTCCAGTGCCGTTCATTGGATACTGGAACTATTTCCTGAAAGATGACCATTATTATAAATTTAATACTTCGATTGAACTGCTTCCATTTCTATCTTACCATAGAACTTCCCGCAAACTTTTGTACGCTATGTTCAGCAGATGTACACATATAAAAATTACCGAACGAGTTAATTCGTAAACATATTTCTTATGACAAGCTTTGAAGCTACTTTAAGCCTGCGTCCAAAAATCGAGTCTTCCAAAAGGAAAGCATTTACATCACATTTCATGGCTTCCAAACGAGCCCTTGAATTAATGATCCCTTGAAAATTATGGCGAGAAAGAATTTTAAAATGACTGAATATTTTTTGTTTTCAATGGCTTCATTATTCCAAAAGTAAAAGGAAAGTCGAACATTTTCACTCACCCAGGTGGAAAGTACCTTATACTACTATTACAGTGCACACAATATATATATATATATATATATATATATATATATATATATATATATATATATATATATATATATATATATATATATATATACATAGACTACAAAATAAATGCTTTGGAGAATAAACTTATAATCTTTTGAAGACCGAGTGAAGTACACTTCAGTTATTTTATTTGAACCTGACCAGAGCAAAGATTGGACTAGTTCAGGTAAACGACATGGAAATGAGGGGAAAGGAAATAAAGACTAGTCAAAGAGTACACCTAACGTGCCAAAAAATAAACTTTGAGTTAAAGTTTCTAAGAATTGCTCGGAGAAATAAACCTATGATAAGCAACACATACTGAGAGATTAAGTAGAGTTGACATTCCCAGCGCCGCGAAGCATCGCCATGCCATAATATTGCGATATGCTATAAATATCCTTTAATTTGTCAACATTTGAAAAACCGCATGCAAGAAAATCGGTTAGTTCAGGAGTGACTTATGGCAATTAATCATGATGGAAAGAACGCTTTGTATTTTCCCACAATTTATTTTCAATGGTACAACTGGTTTCGACGCCTTTACCTCTAGATATCTGAGGATGACGCCTTTGCGTCGAAAGTAGTTGTACTATTGAAAATAAATTGTGGAAAAATACAGAGTGTTCTTTTCATGCTGCAAGTAAGAATATCACAATTAAAAATAAAAATTTTAAAACTAACTGAGAAGAACATTCAAATTTTCAACATTCAAATTCAACATCACGAATTTCCGTGACAAAATATAATGTCTCTTGCAGAGTAACATAAATTCTTTTTTTTCTACTTGAATGATTGACCACAATGAAAGATATACGTCTTACACGACTCTTCCCTTAAGGACTGAAAACAGTCGTCGACATATTCATCTTACTTACTGATCATTGCTCGATTTAGAGCCCGTTGCTAGGCGGTTAAACTTACAGGAGTTATATACGTGCTCCCCATATTTCGCAGAGGCTCACGGAGAAATGGAAAACCCATGTTTATTGCTGACGCACCTAAAATATAAACTTTATGGTGACATGTAAAGGATCCAAGCCATAGCATAAATATCGGTAGGTGCCGTATATTTAGGTCATAACCCTCCTCCCCGAGGCAGATGCACGCATAGAGGGCGCGAACCAAGTGGCAAAACCTTGGGGAAGAGAGCTAAACCACCCAGCCGTATATGCCACCGTCTTTTTCTTGCTTATGGCATTATGTATATGTATTTTCCCCGGGGTTCTCCCTACATTTTCATCATTACATTATATATTGCGTAAAGGTTTGTAGCCACGAGTATTACACTACGCTCACCAATCGAACTCAGATCGATCTGACCAGATCAGATCGGTATGGTAAAGGCAACGGGCAAGTGGGATCGATCTATCGATTTGAAAAGCTGGCCGATTCGACCCGCTTTCTCATCCTGTCTGAGATTTCAGATCGATCTGAACCAGCACGTCTGTGGCGCTCCTCGTTATTCTTTTGGTTGTCATTGGGAAACAAAATAAAAAATAAATAAACATAAGATATATAGATATATTCTTGTGTTGCGGTGGCCATTCAATGAAAGTATGGCATTGCTCGGCAGTGCATTTTTCAGCATCAGATAGCTCTTTTTATGAATAATAAAATGACATGTGTCCATCTATATCATTCATGAGCAAAATATATTCAAATATAGAAAAATTGAATAATATAAAATGAACATAATCAGTGTAAACCTTGTCTTAAAGAAACTCAAGTAATAGTCTTAAAGAGAAATTCAATGTCCTGATGACGAAACAACCAGCCTCTTAATTTATTAGTCAAGGCAGCCTGGCTATTACAATAGTGTAATCCTTGCCATAGCTTAGCTTAGAGTTTTGGTGCTATATAATTATAAAAGTGTAAGCTTCAATTTTTGGTTTAGGAACATAATTAATTTGGTGAAAAATGGTAAAAAATATAATCGTAATTAGTCAAGGCGTGTTGAAACCAGTTGTAACAAGAGTCCAGTAATGGCGAGTGAAACGACGTTGACGATATCGTAGCGAATCATAATTTACCTCCAATCGACACTTTTGTTCACTCGGAATGCGACTGAAAATTTCCAACTGTGCACTTGTTTATACACCTGTACACCGGGTCAACCATGCTTCAACCGATAGATTCGATCGTTCACTATCGCTATTTTTTGTCTTTGTTAGTAAACCAGGCGATCAGACTCGGTTCGCTTGAAATTTTCAAATCGGTCCGAGTTTAGATCGACCTGAGATTGATTGGTAAACGTAGTGGTAGTCGATTCATATCGTGCATATACAAGAATTCTGGTGTGAAGATTTCGTAAGCATATCAACATTCGAGGCGTCTTGCTCACTAATTTTTACACACTGACATATACAATTGGGGCCGGTTAGTTTGAAAAAAGTGGTTTATTCCTCATCATAATACTAAGTCAACCAGCCGAACAATCCATTGACCTAGTCTCATTCACAGCCATTACGAACTCCATTTACCCACGGAAAAAATTGCATGCATCTTGACCGACTTTTATTTGCAGATTCACAATCTAATTTTAAGCCCATATATTTCTATAACTGATAGGAGTGGCTAAATAAGAGATACAACGCCAAACTGACAGGTTCAAATAGTCCATACCAATCACGCCGTTCCCTTCCGGGGTGGGCAGAGTCACTAAGTTTCACTCATAAATACATATTTGTACACCTAACTCTGCTTCAATAATATCCTCCATACTGACCTATCCTCGCAAACCCCATTCAAAAATTCCTCTGGAATAATGACAAAAACAGCGTGACACCATACACACGTGGGACGGAAGAAGTACAACGGACATCAAGCGGAGAATAGTCCAAGCTAAGAAGGCGTTCATGGGAAAAAGATAACAGCTGTGTTCAAAGAAGATAGGACTACTAAACATGAAACATAATGTGAAAACATTCGTATGGAGTGTAGCACTCTATGGATCGGAAGCATGGACCATTGGAAATGCTGACCAGAAAAGACTGAAAGCCTTCGAAACCTGGTGCTGGAGGAGGATTCTGAAGATAAAATGGACGGACAAAATAAGAAATTATGAAAACTTTTTGATTCCATATATCTTTATTTGGGATCAAAAAGTTACGTGTTATCATTATAATGTTAGAAAATTCCACCAAGCTACGCCTGAAACTACCAAAATAAGAAATGATTAAGTAATGTAAGAGAAACAATTGCACTTTTCCACAAAATTGTTTTAATGCGTACAACGCGTTTCGGCTCACAGAGCCATCATCAGGTACAAGTTGTACCTGATGGGAAGGTCGTTGTACGCATTAAAACAATTTTGTGGAAAAGTGCAATTGTTTCTCTTACATTATGAAAAACTTCCACGATATCTCGCCTGAATCTGTTGAATTTATTGGAAATGATTAAGTGTACAGAAGAGTAGAGGAGGAAAGGACCATAGGGAAAACCATGGAGAAAAGAAGGTCAAGATAGATTGGACACACCCTGCGACACAATGGGTTTGTGAAGAACATCGTTCAAGGCAAAATACAAAGAAAAGTTCCCAGAAGAAGACCCAGGAATAAGTTCATGGACCAAGTAAAAAGTAAAGGATAACGGGACGTATATAGGAAGGCCTACCAGGAAGTAAGGAAACTAGCATAAGTTAGGGAAGGGTGGATGGCTGCAGTCGACCAATCTTAAGGCCGTTTTACACGGGGCGCGAAATTGCACAACTCAACACTGCATTAATTCCGCAATCTGCCGTGCAATAATTATTGCGAAAACGAATGCGAGACTGCTTTACACGGTGGTCGTAAGCATGCATTCATTCGTGAATTCCAGTCGTCTGATAAGTACGCTAAGAGCGAGTGTTTTGTTCAAACAGGAGAGATACGATATTCTGTACGCGACGTTGTTGACAATCAGTGAAAAATAAGGTTGTGGCACAGTCTAAACAAACAAACATAGTTTAGACTGTGGTTGTGGGATTCTGTGATATTGACATTGAGTCACTCTCTCTCTGCGTGTAAAATAATGGATCAGGAGGAGGCTGCAGAGCTAGCAGTAGTGGGAATTATGATGGGGGCCGCCGAGCTCATAGAAAGTCGTAACTGTAGGGGAATAGCCAGAAGAGCACTTTGGATGCAGGAGTGGATCCGTAAGCGAGAGGAGGGAACGGGTATTCTTAATATGGTCCAACAGGAGCCGGCTGTAGAAGACAGGAATGGCTACTGCAATGTTATGCGGATGACAGAGGAACAATTTAACGAGCTATAAAATATCTATCTAAATAAATAACAATATAAGTAACTGCAAATATCCTCCCACACAAAGATGAGAGATGACTTCTACACACTCCCTACTGTAAACACCCATCGCTCAGGTTATCGAACCTTTTCGTCAGCCAAATTCCCGTGAACTAGATGTCGTTAATTCTGCGACCGCTAGATGGAGTGTTATTCGTACAAATTGCAAGAATGCGACCACCGAATTAGAGCAGGGGCTATTCTGACGTCTCGCATTCATGCATTCGTGCATGCGTTCTTGAATTTCGCCGCTTTACACGGTGCATTTTGAAATTCACTATTGCACGTACAGTAGCTTGTGCAACTACATGCCCCGTGTAAAACGGCCTTTAGAATTGAACGACCAATGACGATCAATTAAACGCACTTATTGAAATATTGGACGATTACATTCAGGAAACGGTATGGACATGCAGATTATAACACGTCCAAGAACGAAATTTCACGATGCCCCAGTTTTGAAATGCAAGCATTTAATAAAATTAATAAAAACCTTTTTTCAGTAAACTATGGTCATCTGTATGTAAACATATCAATTAAACCTTTACTGTTCTTTTGCAGTAAGATAACTCCTTGTGTATGATGTCGCGAAATATCAAATTCGGCACTTCGGCCTGAACTCCGTCCAAAACCGGTACTTTTTACGTTACATCGGTTGCAGAAAACATTAAAAAGCGTTTCAAAAATTTAAAATTAACTTTCAATAACGCAGAATTTAAAAAATAAAAAGAATGCTGTGATTAGTGTTTCTGTAGGCCCTCTCATCATTTTGATATTCGTACCCCAACTCGTGTGGATATAATTTTTGTACCGACAGCAGTGATGGTTGTTATTGCTTTTCCACCGAGGTGGTGACCCATCCACAGCCGTTCTTTTTTTTTCAACTGTCCCTTTGTCGCGTGGTGGCTTCAGTTATCGCTCCCAGTTTAATTTCCGCCCCTCGCCCATTTATAGCCCGTCACACCTTTTCCCGGACGTGGATTTTGATATTCCGGGCATCGCCTTATCGACACGTCCACTCACGTCCCCTTCGACATTCTCCACGATCGACTTGACAAGGGCACTATCCCTCGTCGCAACTCGACGCAGGTATAGGCGCGTGATTATTTCATTTCACGCGAGTGAGTGAATGCAACGGTCCAGACCAGGGTCGATATATTCGATATGTTGCACCATGGAATAAATGTTATATAATGGAATTATTAATCAATGACTTAATTTGTTTATCATAACTGTACGTTATACTGCTTCTGTGATAGAAAGATTGACATCATCAGCAGCCATTGCTGCTCTTGATATGCTGTGCACTGATGCACATGGAGAAGTCGCTAGTAAGATTCAACATAGCTAGAGTCCTTAATGGTAATTTTACACAAAGGAGAGCAGTGCGACATTCAAGCATTTCATCATCGAAAGATTTATGTTGACAAATTCTTGTGCTGTAATTGACGGTCATGCTCTTAATATATCTGGATTTATATCATACAGTGGAAGTAGTTAAATAGAAACCGTAACTCTTCCCAAAAACAATACTCCCTCGGAACAAGAACTTTTCTCTAGAAACTCAGCTGTCCGCCGCCTTTTGTGGTCTTGTCAAGTGTAAAATGATTCACCTCTGGTGATGATTGCTCAAGGTTTTTTGCAACGAATGTTTTTTTTCCGGAGTGCAGTTTTCATTCAGTTTTCAAAACTCATTTTCCCAAAAAACCTGAGTAATTGCTCTTAAAGGTTATAGTGGAGAACGTTTCCTAAATATAGTTGTGATGGACTCGATGAAACATTCACATATTCTTAGCAAATTAGATCTGTATATACACGTAATTTTCTTGGATTATTAAATTGCTCTGTCTCATTGCTTTCTTAAATTTTAAGCGATGAAGATACATTTCTCGACTATACTAATTTCAGGATAGAGATAAATCGGGTGAATGAATGAAATTATCGCACATACGGTATCCCAAAAGTAAATGATGCCATGTGTAGGTATTTATTTAAATTTAAAATAGCTGCCTTTACAACTCAATGTTACTTGCCTCCTATAAAATGAAACCTTTATTCATAATCATCAAATGCCTTGATGATCTACAGATAGTTTAAAATATCGGAAAATAATGTGAAACTGGATAATTATGTAATATCATCTTATACGTTCCCCAGAAATGACGTTGTTTACAAATCATTATGCATAAATTTTAACGACATTACCTCGCGTATCGATTTCAATATGACATCAGGCTGATACGATTTTTTACGCAGTTTTTTTATTGGCAGTCGCATGCACTTGAGAAGTCAAGGATTAAATGAAGTTACACTATCTCTGAGAAGAGTATGATATTTATTAGTTTGATTGGAATTTAAGTGAATTAAGACCTGAACGAAATGTAGTCTGCCTCAAGAGGTCAAAGGGAAAAAAATAAATTAATTGAGAATGCAGAGATAATTTCACATAATTAGATAAATCATACCAAATATATGCGGCGATGGCCGGTGGTAGAAGCCGATCGCCGCGCCGAGGTGCTTTCGATTTGGTGAAGCAGCCGCCGGTGAACAAATAAAGGACAGTATGCGTTGTGTGACTTGACGACGCCACGCCATGAAAGCATGAATAGTACTATAAAAATTAATCAAAGTTCCTTTGATAAAGTAAAAACAACCTAATATCAGGCTGAATTGATGTGTAATTGACTCTCGTCTTCGTTGTTACCGATGCTACGTTTCTATTTACTGCCAACGTCCATACGAAATGCGCTTACTTCATTTATCAACCTGGTGATCGCCATCTGCTGCGTTCGATAGTTGGCTATCGTTATACCGAAATCGAAAGCACCCAGAAAATATTATACCCATAATTTTCCACGATTCACGGGGGCACTCTAGTTGCCCAGCAGCAATAATAGACAGAAGCTCTTCCATTTCTCTTAGCAACTCTTAGGTTTTTTTTGCATTCATGTGGTTGCGGTAATAATATCGGTAGTTCTACTAAAATAACTAGCATAAATCCTGTGCGGTGCAAGGTGGTGGGATGTCATCTCCAAACAAGAATTGGCAGGGTTTTTTTAATGCTCTAATAGTCGTAGTTATCATAACCTCATTAGGGAATGGCATGGAGCATGCAAGTGATAACTGAACCCCAAGCCACACATCCTGGAGGTCGTTTGAAGGATTATATGTACTGATCCGGAAGATCGATATTCCGGAATATGCCAGCTCGGATGCGTTCCGAGATTACGATATTGCCGGTGTTCAGATCACTTTCGTTTTTGTGGTCATTATGACGGAAGAAGTTGTAGTAAGTAGTTGTGTAAGGTGCTATTATAGATGATGTGGTAATTATTGTAAAAAATAGACGAATTGCCAAAAAATAACTTTTAACCTAAAAATATTTAAACCATCACCATCTAAGTCATCATCAGCGAAAGAATTCACAGCGAGAAATAAGATTCTCCTCTTTGAATGGAGAGTACGATTTCCTTGGCTGGCAGTCATGGTGTTGACACAAAGCCAAACAGTACCGTAAGGTAGTTTGAGCGAAATATCATTTCACCAAGAAATCAATAAATTTGGTCTCAATTTGAAGAAGTATATCTCACCCTTCCAAACAACCAAGATATCAGCCCCTAACTAAACTACTTATCTAGATATTTGACGAAAAATACCAGGAGGTTTACACGGGAAATGGTACGTGTATGAACTACATAGAGAACTTATTTTTAAATAAAGGGGGATTTTTGACGTCTATATCTAGTATAAAAATAATAGAATGTAGTCTGCATTGTTTTCTCTAGTGCTTTTAAAAATAAATCATATTGTCTCCGTAGTTATTTTTTCATAATCGCAGAAAAGCTTTCGTTGTAAAGGGGTTTCAAACGCACAGCGTGAAAAAATGAGTCAAATAAAAGATTTATGTAGATATTTTTATTTAATCACTTCGAATTTCATCCTTATGAAAGTATATTATTGTACCATTAATAATGTAATCTTTAATTCATGCTTACCACAGCTGCTTATTTTAAAACAATTTTTCGAATATAGTCTTCATTACGACTAGGGAACTATCTCGCTCAAACCACCATAAAGTGGATTTTTTAACCGCTGAATAGCCGTCAATGCAATGTTGCAGCATACAAAATTTTGTTCGCAAATGTATTGAAAGCCTTCCGTTGTTGAGATACTGCCATTGTTTAAAATTCTGGATTTTCGATATTCAACTGTTATACAAGTAATAAATTTCAACTCGGTTGTTTTTACGACAGAATTAAGATGTCTTTTTTTGTCTGTCACACACTCGTAAAATATTATCTCGTGACAAAAGGGTATTCCAAGTGAGAAGTGATGTGTGAACTCGCGAGAGCCTTCGAGGAACGAGAGGGTTGGTTGTTGGGGGGAGAGGGAGAGGTAGGTTTATTGACCGAATGCTGTCAACTTCCGGCTTTTCGATCGCACGAGGACGCATTGGCATCCTTCAGTACCGCCGCGCCCGTCTCCACGACCGAGGTCGCGCCAAAAACCTCGCGCGCCTCTCCGCCCGCGTTTGTTACCCGTCCGTCTTCCCGGAATAGACGAATCACGGGACAGCTGCGGGCGGGGGGAGGAAGAAGAGGGAAGACAGACTTCCTGTCTCATACTCCCGTTCAAGTCCACGAGGAGTTTGTTCGCTAAAATGAAAAAGAACTCGGCGAAGCGGGGAACCGTCTATCTTGCTATCCTCGGAACTCATGAGGGATGAAATACGTTGTTTGAGGCGTAACTTGGTGGAATCGGCGGTAAATGATTATTATCCTTTTTTTATAAAAGGGTAATTCTTTGTTTTTCCACAATATATTTTTATATCACACGACCATGGTTTCGACGATTAATGTCATCTTCAGGTGCAAATATCTACAGGTTTGTATTTGGAAAACCGTCGAAACCATGGTTGTGTGATAATAAAATTTATAGTGGAAAAACTGAGGATGACCCTTTTATTCCACATGTATAGCAAGCTCCATAAAGTCATGCCAGAAACCATCAAGATTACTAACCCATTATGCTGCATCACATGAGGCACCAAATTCTATAATTATGCGTATAGAAATTGTGAGGACGTGCGCACGAGATTTTAGCAGGTGCTATTCCCCTATCTGTGGTTTATGCATTTACTTATGCATTCTAGGAAGTCCGATCCATTGATTTACAGGACGCAATTTCCAATGAGTATCACCACACACATCAAATTGTGCAATTAAGAACCTCGTGTAAAACGCTCCTATATCCCGTTCGACACGGGGCACGTACTTGCACAATGTGCTGCATGTACGACGTGCATTTCAAATTGCGTCGGGTAAAGCCACGAATTGCAAAACGCATGCACGAATGGGAGGAAGCGAGATGGAAAAATAGCCTAATTCAATTATTATTGCATGCCAGATCGAGAAAAAAATGGTGTTTCAAATTTTGCAACGTATTGTCCCATGTAAATCAGGCCTATGACGCTCAAGGTGACGATTCATTGCATTCCTCCGGTTGCCTTGAAATACTCATACGCCCGTCAACTGGCTAATTAAAAGACTCTTTTAGGCAAAAATTCGTTTTATGAAAAAATAGCTGAAATTATCGAAAATTAGCCTAGGGCCTCCGAAAATGAAAAGGGAAAAAATTTCCCTGAAGCCAAGGGACCAAAACAAACGTTAATATTCAACGTGTAACTAAATAAAACAGGAATGAAAAATACGACCCTGCTTGGACGACAAACCATCTACATCTACAAAATACCGTGCAAGCTGCAGCTAGGGGGTGTGGCACGGGGTGATTCCACACCAGGTATTCACAATCATAATTTTTCAAATCAGAACCCCCCTTCACCCCGGCCGCTAAGCGCAAGCCAAAAGCAGACAGGATTATGATACGCGGTCAGACCAGAAATTGGGAAAGTACTACGTACAGTAACGCCCTACCATACAACAATAGTTAAGATATAACTAATGGTTAGTATTATGAATGCAATTGATAAATAGTCCTACAAGGCACTATATCATGCAGAAAAAAATATGGTGGAAACTTCTTGCTGGGTGAGTGGTTAGTAATGATGGTAAGATAATAACCCTTTGAGTGCAGCATGACGTGATATCACGTCATGGTTGTCATTACGCTGGTGCTGATGACGTTATATCACGTCAAGGGTACTGTGAGCGTTCCAGCTATCACTAGGGAACTTTGATTACTAGGCCCATTGAGTGCGGCATGACGTGATATCACGTCATGGTTGTCTTTACGCTGGTGCTGATGACGTTATATCACGTCAAGGGTACTGTGAGCGTTCCAGCTTTCACTAGGGAACTTTGATTACTAGGCCCATTGAGTGCGGCATGACGTGATATCACGTCATGGTTGTCTTTACGCTGGTGCTGATGACGTTATATCACGTCAAGGGTACTGTGAGCGTTCCAGCTTTCACTGGGGAACTTTGATTACTAGGCCCCCTAGTGAGAGATGGAACATTCACGGTACCCTTGACGTGATATCACGTCATGCCGCACTCAAAGGGTTAAGCACAAGTACAAAATCCACTCTAACTAGTGAGGGTCTAAGTTTCGTAGAACTGGTCCATCGCAACAATTACGGTCCGTTATTGCACGTGAAAAAAATGGCATTTTGATTCTATCTGATCCATTCTGAATCATCATTTCAGGAGATTATTTCGAGGTCTACGAGGGTCAATAAACGAGTATTAATTCAGATACACAAGACTTATCTAATTTTGTAATTTTATCTGTTGTGCGTGGTGTCACCCCTGCCACACACCTCCGCGGTGGTCCACGTAGATGAAGTGAGAATCATGACGAACTGTCAATTTGGTGGGCAAGTGCCGCCACTTCGCGAGAGCACTAGGATGTTATCAATGCCCACCGTTACCATCTGGGTCAACGAAAACCACAGGGGCCGCGAGGAGTGTGAAGAGGGTATATAGTTTTTTCCTCTATAGTTGGTGCTCTCTGAGAGCCGGAAATTGAAATCCGAAGTATGTGCTTCGCAGCGTTGGGTCGGGTGCGGGTGACCTTGTGGGTGACTTTCACTTTCCCCCGAAGAGAGCCGAGGCCTTACCGAATGTCGACGCCCTTAGCCTAAGCACCCCAAGCACCCCAAGCACCTCGCTCCGGCTTCAGCGTGAGAACAAAGGCTTAATTAAAATTTCTGAAATTGCTCGGGCGCTATGCTCTCGACGTCAGCGCTGCGTCACGTTCAAGCATGCACGAACGGATCGCGCTCAAAAGTATGGGATTATTGGTCTGGCGTGAAATGGCAGAACTGGGAAAGACTGGCAGTCAGACGTCTACATCTACGTTTTACACTGCATGCCACGCAGCTCCAGGGTGTGTGGCATGGGGTGATTTTTCACCAACATGCTCTATGTTGTACAATTAACTTTCACCAAAATTTACTACACCATAGGTATTCTACCATTGCTTTAGAAACGTTTAACACTGCATTCCACCTCAGGGGTGTGTGGCAGGGGGTGAGTTTTCACTGACTTGCGCATTGATGTACAAGTAACTTTCACCAAAATTTACCACACCATAGGTATTCTACTATTACTTAAGAAACGTTTTACAATGCATTCCACCTCAAGGGTGTGTGGCAGGGGGTGAGGTTTCACTGATTTGCACATTGATGTAAAAGTAACTTTCACCAAAATTTACTACACCATAGGTATTCTGCTATTGCTTCAGAAACGTTTTACACTGCATTCCACCTCAAGGGTGTGTGGCAGGTGGTGAATTTTCACTGGCATGCACATTGATGTGCAAATAGCTTTCAACAAAATATACTGCACTATAGGTATTCTACCATTACTTTAGAAACTATTTGTATTAACCCTTTGAGTGCGGCATGACGTGATATCACGTCAAGGATACCGTGAGTGTTCCAGCTTTCAATAGGGAACTTTCACTTGGCCCTCTAGTTTGAGCTGGAAAACTCACGATACCCATGACGTGATATCACGTGATCAGCACCAGCGTAAAAAAATCATGACGTAATATCACGTCATGCCGCACTCAAAGGGTTAATTTATATAGCGACTATGTAAACGAGATACAAGAGCCATGCAAGATTCATGCGAAACGCGATTTTAGAACAACGTGGCAGATTGAGAAGCAAGAACTAGGGGGCAAATCAGCTACTCAGCTACGCTACCTATCGACTAACCTACTTCAAAATTCTATTGGATGGCATTATGGTACCTTATTGATTATGGGACAAACGACATGTTAAACTCGTGTATTATGCGAGGCGCAAAATATGCATGTCATTATTAAAAATCCAGTACGCAATCGCGCGCGTGCGTGGCAGGAGGTGTGGGGTGATCATCCACTATTATTCGGAAGGTGGGTGAAGATTGAGAAATGAAATGAATGTGGAAATGTTTAGCGTAATTGGTATTGAAGTCGTCCATGGCTCACGGCCATAAAGGCGACCTTGATCTATATACGCTAGTAAACTCTCTTGTCCCTAACATACCCACTGTATTTGTTCTTCAGACGGCGAACATTTAGAAGTGGCAAGTGTAGCGATATTTCTAATCGTACCACTACCTGCAGGGCATCGTTCTGTTCACACATAATTTGTGATTTCCCGAAAAGGAATGGACGACGAAAGTTAACAACGAATATGGTAATTTCTAAGATCGCCCAAAGTTAGCAATAATTGCGAACTCACACTGCTCTGATCGAGTCCCACTGACATTAGTGAATTGAAAACTTTATTTTAAAGTATGTTAATTGTGCATTAATACAGTGAACCATTGATAATAATTAACATTGTCCATTAATAGAAAAGTCATGCCGCTTTCCTTTGCGTCCTGTAGCATTTAAAGCTTTTTCAAGTACAGATAAATACTGACAGACGCAACAATCAGTCGTCCTCCTACTAATTTCTTCGTTGCTTACATTTTTAATCTCCGTTCGCAGTCAGGTGACCAAAATTACACCGGATGCAATGCGGTTTTATCGCACAATCGATATGCTACATGTAGACACAATAGATGACTGCCCATTTCCCTTGCAAATGCGAACCTCAATCGATTAAAAACATTATCGAGATCGACTGCCATGGAATCCCGTGCTTACATATCGAAGTGTCGATTGCGGCGACTTGCAAGGTAACAGTCACGGAAGCAACTTCCATGTATAGGGTGATACGGGAGATAGGTATATCGTCTTGACCACGCTGTGTAGGCGCTCTCCATTCAAGACAGCGCACATCGGAACATGTGAGCGCCATAAAGGTAGTTTGAGCGAGATAGTTCCTTAGACATAATGGGAATCATATTCGAATTATACGTTTTAATATCAGCAGCTGTAGGAAATATGAATAAAATATCGCATTATTAATAGGACAAAACTGTACTTTTAGATGTCTGAAATTCTAAGTAATTATATAAAAATATCTTAATAAGTATATAATAAATATAAGTATGTAATAAATATCTAAAAAATAGGTGTTAAACTTGATTCACTTTCTTCAAGCGGCACGCTTAAAACTCGTTCAAAACGGAAGGTTTTTTACGATCCGTAAATATTTACTGCGGTATCAATATGATTTATTTTCAAAAACAGTCGATGAAACATACAAATTACATTACACTGTTAATTTTTTGACGAGATCTAGGTGTTATATTTTCCTCGTTTATTAAATAATGCCTCTCTGGACTGCATACACGTACCATTATATATGTAAAAGGGCTGGTATATTTCGTCAAAAATCTCGGAATGTAGTTCAGTTAAGGTAGGTAGTCCGAGCGAGATAGTTCCCTAGTCATAATAGAGTCCATATTCGAATTAATATTCATTATAATTTCACCAGCTGTAGGACACATCAATTAAATATTGCAGTATTAATAGTGCAATAATATACTTTTATTTGACAAAAATTGTAAGTAATTAAAAGAAAATATCAAAATAAGTCTTTAACTTGACTCATTTTTGTTCGCGCGGTGTGTTTGAAACTCCTTCGAAACGGAAGGTTTTTTGTGATACCCAAGAACCTACTGTGGTGACAATATGATTATTTTTCGACATAATTGAGAAAACATACAAACTACACACTGTTAGTTTTTTTACGACATCTAAGTGTAAGAAATACCTCATATTGTAAATAAATTCTCTCTGGAGTGCATTCACGTACCATTTTCCATGTAAAAGGGCTGGTATTTTTTGGCAAATATCTCTGAAAGTAATGTGGTAAGGGGTAGAATTTTTGGTGCCATTGGACAGGTGAGATATATTTTTTTAATGAGACCAAATTCATTGATTTTTAAGTAAAATTATTAAACTACCTTAATGTGTGATATTTTGGTATTTTTTGAAGGATGAGATATCTTTCTTCGAATTGGGACAGAATTCATTGATTGGGTACTGGGTGAAATGATATTTCGCTCAAACTACCTTAAAAACAAAAGTATCATCCATCTGTATGCCAGACTTCACGCAATAAGTGGTCGAGTATCGATCTTTTCGATGCGATGTTGTTCCGCAACACCGGACTCGTCAGCTGGTCCGTCGACGGAGCATGTGTGCCCACGAAGCGCGGCGCGGCGTGACGAGGACTGCCTGGGCTCGCGGCTGCTGCACGCCTCTCTAGCTCCCGCAGCAACAGAGCCGCACGCCGCGCGGAGGGGACCGAAGAGAGGGATGTATGCTCGCCGTCTCCGCGCCGTTCAGAAGTGACGCCGCCGCGCCGCCCGGCTCCGTTTGACTCTGAGAGCGGAGGAGGCGGTTACTGCTCCCCCCCCCCACACACCCCACCCTGAGTCCTCTCCGCACCACCCCCCTCTGTGCAACACGCGCGAGCCAGGGGCGGAGGAACGGAAAGCAGTCGACACAGGGGCGGGGGGGGGGGAGGAAGGGGAAGGGGGAGTAGGGAATGGAAATCATGGAGGGGAGGGATGCATGCGATGAAGAGGGGAAGAGAGATGGAGGGAGACGATGCTCCCGCTGGTCTGGACCAGTCCATGTTCCCACTGCTTCGCTCCCCCCTGCCAATGCCCGCCCCCGACCCACACCCACCCTTAGCAACCCTGCCCACAAACCCTACCCCGCCCCCCTCTCTCAACTTTACACACCCTCGCCCTTCATGAAACGCACTCCCCTCCCTTACACTTCTCCCATGCCTCTCCTTGATTTCCCGGCCGGTATAATAAAATGTTCCTTCCACTCCTCTCATGCAAACCCATTCTCCCTTCCCCCCTCTCTCTGTCTCCCCCCCCACAGCACCCCGCACGGTGACAAGTCCGCTTGCTTCTCAGTGTGCGCGAAAAGTGCCACTTGATTGTTGCTGAATCCTGATGGCTTACGAGATGGCTGTGGTGCCATTTTTGTTGAAAACAGTTTCGCGAGCGTTCCAGCTCGCTTCTTCAGGTCTGAAGTAATTGTGATGCATTAGGGACGCAATATACAGCTCTCCGGAGGGTCAAGCGCGGATTCTTCTTTCCGTTTTTTCCCGCGTTTTTGGAATACACGCTTCCAATTGGTTGATAGCGGTTAACCATCTTCCCTGTTGACATTATTTGGTCCTTTTGTAATTTCAATCGCCTCACGTATCAGCCTAGTGAAGTATCTCGTCTCCTTCGCAATGATTTTTGTCTCTTCTAAATACGTGTTATGCGATGGCCCGCTCCATGTATGCTCTGCGATAGCAGACCATTCTTGATAGCCCTCTGGTGTTCTTGATGGCCCTCTGGTGTTCCAAGCCATCCCGAAAGCCATCAGGATTCAAGACCACTCCGCGGAAGCTTTCATGATAACTTGATTGCTGCTGTCCAAGTCCCCCTCCCCCCAACCCGCCCTTTTCTTTTCCCATTCGTCTGCATCTACGAAATACCGTGCCAGCCACCATCATCATTGCGTGTGGCACGCTCTGCGGATTGCCTGCCAGGCATGCTGTGTACGAACCAGTGTAAGTCAGACCTTGGCACGCCCTTCCGACCGATGGACGAGAGGTAGAAAGCAGTCAAGAGAAAAATGCAACGTCTAAAACTAAATCTAGGGAGTGCAACGTTGACAGACATACATACTAACAAGTAGCACAGAGGTGAATATAATACCAACCATTGGCATGTTTAACCCTCTGCGGACGGAATTATGAAACATCAGCATGAAAAAAATACTGCGGCTATATTAGTTTTTTAAAGGTGATCTTTAATCATTAAAACAATCAGATCTATTTCATGATTTCATTTATTTTAAAATGTGACGTGTTTGTATTGTATATATTTAATTTAATATGATACTTTACATTATAATATTTACACATGGTATACTTCAACATTAAGTTCATAACGTACCTTTTTAAAACTTTTCCAATTTTTTCTTCGTACGACTGCTGAAACTATTTATTTCAGAGCTCCACCAGGCACGCCATCTTCATTGAGTAGCGTCACGCATTCATCTACTCCAATTGTTTGACAAACCGCCGAAAGAGACGCAACTTTCCACACACTTAACCCGAAGCGTTACAATTTTGTAGAGCGCAGCAACTAATTGGAAAAGCTTCTTAGATAAGAGATATTTCAATGATTTTGAAACGTAAAAAATTTGACTATTAATTTATTGTGAGATTAGAGACATAAATCACATAAACTAATTTAACATCTTTTTAACATAATTTAGGAAGAAATGTTTTTATGCTGATTTTTATACGAGCTGTTATAAAAGTTGTAAACCTCGGTTAATTACGAAACTTGCGATGCGATAGAGGTTTGGATTATACCGTTGTGACCGCATTGCCGCCAGTATTATAAATATGTACCTAACCATTAGTGGAATATCCTCGGATTACCAAATAGTAGCAGTCGTACCAATTACTAGTCGTAAGTCGAGTTTTTACTCAGAAATTCGATGATTTTGAGGTCGACTTTAACTTTCAAAGCCCACTAAAGTTCGAAAAAAGTCATCGACTTTCGACCCTTGTACAACTGTGAATTACATTTTCCGAATAATTTATTGACTGGTTTTGAGTAAGTCTATTGGTTGAAGAACAAACTGGAGCACCTGAAAATACAATTTGTTATTTTCTACAAGCATAAACATTATCAGGAGGGGGGACAGTGGCGCCATTTCCAAACTTCTAGAAGGGCCATTTTTCAAGAGGTCATACGATGATCCTAGTTTAGGTTGGAATAATTTTAAAGAAGGATGGTCAACATAATCGACTTTGTAGTTCATAGACTTGGTACCTCCATTAGAAAACGGTGAAAAATCGAAATATTTCTCATGCTCCCTATTTTTTAAATTGCTTTTCGAGTGTCAGTTCATACCAGCAAAACCTTGAGTAAAAAACCTCAGCAACCCTCGCCAGTCTCAACCATGCCATTTCAAGGTCTATGAACCCTTATCTCCCCTTTAATGAAGAAATCAGCTGCGCTTAGCTTCGCCGAGCAGTTTTGGCCTTTAATTTTGTACACAGGCGCCAACTCGGCACAGTGGCTGCCCGGGTGTTTATCGCGAATGAAAGATAGTAGCTGGTGTGCTGATCATGAAAATCGTCTGGGTAAGTTCGTTTTCATTGTATATGCAGCCAGGAGTTCAGAGTTGATGAGAAGGCGCAAAGAACGAGCTGAACGAAGGCATATCGTCAGCATTAATTAAACAAAACGTTTTAAAACATTCACAGCTATGATTAAAACCTTCACAGCTTCAAGCATATGTTCGCATTTTACTATTTCATGTTCCGCGCGGGAAGGTATGCCTGTGGCAAGTGTAGGCTTGTTTTTGTGTTCCGGTTGTCAGAACGCTGTATTATGTCCTATCGTGCGGCATATGACATCGAAAATGGTGCGCATGAATGCTAAAATGGGAATATTTTACACCAAGGATTGAAATTAGCCATGAAAAAAAATCATTGAACTAAACTGGGATTCCAATCCGGATCTCCCAATTCCCTGTCAGGTGAGTAAGCCAGTTACACCACCAAGCCATCTTCCTTCAAGGAGAATTTCGAGGGGGGATTTACGCGAACTAGATGTTTACGCCGCAATTCTACGTTGTAGCACATGAGACGAAGTTCTTGCTTGCAAATCCACTGTCGCACTTGTGCGAGCGACTTCGCACCATATCATTTGTCAATGCAATGATTGGAAATTAAGAAATACGTATTTTAGGCAACTGGAGGACGACTGAGTGAAGTGCATGGTTTGTAATTGATAACTTAGTACAACGGGCGCACTGCAATTCCCATCGCTCACGCGAGGACCGTGCGCAAGATTGTGCTTGAATCATAAAACACTGGCAACGACAAAAAGAGAATTCGTGTTAGCAGCGTGGGTCAAGGGCTTTCAAGGAGACCAAGAGAAAGACGTTGATCCGGATCCACAAGCGCCTCTGATATATGTAAAGCCCGTTTTACTTGGCGCACGAACTTTCACTATATTAAATTGCATTTGTCTATCAATCTGGCGTGCAATAACAATGGAAGATGGAGCAGGGGCTATATTGCCATCTCGCGTTCATGAATTCGCTCGTGTATTTGTGCAATTTCCCGCTTTACACGATAAAATTTTATATATAGTGTCTCACAACTTTTAGAGGGATTAAGATGGGAGCCCCTAGAGACACGGAGGCTACACGCTAGGCTTACGTTGCTTGAGAAATTCAGAACTGGTATTTTTCAGAGCGACATAGAGAATATTATCATGACTCCTCACTACATCTCTAGGTCTTTCAGATGCGATAAAATAAGAGAGATACTCTGCCGAACAGATAGGTACAAAAACTCGTTCCTTACGCGAACAATAAGCGACCACAATAAAAATTGAGCTCCACTAAATGCACTCCTATAATACATGCCACCATTTCATCTCCAAAAAACTTACACCTTTACATGGCTGGTGGCCTAACACCCCCTGCCACATGCCCATGCGGCCGTTCGCGGGGTATTATGTAGATGTAGATGAAATTTGAAATGCACGTTTGCACGTTCACCAGCTTGTACAATTACGTGTACAAGAGGATTAATAAAACTTATTAGTTTCTTTCCGGCCATCTCTGAGCTTAGATAACACAACTTTCATTACTTTCTCCGCCTCTTTCTCATTCCTCTTTCGCCAATCCTTTGGATTGCCTGCGCTCATTCTTTCCCCGAGAATAATCTGCTTTTTATCATTTTTCATCTAACAGGTCCTTATTCTCCGCAATTATTTTTCTTAACATTTCCGTTTCCCATTCATTCGGCTCTGATCCAAAACTTTTATTGGTTCCAATAGACTTCATTCATGGGTACTCCCTTCTGTTCTGAACAAAGTCAAAGACGCCCGTGATGCAGTACGGACGCATCTTCAGCATGGTGCGTGCGCTCGCAAAACGAAACCCGTTCAGTAGTGGAAGAGAATCAAGTCAGAATTTCCCAATCTCCATAAAGTGGCCATGAAATACCTTCCAATCTTGGCAACATCGGTACCAAGTGAAAGACTTTTTCAAAGCGGCAAATATAATGAAGAAAGATAGGGTTCGCCTAATGGAAACACGATGCAAATGCGGCAATTCCTTAGCTCTAAGCCCCACCGGTTGAGGGAGGAGGGAATGTTTTAAGTCCACCAATGATGTTTCGTTTAACATTTTTAAATCTCTGCTCTTTACCACGATTGATTTTGTTTTTTTTTATTTTAAACATGACTGAATTTGAGTTCTATGTATCGAGTCTTAGACGGTTATGTTATCTTTTTAGAATAAAATTATTGTGCTGTTTTCGCAGGCCACAAAAATCTGGAGGACATCATCTGACTTTAAATAAAACCTACCTTTTATCAGGCGATTAATTTGATGCGGACAAATGAGGATACGAAAAAACACCCGGCGTCGGAAAAAATCTGGAGGACATCCTCTGACTTTAAATAAAACCTACCTTTTATCAGGCGATTAATTTGATGCGGACAAATGAGGATACGAAGGGACACCCGGCGTCGGCATTGGCTTAAAAAAGGCGCGGTCGCTGATCTCCATAATGCGCAATCTCGCGTCATCGTTATTAATCAACTGCGCTCAAGAGAGTGAAAACGTGATCACAATTCTTAAAATGTATTCAAATGCTTTAAATCGCTAGTTTTAACTGAGGATGTGCATTCTCAGAATGTATTCTGTAACCGTTTACCCTCTAAGGCGGTTCGCGTAGTCTATAACGTCAACGCAATAAAGGAAACCGTGATCCAACCCCAGGTGACAGGTGAATAGCTTGGGGTAGATAGGATATTTAACAAAGGTAGCGATTCCAAAAGCCGTAAGCAAAGCTGTCACAACTGTTAAAATAAAAGTCACAACTATTAACTGTTAAAATAACTTGGTTAATAAAATGTTTACGGCTTTTGTAGTCACTGCTTTTATTTATAAATTTAGTAGTAAGAGCTCACTTCTTTGTTATTGTAGATAGGATACTTTGGGAAAATGTCGGAAGATTAAGGAAACTCTGGTACTATGTTTAACTAGTGTGCTCTAGACGATAGGGTCCATTCCATTAGGTGCAGTCTCCTCTGTCGGACGGTGTGCACTGCATGTGCAAACATACCGTGCAGCTATAATAGTGCTCTCAATTCCACGATAGGGATCTAGAATCTAGGTTTTGTTAAGCGTATAATAGGAAGGTCCTCGGATGAAGAGATGCTACTTCGCTCTGGTTAGGCCACACCTCGAATACGCCGCCGAGCATTTGGGACCCTGGCCATAAAGATCTAAGCAAAAAAATAATAAAATTTTAAGAAAAGTTGATCGATTCGTAAAAAACTGCTACGAGCGAACATATTGAGTCTCACAGCTTTTAGAGGGATTAAGGTGGGAGCCCCTAGATACTCGGAGGCTATACGCTAGGCTTAGGTTGCTTGATAAATTCAGAACAGGTGTGTTTCAGAGCGACACCGAGGATATGATTTTCACACCACACTACATCTCTAGGTCAGAAAAAGCGATAAAATACGGTTAAATAATACACTGCCCGACAGATAGGTACAAAAACTCGTTCTTTCTGCGCACAATAAGCGACCACAATAAAAATATTAGCTCCGCTAAATACACTCCATAATACACGTCACCGTTACTCCTCCAAAAACCTTATCCGTAACATCTTTACACGGTAGATGTCCTATTTCCCCCTGCCACACGCCCATGATGTGGCTCGCAGGGTAATATGTAGATATAGATTCCCTTGAACACTTTCCGCTACTTCCGGGAATCGAGCCCGGGGCTCTCGTATCGGAAGTCCGTTCCCTATCCGCCTCGTCAAACAGTTTCCCACGCGAACACGCCTTGAAGCGCACATTTGTCAGCTGAGATTTTCTCTCATGACGCTCACAGTATGAAAAACGATGACGTGAATCAGTCATTCATCCGAGCGTAGAAATTGAAATGACGTGGGGCGTCTCGTCTCATCTCTCACTGCAATGATCGGTGACTTCAGCTTCCTTATTCCACGCAATTTCCCTCTGATATATTAGTTCCTTCACGAGATGCGCCATATCATTTTTAGCGAGGAGTTATCCCGGAGCCTCCTCATGTCTCAACGTCGAATTTAAACGTCCATTAATCAAGAACTCCAAACTGATTTATGTCACTTGCAAAAATCAGGAGATTCACAGAAGGAACTCCTTTTCGAAAATAAGCACCGAAAGATTGAGTCGAACAAGTTTCTTTTCAGCGCGAATTAAGGCAGCTGATTGCGTCCCGATTTATATTGGCGAGGCATGACGAATTTCTGGGGTAGTTCGTCCTGTATCGTGATGAGCGCCAGTTAAATTAAGTTGAGTGCCCCTAGAGACTCGGAGGCTACACGCTAGGCTTAGGTTGCTTGAGAAATCCAGAACTGGTGTGTTTAAGAGCGATAGAGAGAATATAATCATGAAGCCTCACTACATCTCTCGGTATGACAAGCGATAAAATAAGAGAGATACACTGCCGAGCAGATGGGTACAAAAACTCATTCTTTCCGCGCACAATAAGCGACCACAATAAAAATGAGTTCCAGTAAATACACTCCCATAAAACACGTCTCTATTTCACCCTCCAAAAACGTATCCCTTACATAGCGTATCCCTTATATCCCTTTACGCGGCTGGTGTCCTAACTCCCCCTGCCGCACGCCCATGATGCGGCTCGCACGGTAATAGTAGATAGAGATGTAATATTTGCAGAATTGGTTTGGTGTGCCTGCCGCATTTACTTTAATAATGACACTTAACGCTTTGAGTGCTATGGACTTAATGGTACGTCCTCCAATATTTTCTGAGAAGGACGATGGACGTAATATGACGTCCATGAAATATCTTTATTGAACGGCAGCTGGACGTAATGGTATGGCTGTAGTTTTTCTGGAAGACACACACATGACCACAATGAGCCGAAATAAATTTTAACAGCAAATAATAGTTCATTAACCTATATTTAAGTCTTCTTTCACAATCTAGGTAAGACTGTATAATCCTCATTTTTTCTGAGAGGGCCTTCAATTTGAAGCCCAGCACGCAAAGTGTTACAAGTTTTTTCTCACTCGTAAATATGCAATTTGTGAATATTTTCCTCGTTGCTTGCAGTGAGCGACGGTTCCAGTTATTATACGCTCTTGAGTAAATTTTTGTAGCGGAGCAATTGATTGCTCAATCACTGTCAGTTACCAACTGCATTATGATAAGTATTGTCATAAGTCAGTCACAATCTGAAGCTTTTAGCATCGATATCGTACACCATCCATGAATTCTGGTTAACATTACAAGTCTGAAGAGGAGCCTCATTTTTTATGACTTCTCGTCTTCGTTCCAGACTATTTCACGATCAATGGTATCAGGCTCAACTATGTGGAAGTTGATATTCACAAATGAAAAAACGACTTCGTTTTCTTCCACTGATTTATTTTTTTGGTACGACATGTTTCGACACATAGAGGTCATTTTCAAGTACCTACTTGAAAATGACCTCTATGTGTCGAAACATGTCGTACCAAAAAAATAAATCAGTGGAAGAAAACGAAGTCTTTTTTTCATTTGCTATTTCACGATATTTATTTTATTTTATCTTGAAATTAAGTTCCAATTTTGCATTTTTATTTTCCTTTAGAGAACTGGAACCGCCATTGGAGAACACTCAGCAAGTCCGGTAAGTGGTGATATCTCCCTCGCTCCGTTAAATAACTTAATCTGGTTTCAAATTTAATCGCCTTTTTTTCCTTTGAAACTTTTATTTTAAATGCACTTGTCAAAGGCAAATGGCTTTGAAACTTTTATTCTAAATGGACCTCTCAAAGGAATGCATATAATTAGAGCAAATGAGCGTTTGGCCAGGAATGTTCAAGAAATTCCTTTCTTTAAGGATATGCCATTTTATAATGCCGGCGATGTAACAATTATAATTCACTTTTTTATATTTTTCTCATCCTCGTAGGGCATTGAAACGATATTTCAAAATTCATAGCTTCGGATAAGCGTTAAAGGGTATCTTATTTCCCTATTCATCTCCTTATTTAAGTGATTATGGCAAAAACTTATGTGTTTGCTTTATGTTTCTCACATTGCCCCCTTTGACATTTTAATGTCTCTCAGTTGCTACCTAATAATATGGCGGTTTGACTCTAAAGGAATGCGTTCATCAAAAATTGTTAAAGGCGGCAAATACTTTCAACCGTTTGAAACATATGTTGCGGAAAGAGTATACTAAAATGAGAAATAATCATTAATAAGTCTTAACCGTCTTTAAAAAATCACAGTAGGTATTTCAACTCAATATGAAATTTCGTGGTCGGTTGCTTATTTTTGAAATATCTGAAGTGCTTAGGACCATTAAGGAAAGACGTGTATCTAGTAATGGAAGTATTATATGAACGGGCAAAGTCGAACTTCTGTGTTATTCCGTCTGAAAGTAGGGGTCAGAGTTCAATTGATGCTCTACATCAATTTTCGATCCTCAAAGGCAGTGCATATAAATAGCGGAAATAAGTATTTCCGCTATTTTATTTTATCCATAGAGAAGAAGAAAATTTTATTAAAGAAAGAAATACTTTAACAAAGAAAACAATAAGTTAGCAAGCTTCTATAGGACAATCACACGGCATTAAGTTGGGCAGATTTAGAGGTACAGGTTTCCCATTTCCAGTATTTGGTATGGTATGTAACGTAAGACGAGGAATTGAACCATTCATTTTCTTGTTTAGTTTAGCTATGCATAGATAAGTGATATTTTCAGCTAACACCACGTTCGTTCTTAGCGGGCCATGTAGTGTGGCACAACTTGTCGGTGAAAATTTCCCCGCTGCCGCCCACACCTGAGTTGGCATGCAGGGTACCATGGGTTTAGATGGAGTGGTAGAATGGAATGAAAATGTAAAGAACATATTAAATAGTCCATGTCACTTTAGAGGGCTTCATTATATGCACGCAATTAGAGAGATGGATTGCAGGATCGATAGGTGCAAAACATCTTTATATCCGAGCATGAGAAAAGCTCGAGCGGTATATAAGTATACGTTGGGTACGGAAAGGGTTGAGGACCACAACAGCTATGACAAGAGGCCTTCAATAACGTTGGTGGTTAGGTTAAGTGTTTTTATTTATTTATTTAGTTCATTATTTATTTTTCAGGTTTCAATGTCTGCCATAAACGCTGAATAATTTTAAGTCTCTGAAATTGTGAGGCAATTTTTTTCAAGTTTGCATGAATGTCGAGGTATATCCAAAGACGAGACTGAAAGTTGCTTTGTGGATTCTATTTGTACTTTTTTTAAGTTACCACTATTATAATCGTCTCATCTTACTTGTGTAAGCTTGCATGTTTTTTGTTATTTTTTGTCCGAACTAATATCTTCTAGTATCCATGAACACAGAAGATAACTATTAGCCAAATATTCAGCAGGGTTGCAGTTTAAACAAAGTGATAGTGATAGTGATAGTAAAGGAGGTCATTTGTACCAATCTGATTAATTTGGTTGGAAATTCCATATTCACCAGTCTGAAACAGCTTATTTCTCTTTAAACTGCTGTACGCTTGCCAAAAATCTACACACAATTGGTACACATCCACATCATATTCATCGCACTTTTCCATTATCTTTTTCCTTGGGCATCTGCTCTGATTCCCATATATTCACTATCAGCTGGTGAATGAAGAGTGTAAGCTGTTCACCTCCATATTTAATCATATCTGCTGAAATATTATCACTTCCTGGTGCTTTATTATTTTTTAGGGTTTTTATCACTTCCTTCACTTCCCCTATCGTTGGAACTGGTACTGGGATTGTATCTGTCTGAGGTTCTTGCCATTGATGTCCACACTCCTCTTCAGCTACTTCTTGTATCATGTTCTCTGCAGTGACATTCAAAAGTTCACTAGAATATTCAGCCCATCGTCCCAGGATTTGTTCCTTGCCCCAATCATATTTCCTTCCTTATCTCTGCAAAATATTGTCCGTGGTTGAAACCCTTTTCTTATATCATGTATTTAAGTATAGAAATTCCGCACTTCCTGGGCGTTCTGTTGCTCCTCCAGCTTCGTAATCCATTTCCCCTCCCAAACTCTCTTTTTCCGTCTACATAACTTGTCAGCTTCCTTTCTCTTCTGTCTGTAAAGCTCTGAACTTGCTCTTGTTCTTCTATCAATCATTTTCCTCCTTGCCTTGTTTCTCTCCCTAATTGCTTCTCTACATTCTTCATCAAACCATCCTAGCCTTTTTACCTTACCTTTTACCCAGAGGACTTCATCAGCTGTTTCTTGTAATGTATTCTTTATTATATTCCATTTTCCTTCTACACTTTCTCTCTCCCAGTTCTGTTGTTTAGTCTCCAAATTCTTTTCCAGGTCGGATTCATATTGTTGGGCAATTTCCTTTTCTTTTAAATTTGAGACATTGTATCTCCTTGGTGCTTTCTCCTTCCCAGTCGATCTGTACATTGCAATACGCTGTCTGTATTTTACTCGAACCATGTAATGGCCTGAGTCACAGTCCGCTCTTCCGCAGCTGTCAATCTGAAGTATATTGGATGCATGTCTCCTATCAATTATTACATGGTCAATTTGATTAAAAGTAATCCCATCCGGTGAGAACCACGTGGCCTTCTTTATGTGTTTTCGCTGAAGCCATGCACTCTTTACCACCATTAAATTTCCCATGGCAAAATCAATCAATCTTTGCCCGTTATCATTTGAAACATCATGGAGACTTTCCTTCCAGATGGCTTCTCTATATGCTTCCTCTTTACCAAACTTTGTATTGAAGTCCCCGAAAACTATTTTTACATCTTGTCTTGAGATACTATCCATTTCACTTTCAAGTTGCCCATAGAAAAGATCCTTCTCCTCATCCTCTGCATCCTCTGTTGGCGCATATACACATACGAATGTGATGTTGAAGAAACGGGCCTTCATCCTTAGGGTGCATATCATTTCGTTTATAGGTTTAAATTGAGTACTGCTGCCATATACTTCTTATCCACTAAGAAGCCTGTCCCTTCTATTGCACCACTCTCTCCTCCACTATACATGATTGTATATTTGCCAGTACTTAGGATTCCATCTCCTTTCCATCTTACTTCTTGGATGGCTGCTACTCCTGTATTATACTTTCCTATCTCTTCTTTGAGGCCTTGTCGAGCGCCTGGTTTATTTAGGGTTCTAACATTCCACGTTGCTATCTGCATATCTAATTTCCGTTTGCGTTTACCTTTCGTTTGCATGGTTCGATAATCGTTATTTCGAGTCCAGTTTTCACTGTCTTTGAGTTTCTTAACAAGGGGTTTTTTACGATATAGGGTCGTTAGCCCTATGCTCAACCCACAACCTGGAGGACCAGAGTACTTCTCTTTGTCTGGCCTATCCCTATTGACTTGTCCGGCTTGGGAGGCCCTACCAGGAGCTTACGCTCCCGCCGACATAGCTCAGATAAGACCTAAGTCGAGCACAAAAATGGGTGGAAAGAGAATTTTGGGATAGAAATCGTTCAAAGAAACTCGATACTTGCATGGCACTTTCTAACTGTAGTGTTTCCTTCTTCATATCAGCGTGAGATCTGTCATTCATTTAATCCATAAAACCTATTCTCTTTCTTCCCTTTCCTGCTTACCCAACATTCTTCGCTCTATTGCGGCCTGGAGCAACCCATCGCTCCAGCCGCCTATCCTGCCTCCTTCAGTCAGAAGTTTCCTTTCCTCATCCACCGTACCAAGCACTTCCTCGTTTGACTTCCTTTCCGTCCATCGCTCCCCTTTACCCACACTTCGAACGCCAAGAGCATTTTCTTGTCCTCCTACCCCTAACTATACCAACCTACACACTTCACCTCAATAGCACACGAGGCGTCAATTATAGGTTGTACTCTTGGAAATGGTTAGTTATAAGCAACGAATTGAATTCAAATTTTCCAATCATTATCCTGCTACTGTCCGTAAAAACTCGGAAAAGATATCAATTTTTTCATAATGCCAAAAATGCAGCCACTTTTATTTGCATTACTTTTTCTAGATATTTCCTGAAATATAAATGCCATTTTCCATGGGACACGGCACGGCTGTGGGTTCCAGAGATGCATATTAAAAAAATAAGGGTGTTCTGACGCACAAATCGCGTCAGAAATGACATGGTGCGTAGTTCTTTATTTTTTCAATTCCTACAAAATTGCATATTATACTCTCAATATTACTTTTTATAAATTTGCAATAAAATCCTCCGGTTGTGAAGGCGTTTTGAGCGCACAGTGTGAGACAAATAAGCAAGCGTAAGCCTTCAGTTTGTTCATTTATTGGCCGTGCAATCCTAAGATTGGTTGACTGCAGCCCTCCGCCATTCCCTATGTAATGCTAGTTCCCTTATCTCCTGGTATCTCTTCCTATGTCTTTCCTCTTTATTTGGTCCATGAACTTATTCCTGGGTCTTCCTCTTGCGACTTTTCCCCTCTATTTAGCCTTACCTCTATCATTCCTTCAGCATGAATATTTAGTTGACATCTGAGAAGCTAAATTATGAAAAAAAACTGGGCGTCATAATATTACTATATTATGTTTTATGTATTTCTCAATGACGCTTATCATTAATAAAAATATAGTATAAAGCTCAACAGTGCAGTAAATTTCACAGAGGAAAAATCATTCGCTTTCAATGATTTATCCGCTGTGGAATTTGGTAATTGCACTTGCGCGTGACGCAGTATAGGTAATACCGTATCTAGTACCGATATCTATAAAATGCTTTCATGCGTAAATTTTGAAATTAAATTTGAAAATGAGCTCTGTATTGAGTGCAGTATCATGTCGCTCTGGCTACTCCGGAGGCAATGCAATACAAGAGAGTGAGGCAATATAGAGCAGAGGATCAAAAGAAATAAATGAATAGCAGCCTCCCTTCACCGTTCCTCGAGGAATCCTGGAACTGATCATTGGCAACGCCTCGGCGCGATGTATATCGAATCCAAGGAGTCAGTCGGGAACGAGAGCCAATTCGGAGAGGGGAAGATGGCTGAATAGGGAGAAGGGGGGGGAGAAATGGGGGAGGGGAAGAGATGCAACGGGAGGGGGGGTGAATAAGGATTGATCCCGCCGTACCCATCCCTCTCTCTCTGACAGACATCGCGCGGACGGGATAAAAGAACACCGCCAAGACCCTGATAGGCCACCACCCTGACTCCTCTTTGAATCCTCAAGCGGCTCACTAGACTATTACTTTAGAGGGGTGCGGATACTCCACCAGAAAAGAAGTTCCCAGGTCGCTAGGAATCCTTTAAAAAAATCCTGTCTTCACGCATTCAGCGCTTTACTATATACATCGACCTACTATCCCGAGAGCCACAGTAGAGACTTGCGGCAGGGTGTGTTAGGATTTCAGCCATTAGTGGAGGGAAATTCGTATGAGAGAGTGGAGGGTATAGAGGTATAAACGATGTGTTTTTTGTTAGTGCCTCGCTGTTTTTGCTAGTCTCTAGTGCGTGTAACGAAGGAATTTCCGTGCCTCAGTGGTGCATCAGTTCGGCACCGCGTCTATCATACCTATATTGTCGCTTCTATCACTTCTAGCAGGATAATAAGTTAAAGGAAGGGAGGAAATTTCATTCATTCATTCATTGGTCGTTCAATCCTAAGATTGGTTGGCTGCAGCCCTCCACCCCTCCCTATCTAATGCTACTTCCTCTATCCCCTGGTATCTCTCCCTGTGTTCTTCCCTCTTTATTTGATCCATTAACTCACTCCTGAGTGTTCCTCTAGGGACTTTTCCCTCTATTTAACCTTCAATTGAGATCTTCACTTTTTCTTCACACCATTCTTCTTTCACTTCACTTCACACCATTCTGTATCAGGGTGTGTCCAATACATATGGTTCTTATTTTCTGTATCGTGTTCTATATGTTCCTTTCCTCATCTACACTTCAGTACACTTCATAATTTCTTATTTTATCCGTTCATTTTATCTTCAGCATCTTCCACCAGTACCAAGTTTCATAGGCTTCTATCCTTTTCCGGTCAGCTATTTCAATGGTCCATGCCTCCGATCCATAGAGTGCTACGCTCCACACAAATGTTATTACATATTGCTTCCTGGTTCTATCTTTTTCGAGCAAAGCAGTTGTCTTTTTCCATCAGAAGGAAACATATCACATTTGAAAAAAAATCCTAATAATTGTATTTGGCCCCACAAATGAAAACGGAATGAAGATAATCAAAGATAACAAGAAATTATTAGATCTTCGCTATGACCATGATGTAACTGCATGCGCAAAAACAAAAACAAAACCAAATGAGATTGGCTGGCCATAAGATGCGAAGTTAGTGGGGTACGGTATTAAAGCAAGTAGGATCAGAAAGACCAGCGGGAAGAATTACATCTGGGAGACACAAACGAAGATGGTAGGATGGAGTCAAGTCGGATATCAACCGTTCGGGGTAACAGGGGATGAGACAGCAGACAAAGAAATATGGAGATCCCTTGTGGGTGAGGCCTGATCGCAGCTTTGGATGGCCAATGGGTCAGCTCCGCGCAGGGTCAAAATAGCATCAGCCTAGTCGTACTGAAACTCGTCTGGTCTGAATTTTGTAACAATGCAAGCCTAGCTTCACTTCAAAGGTTGATAAAGGTTTTGGCAGAAGGAATGAAGGAATATGGGATGAAGATAAACCTAGGAAAGACAAAGGTGATGCCAGTAAACTGTGAAAATTATACGAGTGTGAAAACAATGAAGGTGTAATAGGAAAAGTGAAAAGCTACCGGTACCTAGGAATGATGGTTGCAGACGACTGGAGAAGTATTGCAGAAATAAAAGCAAGGATAGCAATGGCAAAAGAGGCCTTCAGCCAGAAAATAAACTTGCTATGCAATAAAAGCCTGGATCTGGAGCTGAGAAAGAGACTAGCTAAGAGTTATTCATAGAGCGTTTTCATGTATGGATGTGAAGCGTGGACATTAGGTAAGAGGGAAAGGAATGGAATAGAAGCTTATGAAATGTGGGTATGGAGAAGTATGGGAAAAGTAAGATGGGTAGATAAGATGAGAAATGAAGAGGTTTTGAGCAAAGTAAAAGAAGGAAGATCGCTCCTAACGGAAATAAGGAAAAGAAAAGGAAACTGGTTGGGCCATGAGATGAGAGGGAAAAGTATAATAACTGTGGCACTTGAGGGTTCAATTGAAAGAAAGAAAAAGAGAGGAAGGAGAAGAATTAAATTGGTGGATCAGGTGAAGAACATCAGCTATGATGAAGCAAAGAAGGAAGCTCGGGACAGAAGCGGATGGAGACAGCAGTGGTGTACGAGACCTGCCACCAGGCAGAACACCAGATAATGATGACGCAAGCCTAGCGTGTAGTCTTCGAGTCTCTGGTAGCTGCAAATCCAGTCCGCCCATCTGCTGTGGACCTCTCATTTCACTGGCATCAATTTTTAATGCAGCTTTCGGCTTTCTTCTGCATATAATTTACTCCAAGAATTAAAAATCATTCTGTACAGGGTCCTAAATGACCATGGCGTATTCCAGATGTTCCAGAGCGAACAAGCATCTCTCTGGCACTTCTTCATCGGAGGACCTTCCCTCTACTCGCTTTATAAATTCTCGCTTATTCAACGCAGCGCAGAACATGTTTCATATGCATAAGATGGAGCGTTATGACAGGCCTTTGTTTTTGAATTGCTAATGGTTATATTGGAAAGAAAGAACCGTGAACTTCAATACAAACAGACCATTTTCAACGCAACTCGGGGAGTGGCATGAAAAACAAATCATGCACCATGCAATGACCCTTCCACTTTAAATTCAGCCATTTCTTGAGGATATGGGTTGCATGAAACTTATGTAATCAAGATTGCATTGGAGGATGCCACACGCTTTCTCGGCTCGGCCTTTGCGCAAGGACTGCGCAGTCCGATCAAATCCTTGCCCCGCCCTCCGTAAATCCTTGACGAAGTTTTGTAGATTAAAAAGAAAAAGAATTGTAAGAGCAATTATGTTTAAAAGGAGATATAGACATTCTAATCCCCGGTTTCTATAACTTAAGCTACAGCCTGCAAGATACTTGTGCGTAAATATAATATGCTGCGATCTTTTTAAGACCGTTGTAGCCATTCACGGTCATTTACTTATGAATGACATGTTTATTATGTAAGAAACAAGTGGCAGATGTACTTGCCCAAACCCAATTCGAATTATTTTAATAGATAATTTTTTGTATATGGGGTCATAAGTTTTTAATATGTCGCTTAAAATTATAAAAAAGTAAAGGAATTATAGTAAATTTGTTTTTGCTAAAAATAGTTGTCTTCCCGGACACGCGCGTGGATATTTTTTTGGAAAACTTAGGTAAAAAGATGAACTAATATATTCGGAGAATTTTTCGTTTTTTTCATTATTCGTGAATTTTTCGCTCACTCTGAATGTGTGTGAAATAACTGTTTGAAATTTAATCAGAAGCATACAAACATCTGTAGTAAAAAAAGGAACAGCTTCTTAATCAATATGAAGGTTTGGGAAATAAGTTACTTCAATCCTCGCGATGATTATGCTCCACATAGTCACGTCGCCGAGAGTTGGTTACTTAAAGTTTCTGATTGATAGAGTTATACATATTCCTACTGAGCCATGTTGTCTGCTTCAGAAAAATTAAGATGCCCCTGAGTTCCAAGAAATATTTCAAGAAAGAGAACGCTATGGAAAACTCCGGAAGGAGCGGGAAATATTTGGAGCGCGGTCTGACACGGACGGCATCGCTCGGAAGACTGTAGAGGAAGGAAATGCGAACGAGAAATATCAGTTACTGCGTCAGTTATGATGCAGGATTAAAATAATATACAGAGACGAAAAGTTTACCAAACGGAGCTGAGTACTCAAGGAGTCCGATATCTCATCCTCTCAAGTGATACCCTTAATCGGATTGGATTGGATATTTGGGGAGGCGACCTACTATTTGGATGGAAACCCGGCGTCGGCATTAGCTTGCTCTTAACGAAAGGCGCCAAGGGGACCACGGCTTAACGTCTCATCCGACAGACGGAGTACTGTACTTGAAGTGCCCTCCACAAGACACTCAAGTAGGGATCCTCTGAAAAACATCCGCCTCTGGATTTGAACCCTGGCCGCCCGTGTGGATGGCGATTACTCTAGCCACCACACCAACCCGATCCCCCTTAATAAGCCTTGGAATTGAATATCATAGGTTGACAACTTGTCGGATACTGACTATAACTGCTGTCTCCCCTTGTTAATTGGGGCTTGATTATTACACTGTGGGCTAGGTTAATATTTAAATTGGGAGGGAAAAAACTGGAGCAGGTAGATTTCTGTAATTTCTTGGGTAATTTGTCGGATGAGAATTGGCCATGTATACTAGTTGTGGGGAAATTGGAAAGAGAATTCTGTCAGCGAAAGTCATTCACCAGTAGGAGAGGGCTGATGACCGAGATTCTGCGTTAGAATGTTAAGAAAATGCTAGCTAAGAGTCAAAATATGGTTTGTTGCGTTGTGCATCGCTGAAATGTGGACTCTGAGAAAAGAGGGAGAAAAGGCTGTAGACTTTTGGGATGTGGTTGTGGAGAGGAATGAAGAGGATACGACTGACGGAGATGGAAGCAATGAAGGAAGCGCTCGTCATATTGGATGAGGAAAGGAAACTTCTGGAGGAGATTATAAGGGGGAAGAATAGGTGGTTGAAATAGGCAAATAGGAAAGCCGGGATGCTGAAGGTCGTGATAGAGATTGATGGAGGATGTTGTGTGATATAGGAAGGAAAAGAGAGAGAATAGGCCTCACAAATGGGATGGAAAGTGGTAGGACATTTTTGGTTTATTTGAAGGAAAGGACAACCTCTTAAAAACAATTGGTACAGTCAGTCCTTATTCCATTATTAAAGAATACAACTTGTAATTGAGTTCAGTATATTCGGGTTTTTCCAGCGTTGATTCATATTAACGAGCAACAGTTTCGCTAGCGGTAACGTTAACGAAACTCTTGTCCGTTAATATGAAACAACGCGGGAAAAAACCCGAATAAACTGAACTCAACAAATCTCCGTGGAAGCCTCCGTAACAACTTGTAATTTTCAATAAACCCCAGCTAAATCAAATTTATGGAAAAGTGAATCGCACTCTTTAAGTATGGATACCATAAACTTCCGCGAAGTGAAGCCCGAATGAGTATTGTGCCACAGTCCTTATTCCGTATAAACCTACCAGATGATGATTTTAGTTGATAAAAACATTACTGAGGGGCGCCTTTGTCCCCGTCTATAGCCTTTTTTTCATCCCGTGCATGTAATTCATGCTGTAAAAACCCGCGAACGTGTAGCAGTTACGTGCTCCCTTCAGGAAAATTCCCGCGGGAGAGAACCGAAAGCCCCGAGAGGTGGCGATGCAGTCGTAGCGTCGGTCGATGTTTGGGAGCCCACCGAAGATGCGTGCCGCCATTATCGATCGATTTCGATAAGCGTGCAAGTGCACACGAAAATGAAAGTGCCTCCCGGCTTGCATTCCTTCCAAGGTTAACTCCACCTTCGCATGCACCTAACAGGAGAACCTCGTTGGTGTACCGACTGGAGTACGAACATGCAGACTGGCTTTTCAAGCCGAGGGGCCGGGTTCGTGTTGAAGTTCTCTCGGTGGGGCACGAGATCATCAGCACGAACCCTCCCCTTCAAGCCTGCAGCACTCCGTCGGGAGGTTAAGCGGCAATCCTTTTTATGCCGTTCGCGTTAATATCTGCTTAATGATTGACCTGCCGAGCCTGTAAACATATGCCCTCCGATCCAATTGTTGGCTGCTTGGATGTTTGGGGGAGAGCATCAATCATTGAGATACATGGAGAGAGTACTACGTCATCAAACTGCAGCCTAACAACAGGAATAACAGCCATATTCGTTATCCCTGCTCTTTCCATACTATCATTTGGATAGAACGAGGGGATGGACGAATTGGCGCATATATATGGCAAGAATTTCCACAATCTGTTTGAAATGTAAGGTAAGTATATCTTGAAGCATATAAAAGTTGCGTAGTGCAATAGTACTCAATTTTCACCATGGTTTTCTCCGGGTATGCAGATTATTATTACATACAAACATACATACCAATCACGCCGTTCCCTTCCGGGGTAGGCACACTCACAAAGTTTCATTCATAAATACATATTTGTACACCTAACTGTGATTCAACAACTTCCTCTATAATTATTAATTTAAACATATAAAAAATATATGGAAGGAGGATGTACATTTAAGAAGTTAATACATAAACTTAATGGTAGAAGGTGTAACTTTGTGGAAGGTTACCGCAGACATGACGAAAAAGAAAAATCTCTCAGTAAATTCCACACTTAAAATTTTATTACCGACCTAGGTTTAGATTGCCTTACAATCATTTTCAAGTTCATAGAAATGATTGCAAGACCTAGTTGAAGATTACTTGTTGAAATTCCTGGAATCTGATTGAAAGGCAATCGAAACCTAGGTCGGCAATAAAATTTTAAGTGTGGATATAACTAAGAGATTTTTCTCTTTCGCCATGTCCGAAGTTAATACATGTTGATTTCTTGGAAGTTATCGATGGAAAACATCATAAATTTACAAAATTAATTGCGTCAACTAGTAAGCGATTACGGAAAATCGGGGTTGACAAATACGGCTGATAGGCCACGCCTGCGTCACAGCTTCTAGAATTGGCCACCATAGCAAGCGCCCTCTGCATCTACCTCAATAGATTTAGGGAAACATCCTCCACAGCAATTCGCTCATACCCGAATTACAGACGAGCGTTGAAATGGCGAGTTCGTCAAGTTTAAGGCAGTGCGAGAGAGATAGTTCCGTAATCATATTGGAGACCATATTAGAATTATCCGTTTTGACTTCAGCAGCTGTGAGACACGCGAATTAAATATTGCATTATTAATGGTGCACTAATATAGTTTTACATGGCGGAAATTGTAAGTAATCAAAGGAAAATACCTGAATAAATCTTTAACTTGATTCATCTTTTCACGCAGTACGTTTGAAAGTCCATCAAAACGAAAGGTTTATTGTGATCTCGAAGAATTTACTGCGGTGACAATATGATTAATTTTCAAAAATAGTTGAGAAGACACAAAAACTACACACTGTTGAATTTTGACGAGATCTAAGTATAGAAAATGCCTCATTTTTAATATAAGTTCTCTCTGGAGTGCATAAACGTACCATTTCCCATTCAAAAGGGCTGGTATTTTCTGGCAAATATCTCGGAAAGTAATGTGGCAAGAGGTTGAATTTTTGGTGTCAATGGAGGGGTGATATATTCTTCTTAAAAATGAGAAACATTCATTGATTTCTAGGTAAAATGATATTTCGCTCAAACTACATTAATCCAGCACAAAAGTCATGCTTTTTGAGATTTCGTGTCTTGTGACGTCATCATTAATGTTTCATCCACAACGGCGATGTTCGTGGCGTGAATTTTTCACCACGAGATATAGTATTAGTTACCATGGCAAGCACCCCATCCACCTACCTCAGTGGTATTGACGACTGTAGTATTTTTTACCATTGAGAGAAGTTTGGGAAGGGAAATAATATCACAGAGTAAGCGTATATAGACGTACTCAATGATAATATGGGGTGAGATTTAAAACCTGTCGCGAGACATTTTCGACGAAACTGAGATACGTATGCCGTCCGCCTATCCGCACCAAGTTTTTCAATGTGGTGAAGTGTGTTCTTGCATTAGTCAACAAAGTACCATAAAATAACGCTTTGAATATTGAGGTGAGTTTCAAAACCTACGATGAGAATAAAAACAATTCGTTTCATCCCTTTCTAAACGTGCCACGTGTATCCAACGATCGGAAAGCTTTGCGCCATATCCCGGCACTCATACTGCCTTGTCTCTAGCTTGATATAACCAGTTTGTCGTGTCATGAGTATGTTGACAGGAACAGGTAAACGAGGGAGCGAGGGAACAGCTACACAGCATAACCCAGGTGAGGCAAGGAAAGAAACTCGACAACCACAGGAATGGAAGCTGACGATTGAAAAAAATAAGGCAGGTGTAATTAATAACCTGTGCACTAAACAAGCACAATAATCAATGTTTTTTGCTTCATGAGATGAATCGATATTGTATCAAATAATTATTTTTCAGATATGGCGGAAAAACACCAAAATTACTGGAGGGAGATCATGAATCTAGACCAAAAGCCCAGAAGCTTTTGGGAGCATAGCCTTCTGCATCTACATCTACTTATTACCCTGCAAACCACCTAACGGGGGGCTTGCAGGGGGCCTTGGTGGAATCCGATGTTCGTCGGTTCAACAAAGCCCTGTACGAGCACACAACTGAGGACAAACATGATGGATTTATCCTAAAGTATTACAGTGACAACATACACTAGGGGCCGGCCAGTAAAGCACCGAAATGTGCCCCAGAAAATTGAGGCATAGCACTAACTCATACAAAATCAAGACAAAACAGTTAGAGGTATTTCTACAGGAAAAGCATAGGCATGAAGAAAAGCATTCTAAAGAAAGGCATGCCATGGACTTCTGTTCCCCTCAAAGGATTTGGAAATCGGAATTGCTGCTGCAGTGGCAGAGTTAGTTGATGTTCAAAAACTGCTGGAATAGCAATTTCGTGCGCAATGGGGCAATGATATTTATCTGCAGCATTACTATCATGCAATTGAAGACAGCAAAATAAATCGAAATGTTAATACGGCTGAGGGTGAAAACATTTGTGAATTAAGAATTCTCATGAGAAATGACTAAGAACATTGATTTTAGGCCAAAAAATACCCATTTAATTGACGCCTAAACAAGAGTAGTCACTTGTTTTTTCACTTTGCCAATACAGATGCACATTAAGCATCATGTAATTGATTACGAGAGTTATACTTCCTTTAAAAGTGTCTTCAATTGTATTTCTCAGCGTTCCCTGCAATTTCATTCCAAAGCTGACAGTATGAAAATAAAGCACTATAAATTATTGGGAATAATAGATTAAGATCTACCAATATTCTGGACACTTGTGGATATTTCGGATAAAAATTTGTTCCCCAAATTTGAACTTCATAACATTAACAGTAGGTATAGAAGTTATAGGTTGTTCCCATTTTTCGCAAAATGTTAAAAGATTCACAGGTTTTCAACCTCACCGCTTCAACATTAAACACCCTTTTAGATCACTATTTCAATCCAATAAATGGGAGCAAGGAAATAAAATTCAACGGTTAAAAATGGGGGCAGAACGTAATGGGCACGGAATGAGTGAATATGACAAATACGCAAATTCCTTAATTTTGGCATTAATTGCGCGTGTGCATACGCTCTTCGATTTCCACGGGCAGTTGTTTAATTTATAAATGTGCCTAATTTTCATAAAATACATTTATGCTCCTATAAGGCGCATTAACTATCATTATCATTGGTCGTTCAAACTTAAGATATGCCGATTGAAACTCCCCATCCTTCCCAGTCTAATGCTTAATGTACCAAGTATGTCAGTTATTTTTCATACGTGATGCATTAGGCACCTCTTCTTATTTCATGCCATTCCGCGTCATTCTACTTTATATTTCATATTATCCCATGCTATTACACTCAAAATTCTTCCCTTTAAGTAACCTCTGTCAACATGTAACATTTCTTGGTAAAAGTATTATTTACATATCCATACTTAGAGAATAAAATACCGATGATGCCGCAAGTTGGTGAAACGCGTTGTACCACACAAAATAAAATTCTGCGGAAAAGTTGGAAATATTATTCTCTAATTGTAAGTATGGATACTATTAACTTCCACGAAGTTAAGCTTGAAACTGTAGAGTGTATTTTTTACATATGTAAGTCTTTCTCCGTAAAATGAATTTGTTGTCTACATTTTCATGGCGTGCTCGCAGTTAATCATCATTGGTCGTTCAATCTTAAGATTGGTTGACTGCAGCCCTCCACCCTTCTTCTTCTCTTCAATACACTTCATCATTTCTAATTTTGTCCCTTCATTTTATCTTCAGCATCCTCCTCCTGCACCAGGTTTCGAAGTCTTCGAGTCTGCTCTGGTTAGCTTTTTCAATGGTCCATGCTTCTGATCCATTGAGTGCCACGCTCCACACGCATGTGCTCCCAATTATATGATCTCTTATGACCATGATTTCACCGGATGCAAAGCGGATTTATAGTATCATTGAAATGCTATTTTCAGTAAAACTAGATACCAGTCTATTTTCGGATGCTTCCAATTAAAGATATCGATATCCAGCAGCCGACGTTATCAGTTGGCAATCGCCAGGCGACCAAATGAAATCAAAACCGCTCTAAGCGGCTATTCACGCATGTGCAGTGCGTGTCGCGGTCAGATAAGCTGTTGAAGATATAGCTGTGGACAAACGCACGTTTGTCATAATCATCATAATATGTTCGGCTCGCCTCCGAAAGGATAGCCAACGATAGCCAGCGAAGGCGGCTATTCGGCCTTTAGAAACCAACTGGAGAAAGAAACTCGAGGTCAATGAGAGACGGAAAGGTGGTGGGAGGAGCGAAAGAATCTCCTGACTTCAACCACTTTTGGCATTATTTACAAAGGGCGGAAAAGAAGATGAGGCCCAATTGTAAAACGGCTTCTGTAAGACAATAAGTTTCATAATGGAACATCTACATACTGACATGACAACAGTATTGATTCCTATCCCGAAAAAGAAGAATGCATCAGAATGCGAGGACTATAGAACAATTACTTTCATCTCACACGCAGCCAAAGTTTTACTTCGAATAATCAATAGAAGGTTAGAGAGTAAGGCCAAGAACTACTTGTTCGACGACCAGTTTGGGTTCCGGAAGGGAAGGTCAACTCGGGATGCGATAGCGGTGATGAGAATACTCAAGGAGAGAAACATAGATTATAACCAGGACGTTTTCGCAGGCTTTATTGATTTTGAAAAACCTGTGACAGGATTAAGTGGGATAAACTAACAGAAATACTCGAGACAATGGGAATAGACTGGAGAAACAGGAGATTAATCCGTAACTTATACATGACTCAAAGGGCGCAGGTGAGGGTGGTTGATGGTGAATCAGGATGGGCAATTATACGTCGAGGGGTAAGGCAAGGAAGCCTGTTGTCGCCATTGCTTTTCAACATTCATGCTGAGGCAATGGTAATACAGGTATGGGAAGAACTTGAGGTTGGAATCAAAGAAGGGCATCTGATAAAATAAGTTAGATTCGCGGACGGTCAGGCGTTGGTTTGTGGATCTTCGAAGGGACTGCAAGCTTTGGTAGACGCTTTAGAAATGCAGTGCGGGATATTCGGAATGAAGAAACATGCATACATACCAATCACGCCGTTCCATTCCGGGGTAGGCACAATCACGAAGTTTCACTCAATAAATACATATTTGTACAACTAACTCTGCTTCAAAATTGTCCTCCATGCTGACCTATCCTTGCAAATCACTTTTGCCTCAATTACCCCCATACACTGCTTCATACACGCCCTTCTGTTTTTAAGACTCCTATTATTCCTCCTCCTAAGAATTTCCTCCACCACATTCAACCACAACTTTCTCGGCCTACCTCTAGCACCATTCATTTCACTCATATATCTGTTCCGTTATCCGACTCTCATCTCGGCCTCGGTGGTGGCGGGGTAAAGTCCTCGCCTGCCAAACCGAAGGTCGCGGGTTCGAGTCCCGCCTGGGTAGGACATTTACAACGTCACCAAATCCTGGGCAGGGTCGTTTGTGTTCGTCCATTTATTACATATCTAGTAATTGGCTTCGGCTGTTAGATAAAAAGAAATTATTGTTCCGACTCATATCCATTCTCTCAACATAGCCAAGTCAACGAAGCACACTCCATTCATATATGTCCATTACTGGGGCATCTAACCCACATTCCTTTATTACCCACTCATTCCTGACGCTATCCATCCTACTTTTGCCGCAAACACTCCTCAGATAACTCATACCCACGGCGTTTAGTCTACCCTGACATACCCATGTTTCACTACCATACAACAATGTGGGGAGAAGTACAATTTTGTATGTACACGCCGATTTTCGCCTCCTTAGACAGGCACTCCTTCCTTTATATGTTCCACACGCCACCTACCACTTTCCTTCCAGCATTCGCACGTCTCTTTATGTCCTCATCTATCCGTCCATTTTTTGCAAACATCTTACCTAAGTACACAAAATCATCCACTTGTTCAATTACTTCACCATTCGCTCTCATCATACAGTTATTCGCCCCATTCTCCTTATCAAAAACTACCACTTTAGACTTGCACGCATTTACCCCCAATTTCATTCTCTCTGTTGATTCACAAAACTTACCTACGAGCTTCTGTAATCCCTGTTGGCTCTCTGAGATCAAAACAATATCATCCGCATGTAGTAGACCTCGCACGTTAACATTTCCAATCAAACACCGTCGTTTTCACTACATGCATCTCTAATACATTTATCCATGAATAAATAAAACAGCCATGGTGACATTACGCATCCTTGCTTTACGCCGTTTTATTGCAAACTAATCACTCAGAACCCCGTTGACTCTCACACTTGCCTTACTAATATCATACATCGCCATAATAAGATTCAATAACTGCCCATTCACTCTAAAATCATGAGAAAATAAAAGTAATGAAATTGTTTAGGACGAAGAAAGCGAAGCCTGTGATTAAAGTTGGAGGACACAAACTCGAGCAAGTAGAACAGTTTAATTACTTAGGTAGCACGCTAGAGGAAAACGGGCATAGTAGCAAAATTGGAGGACACAAACTCGAGCAAGTAGAACAGTTTCATTACTTAGGTTGCACGCCAGAGGAAAACGGGCTTAGTAGCAAAGATATACGGAAGAGAATAGCGCTAGCTAAGGAGGCGTTAAGGCTAAATACGACGGCGAGTTAGTGTGATTCTCCCTCGCAAGATGGGACGACGGTCATAGGCCGTGAGCGCGACCTCCTAAGCATGTATAGGAAACTACGCCGTAGCGTGGAACTTGAGTGTTCCCTCCCCTTCCAAGTTTTCCTCTCTTCTTCCACAGCGGAACCCGACACCGCCGCAGCTGCGAGCTTCGGTCATGGAGATGGTGCATTTTTCTTCGAGAATAGAGTATCAAGTTGCAATTAACGTGTTATCTTAGACACTTTACCTTTCAGTCGCTTCCAAAGGATTATTTTCCTTGGAATACTTGGTTGCTTGGAAATTCATCTTGGTTATGTGTCCCCATGTATCGACAATTATCCATTCTTCCCTTATCGCCCGTGCCTTACCGTTTGAGAAGCTGAATAATTTGCCCTTTGCAATAATCAATTATATTTCGTTGTTCGCTACCAATGTATTTATCTTTTGGTTGTTATCAATGGACATCAATATCGCTATCGTCTTAGACTTTCCCGTAGAAAATGCAGTCGTCCACATAGAATTCGGCAGAGTTCGTTTCCATGACGAACTTACTGACATTTACCCCATAAGAAGGTCTCTCACCATAATATCATCCTTTTTTTAGTTTCCCAATCTTTTCTTTTAGTCTATCGTAAGGCACGTTGCCGAAGGTCTTGGGCTAGCATAACCGCATCTACTTCCTGAACCCTATCTAACCATTTGTATATTTCCTGACAGATCCCAAATTGCCGAGTTTAGTAAGATTACCCCTTGAGTAAGGCATGTTGGGTTTTAAACAGCCAATTATTATCGTCCCAATATCGTCCCACGCAAATAATTAGCGATAATTTTTTCCATAAATTTACAGGTTACAGATGTTTGCTGATAGATCGCTAGGTCTCAACAAGTGATTTATTCCCACCCTCGGGGACGGGAATAATATTTACTTTCTTCAAATCATATGGAATGTCATGGATAGTTAAGGTTAACCTTAATACGGCTCAGATACATTGTTAATGGCCTTTAATCCAAATTAAACAGCGTCACTAGAGATGTCTTCCCGGCAAAAGAACTTCGTCAGTGGCACCAGCGATTGTTGTTTTTGTGTTGATATTCTGTTAAGGCGCCAAACTGTGATGGGCATTTTAAAGTTCTCAGTGGTAAATAGCATGCACTCTTAAAAACGTGGATATATTGAAAGAATTCGATCACAAAACTCGGCCGTGGCTTTTTCTATATCACAATTGTATCGATAGGCTATCAAATAATTCGTCAGTACACATTGTTCCATTCATTAGCGCTTAAGTTTGCCGATAAGTTCCGTTGTGCGCCAACTTCAACCCATGGAATGGAAACTATTCTAGCAGCACTCTTAATTATTATATTAATTCAATTGAATATTTCTGCAAAAGTTAATGAAAGAAAAAGCATTAAATGATCATTTATTGTAGTAAGTGCATAACCGGCGTAGATATGATGAATTTATCTCAATCTTGCACAAACAGCTACCAAGTGTGCATACCGTGGTAAATAAAAACTGTTCGTATTTGAAAAGGTAATGTCATTCAGCTCAAACTAGGGCGCAAATATCTATTCAAAATAGAAATGGACGCTCAGTGGAAAGGAAGAAGTCAGGAAGTAATGGAATACATTAGTGAAATTATTAGGCGGAGGATATATTTTATCGGAAGAAGGCAGGAGGCGGACATGAGAATCGAGTGTGGGATGCTGCAGCAAACTTGTCTTAGGAATCAATCTTCGTAAATGCTGATAAAATTGACCAGTTATATTGATTGACTAACAATTTCTATAGCTGAAAGTAGGCTATTTTCCGTAGCTTCCATAGCTTAAATCCATTGATCTACTTACCCTAGGACATGTTATTTCCGGCAGGAGAATTTCATTATAAAATACTTAACTTAGGCTCCATTTTTTTGACCAAAAGTCACCATCCCCTAAAATCCTGTTAATTCTGCAATCATTCTTAGTCCATTCCACAAAGTCCTTATTTATATATTTTATTTATTAACTTATTTAGTACTCAACGTATATCCGTTTATTTAATTTTAATTTAATATTGAATATATTGTTTATGTCTGCCAGAGACAATTTTTTGTAAAAAGCAATACATAAAGCCAAATTTTACAATTTTGAGGTCTTAATTTAAAAAATTTCAAAATTTAAATTCTGGGAAACAGCTTTCAGTTAACTTAATTAGAATGTGAAATTTTTTATTTATTATGAGAATTCCTCCATCTACATGGAGTGAAGCCGTTTTCGACGCAATCGTATTTCGCAATCGTATTTCGCAATCGTAATCGACGCAATCGTATTAAGGAAGTAGATGACGGGGACATTGGGTAAGGATGTGAAGAAGAGGCTGGTGAAGAGCATGATATGGAGCGTAGCGTTGTACGGGGCAGAAACGTCTCGTCCTCAGAAAGGAGGACTAGAATAGGCTATAGGCATTCGAGATGAGGGTGTGGAGAAGATGGAGAAGGTGAGGTGGACGGAAAGGAAGACTAACGTGGAAGTGCTTGAGATGGTGTGCGAGGAAAGGAAACTTTTGAATGAAATCCGAGATAATCAGGGTAAATGGCTGAAGGATGTAAGGGTGAGGGGTTGCTGACGAGTGTGATAGAGGGAAGGATGCTGGGCAAGCGGGGAAGGGGAAGAAAGAGAATAGGTGTGACGGATGGGATGAAGAAGGGTAGAACGTATGCAGAGGCGAAAAAGGATATACTAGAGGGAGATAGGCCCCTGATTGTGTAGAAAACCGGGAGGAGAATCTCTGTCATTCAGCAAAACCTACCTTTACCGGTAGAATACATTTAAAAAAAATACACTTCCCCATTTCACCTTCCAGAACCTTATCCCTTCTAACGGCTTCTAACACCCCATGCCACACGCTCATGCGGCAGCTTGCAGGGTAACATGCAGACGTGGAAGATAATACGCCGCTAATTATTTTTCTTTCTCAGTTATCAGTAATTTTCTAGGTGACTTATACAGGCAGCATGAGCGCCCACTTGTAAATTATTGAAAAATCAAATGCAAGAGGCCATCTCACAGTCCGCTGGTGTATGGTGAATCGGCTTTTCATTTGATCAATTCAAAGACGCCAGTTTTGAACTTATAACGATAAATGGTAAACATGCGGAACATTTTCTTTTCACCGTCATGTATAGAGATTTTAGGGTGCATTTAGATTTCGAAACAATGCTATTCGGATAGTATTCAACTAACGCTTTGAAGTTGGCGCACATCTGTGTTTATCGGCTACCTTAAGCGGTTATGAACATCGATGGGTGAAGATATGATCGCTGGCTGCATTCGATTAAACCTCCCTTACGCTTAGAAAACTAGGATATGGTTAGCCGGAAACTAATATCGATGGCTGCAAGAGTTTTTTATCCTTCCGCTGCCAGACATGGTAACAATTTAGCCGATCGATATCTATTCGTTCACGAGTAGGCGGCAGTTAAAATGGTTTTCAGAATGTGGTGACCAGAATGTATGAAGTGTACAAAGTAGGATCCTTGCGCCTAAGTTCAATTCTGTCAGGTTGCCCATAGTACTTCCTCATACATGCACCCAAATAAGCTGACGAAGTCGAATGGCTAGGAGGGACGTTTCAAAATTTCCTGGGCAAATACCCCTTCGTGAGTGTCTCTGACAAGTGAGATTGATAACACAGTAAATTGTAACCCTATACTCTGTTTCCGGAAAAAAAAACTGCCGGCTCAACTACAGAGAAGCAAAGCTGCGTTGATATGGGGTTTCGTTAAGGAAAGGGAGACTTGGGAGGGAAGTTCACTTTCTACGCTCCTAAGTAGTTTCCAAATATGCATATGTTTCGCTTTCGGTTGTTAGCTCCTTCCGACCATGCAAGGGAGATTCACACAAACTGTGCGCCTTGTTTGGTTTCATAAACCTCCTCTCAAGAGTCACTTCAACAAATTGGTTCCATTGCTTAATTCCTTCCTATGAAATCTTTCACTCAACTCTTACGTATCGGATTCATCTTTCCACGCTCATCAATTTCCATGGAATAGACAGACAAAAGAACCTCGCCCCTTCTTATCTGTCCAATCCTGTAGCATGTACTCCACGTGTAAGATTCACTGATTTTTATCCTATGAAGCCCCAGATAAACAGATGAATAGAAATGGCTAAGAGGAAAGTGACAAGATTTCCTGGGGAAATACCTCTTCGTCAGTGACCTGACAAATGAGATTTGTAACATCTCGTAAATTGTAACCTGATATTGTTTTCGGAAACAACTGCCCGCTCAAGTACCGAGCAGCACAGGTGCGATGATATCTGGTATCGCTGGGGAACGGGAGACTTGGGAGGAGAGGGAGAGGCATTTTCTATGCTTCGTATTATTTCCCGAAATATTCTTAGGAGGTCGCGCTTGCGGTTGCGACCGTCACCTGTTGCAAGAGAGATTCACATTGTGTCACATCTTGCGAGATTCACACCTCTCCGTTGTATTTCGCCGTCGTGTTTCTACTACGATGAAAATATTCTGGCACTTCTCATTTCTAATGACTTGCTTCCAAAGTAAAATGTTCTCGTGTTTTGTTTACCATTCTTATGTCTTTGAATATTTCCATTCGCCAACCCGTTTTTCAAGTTTGTTCATTTATCTATCTTCACTATCCCGAATACAACACACAATGTGCCAATTTACGTGGGGTGGATAACAGTAACAACGGACGAGACACACACACCCATGTCCTGGGTAGATAATATTCTACCCAGTCGGGACTTTACCCCGCCGTGCACCGGGACCGACAAAGCTATCCTAGTTTTCATATCTATACACCCAAATTACAAGTATTCCAATCCTACTGGCAAAGGGCAACTGCTGTATGTCACTGTTCAACCGAACTGATGGAGTTTTGCACCTGTCGTTATTTATGGAAATAGTGGAACTGATCATTTATCTTGATGCCTCATCATGCAGTCTGGATTGCCCTCACCACTACCCCATCACCAAATATGTTTAGTGCATCGCTTCGTAGTTATTATATGGCAATCGCGAGGACATTGGCTTATGGTACGCATCAAAGCTTGACCTGGTCAATTTTAATTGTTTGACGTCATACTTATTATATTTTTTTACGTGGGAACCTCCTTATCTTGTTTAGGCAAAGAGGAAACAATAAGTTTACTGTTGTATTGTTTCTCAAAAAATTTTCCTAAGGGAGACAAAATTATCCTCGGGATGGAATGTAGATGGCAGATATAATTGGTTTGAGAAGGTCGACAGATTTCCCATTCTTGCCTCTTCTGATAGTATCGATCAACTCCTTGCTGTCCCTGAACTCAGCATCTGGACAGGACGGGCCGTGTGCGTTGCCATCATTGAGGCAACTCATGGCTGAAATCTGAGACGAAGTAGTTGAGGCTTTCAGCTTTGGTACCAGTGCTTCCAAAACTGAAAGAAAGACTGGAGTTTGTGCGCTTCTTGAAGCATTACTTGGCCGTTATGTATTATATTTGGCTTGTCGTCATCATACTCATGAAATTATGCTTGAGGAAGTCTGTTCTAAGTGTACGGGCCTTTCCTTAGCTCCATAACTATCACTATTCAAACGATTCATGACTTTCTAGTCAAATGTCATCAAAGATGACTTCAATCGTGGAGTCACTGTCGAATCTATTCTTACCGAATAGGATTCTGCCAAGGCTGGAATTCCTTCATTTACTACAGAGCAGCTGAACACTGACCGCCATATAAATGACATAGACAATTATAGGAGCTTACTGTTATATTCTCGGGAGGAGTTCCTCAAAGAGAAATAAAATTTATGAAACCAGGAAGTAGGCATTGTGCAATGTATAAGGCTCGTCTGATTTATAACACGAAGATTTTTTTTCGGACTAATGCATTTCGTTTAGGTAACTTTCATTTCGTTTATAGTAAATCACCATCACATTCAAATCTTCATCATTGCGTTTAAATTGAATGGTATGCTAATTTTGCATCAGGAATAAAGCAAACTTTGTCCGCTTATGACTATATCAATGCCTATATTTATGAACTACTACTGCAGTAATTATCTGTATTATTCATCGCATTTAGCTATATCGTAAGTATATTTGCTATTATGTTTACACTCGTTGAGCACACCCTAAATATTACTGAAAATCCAACAAAAATGGGGAGTGTTTTGACATCATATGAAATCAATGTAGCCCGTCAGTATTTCTCCGAACAGAATTTCATCCCTTATAATAACTACCTTAATGAATACTCCTTCAAGTCTTAAAAATCAAACAGCATATCTGAGAATATCAAGTAAAATCGCACCACCACAATTATCAAAGCGGAAGAAATTTCAATCTGCACAGTCATCGCACAATAGAAAAAACCAACAGTCTATGGACCAAAATCCAAATGGGCCATTTCAATACGAAAAATATCTCAGACATTCAAATAAGTTACAAATTTAGCTAAATTTAAAAATTTGGTCAAGTTGCTTCTCTCTGAGAAAAGGGAATTCAGTGTTTAAGAATTTGTCAATCACAACTAGTGATGCCCGGTATGCAAAAATTACAAATTACATCTGTAGCATATTCTACAATAATATAAAATTAACATAAATACAACTAGATAATAGCAAATAGCCTCACGATATAGCATTATATTTTCCTTTATGTTGTAAATAATAATTTGAAATGGTATTTACTCATGGTGAATACTTTTTTTCTTTCATTGGCCTTTTGTAACATTACTTATTGCTTGGTACTGTGAACAATGTGTGGTTGATACGATTTCAATGTCCTCATCTGTCTTGGATCTATTTTTCAAATCTAGGAGAAAAATAAAACTTTTTGAAATTTAAAAAAAGCATGCAGTTTTCCACAAAAATAAAATTTACTTCCGACCCTGGTTTCAATGTTGATACATAATCATCAGCTGTAACTTCAGATGTGACAGATCTTCAGGACCTGAAGATGATGTTCTGACGTTCGAACTCGGGTCGGAAATTTTATTCGGGGAAAATTGCACGTTTTACATTCAACCGTATCCGGCGAGATATTGTGGAACATCATCGAACATTTTAAAAGAAAAAACTTTGGAATGTCCGCTCGGTCCACCGAGCACAAATTCCTCTCAACTTCGCGAAAAGTTTCGGATCTAATGGAATACTAGCTGTGCCGGGCATGCGTTGCGATGCCATTTTTTCTTTCTAAGTAGACACACGTATACAAGTCAGAATTTGAGAACTAGTCCAATTAATTCCTCGTACCAACACAGGAATTTGTAACGCACAAATGATGGCATGAGTTTTCATTACATGCCTATGCTGCGGTTTACATGTAAATAAAATATTCTATTGATGAAGTAGTACAAAAATTTAAGATTTTCAAGCTTAAAAATCCAATTTTAGGAAAAAGCGAAGCGTATACAAAACTCGAATGCAAGAATTCAAATAAAAATCAAACAAAGAGACCACTGCACCAAATCTTATTCTGCGTATAAATAAATTACGTACCTTTTAAAACAAATTGTCTTACTGATATGATTCTGATGCACTGATGATGATGACTGAGCTACTCGTTAAAGAACTGCTTCGTTGCTTGCCTGTGTTCGTTGCCAGGAAGCGAGCTTGCCTGTGTTGCTTGTTTGAGAAGCTCGCATGCCAACACTCAGTTGTTGAAACGACTCGCGCTCCACCTATTGTACAACGGATTTAATAATTCAGAAACCTTCGCGAGCGCGCGCAAAACTCACCAAAGTTTCATCGCAATCTGATGAATGGTGTTGGAACGCACCGAAGACGAACAAACAAACATTCATTTATATACGTTAGAAAACAATCTCCACGTCTGGCGAAGGCTCACCTGCTGCCACACTCTTGAGGTGGCATGCAGGGTACTCGCAGTAAATGCAGATGTAGCGGCACCATAGAGCCAAGGTTACTCCTTACAGAAAATGAGGGAAGATTCCTCTCAAGTCATTTCCTCCCATGTCGATGTTCGTCCGCACTGCACCAGTCCAACACCCTAGCCCCCCCTCTTCCCCTCCCCCCGGGTGATAAGACGCTTTTACGGCGGGCCTCGCGAATAAGTTCGTCTTGAAAGCTGAGAAACGAGATAAGGATCTGTTCGGGAGCGAGATAGCGAGGGAAGCAAGATAAGTGGCGTCCTTTGTCGAAACCCATTTCGAGGAAAGAAGGCGAAGACGGAGAGGATGCAGGGAAAATAAACCCAGGACCAATAAATTGTTGCTATTCTCCCTCTGGCTGGAGCGCACCGTAAAAAAATAAGGGAGATAGGGCGATAGGGGATATTCATTTTTTATAAGAGCCATGAACACATTTTTCCGATGAGAGAAATAACGTTTCGAGTCAAAAGAAATGGAGTAACTTTAAAACGTACAGCAGACGGCGCGAGGAAAAACGGCAAGAAAATTAGTTGATCTGCTCGTTCTTTGATTGCAATTGCCAAGAATTACGCCTTTTTCCTTGTTATAACTTTTCGTCATCATCCTTAGCTTCATCGCTTTTAAGATGGGAGCGAAAAATTGATCAGCGTGCAACAAAAAATTAAAAATAGCTATAAAATTTTTCGCACGTACATACCTACATGAATTGGCATTCGGATGCGATAATTCTTCTTAAATCTTCTCCCTCCTCGTAATTTAACCCAGCTATCTTCCAAGATGGTGCTCGCGAGTGTTTAAGAATTTTGATGTCTACTATATCCAAAATATCTCGAGAAAAAATTATGATACAGGAGAGGATGGATTTATGGACTGAGGATAATTGGCAAACCAATTTTGGAGATTTACAACTAGAGAATCCAATTGTTAAGTATACCATAAAAAACAGCAGCATCACGGTAAAGCTTTTACTTGATTTGCCATGAATTTATGGCTGCCTTAAATCTCTAATGAGAGGGTCTCACATTGCAAGCTTTAATTATGGGATCAAGCGCATACCTATGCATTTTTTTCAAACGCACATACCTACACGATTTGAAAAATTCATGCATGCAATTGGAAAAATGTAATTCGACCGTTGTACCTACTTCTGGGCAATCTAATATGAGAGATGTCGTGGTACTCAATGTAGCACTCACAGTCATACAACTTTCCGACCATGTGGAGCTACTCAAGTCCCTTCACGATGGGTGCGAGTCACAAAAATGTACTGAATTCCTCCTATCCTTCTGTGTCGATTAAAAAAATAGTACTTCCACGATGATATGCATTAGCTACTAAAAAATAACAAATTTTAAGGTAATAAAAATGCAGACTTATGTTCATGTTATCTTATGACACCTAAAAGGTCCGAACGTATCGACATTTCTATATTAATTACGAATATTGACTAAGTTTATCGCAGTAATTGCAGTAAAATCAATCCTCAACAAATAAAATCAGCTGCTGCCTAAAACTTATTATCATTCAATTCGCTCGTTGATTTTGCTAATTTTAAACGGCTTTAAGTAGAACTGATCTAAGCGGAAATATTTCTTAAACAGAAAAAAACACAAATGCCCAATACCCAATGTTTCTTCCATTGAAAATGTCTTGAAATAAAAAAAATAATGAGGTGATGAAGGCAGAAAAAACTCAACCCTCTAAATGTACCCAATAATAATAAATTCTGGCATTTAAAACAAGGTTATTTAAAGTTTAATTTGCGAAAACAGTAGCGTGGAAATACATGCAATTTCTGTTCATATCAAATAAAGGTTACGAAGTAGTCAGAAGATTAAATAAATGACATAGAGGTCAAATTCTCCTTCTTTATCGCAGTAAATCTACCGCTGGTGCTTCCTGCATTTTTACGCCCATTGAAAGCGGGAGTGGCTGACTCAGGGCACCCCGTTGCATCGATAGTGTTTCACGGACTGTAGAGTCCATCACATTGATGGGCACGGAGCAATGGTAAAAAAAACTTTGCAATTGGTGTGGGATAAGATGGAGGCGGACGAAAATTTCAATTTTCCTCCTTCTCGGAGCTCGGGAAATAAGTATTTCCGTGAGCCATTGGCTCCCGATCGCTTGTATTCGTTGGCTCCCAGTCGTAAACACGACCGCTCAGCCCCAGTCGAGGTCGGAAGGGTAAATAAAACTTTTCCATCTCGAACCCTCAACGTAAAAGGAGTGAACTATCTCCAGTGACACTAAATTCACCGAAACTGTATCAATTTTACAAAGCCACCGCGTGAGTAATCGAAATAAAAAAATTCACCTACAAAATAAAGGTAAATTAAATTGGAGCGCTAGTCTAGTAGAAATAAATCGCCACTGTTCACGCGCGGAATAGCGAGAAATATCGATTTATCAATTCTTTTTGACTACATACCTAAGTGGATTGTGTATGTTATTGTTATACATACGTTCATAATCATTTAACTTGTTAACATGACTAAAATTTAACTAATGGCCCCCATGATGAATGAGTGCTGTGCATCTCACGCATGAGTAAAATGGTATGTTGGAGTCGTATTTCATGTAAAGTCTCGTTACAAATTCTTTACTTAACCAGCTGAGCAATTATATTTAGTTTAATAGCGAGATACATTGTTAGTGAGTTTAACGGTTGCTGCAAGCGTGTTGTGGAATACCTCCCACAACACGCACCCTTGGGGAGTTATGTAGGGTGCCCTGTAGGATTATATTATTATTTTTTCCTTAATTAAATCATGTTAGGAATAGTTTCATGAATAGTTCAGGCGTTCATGGGAAAGAGACAACTGCTGTGCTCAAAGAAGATAGGACCACAAACCAGGAAACAGTATGTGAAAACATTCGCGTGGAGCGTGGCACTCTATGGATCGGAAGCATGGACCATTGGAAAAAAGCTTACCAGAAAAGACTTGGAGCCTTCGAAACCTGGTGCTGGTGGAGGATTCTGAAGATAAAATGGACGGGCAAAATAGGAAATGATGAAGTGTACAAAAGACTAGAAAAGGAAGGACCATATGGAACGCTATACAAAAAAGAAGAGCAAGATGGATTGGACTCACCCTGAGACACAACGGGTTTGTGAAGAACATAATTGAAGTTAAGATAGAGGGAAAAGTCCCCAGAGGAAGACCCAGGAATGATTTCACGGACCAAATAAAGAGGAAAGGATGAACATAGGAAGAGCTGCCTGGAAGTTAGGGAACTAGTATTAGATAGAGAAGGGTGGTGGGCTGCGGTCAACTACTCTTAGGATTGAACGACCAATGATGATTATGATGGTGAATAGTTTTCGGCGCGGTATTCGTATTTAAGACGAATATTGCGACACGTGGTTTTTTCATGTTGGAAACGGCGTCACACCTCGATATTTGTTGGCCGTGGCTTATTTTTATACCCTACATCACTACGTGGTGAGAGTATATTGATTTTGTTACAGCAAAAATGTAACGCATTGAAGGGGGCGGGGCAGGTATGGAAAAGTATGAAGTGAAATGATCAGCTTCACCTTTCGAGTCAATCTAGCTATGTCTGTCAGTCTGTCTGTCCGTCTCTTCGCACGATAACTGCCATAAAATTGAGATATCGAGCTGAAAATTGAAAAAAAACTGAAATGAAAAGTGAGGTCATAAGCCTCTAGTAGTCCACAGACGGCACAGTTTTAAAATGGGTTGAATCGGACCAAAACCACGCTTTTTTTGACAAAATTGAAAGTGGTGTAGGGCATTTTAGCTTCGGCAAGGCCGAAGATAATTTCTTCACTAGTTTTTATTTCTCCATAAAACGGTACCAGTTCATGTGATATAGAATTCCACTCTACAATAACAGGTCGGGAGAACAAAAATAGACTAAATTTAATCTAGCCATCGCTTTGATCGTCGATCAAAACCTGAGATGAACAGAAAGTTGCTGCGATAAGTCATAGGAGAACGCCGGAAGATAGTAATAATTTTTTAAACTTTCGCTCGCCATACTCGGGAAATATGGCTTCTCCTTACGAAAATTGATCATGAAAGTTTCCATTTTTAAATTCTAAACCGGGTTAAGGAGAACTCCTCACAGTTGAAACTCACGTATTCGGCGTAGGAGCCTATCTTCCAATTCCAATCGCGGGATACGAACCCACGACCCTCTCGCTAATGGTCCGCCGGACATCTCCGAGTTCCCAACCAGCGAACCCAACGTTCCCAGCATGCAGCGCGCACCATCCCGCCTTCCCCCTGCCCACAGTAGTGTTCTCTACGGACAAATGAGCAGCTAAAGAGCGGAGAAAGGGGTTAGGGAGGGAGGCAGAGGGGATTGGGAGAGGGGAAGCTGTGGACGGTCCAGCGCGCGCAGATGTCCGAGAGACGCGACCCCTACCAAGGACGACGATGCGAACTAATGGTTCAGCTACCGCTCGTCTCCGCGAGTAAACATAATAAGTGTCAAGTCGTAAAATGAAAGAATGAAACTTTTCTCTCTTTTTGGCTCCATTTCTTAAAACGCTCAGTTGTCCCATTTTCATGAATGTTCTTTTTTTATTTTCGACTTCCCAACTTGCCCAAGCCGGCTATCCCTTCATCTCCTCCCACTGTGACATCCGCGCCGATGCTGGTTTTAACATCTGCGTCAGCGGTGAATGGTCATCTCGCGCATAGGACAGTCGACGGGTCAGTGGAGCGAAACAAGAGAGGACCAAAATAAGACCTTGGTGATCGCATAAGCAAACACCCATGAGCCATCCATCGAGATGATTTCCATTCGGTAGTTAAAATGAGATTTTTCTCTGACCATTTCTGAATTCAAGTCTAAATTTAAAGCAGACGTATGAATCGTGAAGTAAATACAGTAATGCTAATGACGCGAAAATTTGTTGGTATGGCTTAATTTCTCGGTAGTAAACTAAATATACACTTTTTTGGTTGTCACTTGACAGGTGTGATTCCACCGTTTGCTGAAAACACCGAATTCCTTCATAACCAAATGATTTTCTCGCCACTTTAAAAGAAGTATTGCGGCGAGTAATTGAATTATTAAAATGATAGACGCTTTCGTCGCGATCTGTGTTGCAGAATATCCTCATAATTTCTAACGTCTCACTGGAGCGTACTGCCGTAACATATTCCATGGAAAATGAAGTCTTCTTTTTTGGCAAACATTCCGAAAAATACGAATATTTTAGTATCGTTAGAATGATGAGTTAAATTCCTTCACAATACAACCATATTCATCTAGTTTTATGTGCGATGATATCTCGCTAAAAATACCTAAATGTTCATGAAGTTTTAGTTCTAAGGCAGACATAAATTAAAAGATTCCCTCAGTTTTGAATAAAGTCATACCTTCTCGTTTCCACGAGGTAAATGGGCCTCTTATTATTCAATACTTTTACTGAAACTAAATCAACAAATCGGTAATCAATCAATGGGTCCACGGCAGTCAAAAGGGATCGATTAACCAAGTCGATTCAATCGATTGCTTGACCAATAGACTGATTCATTTCGCAAAAATAGGATACAAACTAAAGGTCATGTCCTCCATACTTTCAAAAAACAAGGAAAAAAATAAGACGCAAATAGTGTTATCTGTGCAGTGGACAACAGTTTTTCACAGGCGAAATGAACACCCAATTTATGAAACTTATCGTCGACAATTCCGGCACAACTTAGACATCAATGAAGATGATCTATGTATATCGATCAAAACATGCTTCAAATCTAAAAAAAAAACTTTAAAAATTGTCAGAAAAATTCACCCACACACTTCTCGTCCTAATGAGGGAAGAAAGAGGACTTCTAATTTCGAGCCGAAAAGAAGAAGAGGGACGAAAATCATGAAAGGATAGGTATTGAAGGAAAAATTATACATTCACAACATAAATCATAAAAATCATGTGTTAAATGGACTTACGGGTGATAAAGAAAGATAGAAGAGTTCCAGAGGAAAAGGGTATCTACATCTACATAATACCCTGCGAGCCGCCCATGGGCGTGTGGCAGGGGGTGTTAGGTCACCAGCCGTGTAAAGGTGTAAGTTTTTTGGAGAAGAAATGGTGACATGTATTATAGGAGTGTATTTAGTGGAGCTCAATTTTTATTGTGGTCGCTTATTGTTCGCGGAAAGAACGAGTTTTTGCACCTATCTGTTCGGCAGAGTATCTCTCTTATTTTATCGCATCTGTCAGACCTAGACATGTAGTGAGGAGTCATAATAATATTCTCTATGTCGCTCTGAAAAATGTCAGTTCTGAACTTCTCAAGCAACCTAAGCCTAGCGTGAAGCCTCCGAGTCTCTAGGGGCTCCCACCTTAAACCCTCTAAAAGTTGTGAGACACTATATGTACGCTCGCAGCAGTTTTTAACGAAGCGCGCTACTTTCCTCTGTATTGAATTAATTTTTTTGGTTAAATCTATTTCACCAGGGTCCCAAATGCTCGCGGCGTATTCGAGGTGTGGCCTAACCAGAGCGAAGTATCATCTCTCTTTGACTTTTTCATCCGAGGACCTTCCTATTATACGTCTAACAAAACCTAGTTTCTTTAATGCTGCGCCACATATGTTCTGTATGTGTAATCCCCACGATATATCAGATGTTAAGGCAATTCCAAGATATTTTACTGAATCTCAAGATTTTATGTTTACTCCACCCACAGTATAGGTATGGCATTTTTGTAATGACTTTCGCAGGAAGTGAACTGTGGTGCATTTGCTGATATTTAATTCTAACCTCCACTCCTGGCACCACGAACGAACGTTATTAAATATGTAACGGTAGCAAAGAGCTCCGGAAGAAGAGCGCTTGCGGACGTGGCCGCGAGAAAACGCGCAAGTAAAAACAAATTGTGACACCTTTATACATACCCATCACACCGTTCCTTTTAAGACAGGAAAATTAAAATAAATTAGCACTAGAGAACAGGCTCCCTTCAAATAATATTCTCCATTATGCCGTACCCTCACAAGCTACCTTCGCTTCTCATATACTCATGAAGTGCTTCATGCACGCTCTCCTACTCATAAGACTCCTTGTATTCTTCCTCTTGCGGAGTATCTTCTATCACATTCACCCATGACTTTCGTGGTCTACCTCTTCCTCTCACACTATGTGCTCTACAATCATATATCTGTGTTGTTATTAGACTCTTTTCCATTCTCTCGACATGGCCAAACCAACGGAGCGTATTCCTTGCATATGCGTAGGCACCCAGCCCACATTCTTTCATCACCCACTCATTCCCAATCTTATCCACTCTGCTCTACCCGTTTCCTTTCCCCCAACAGGAATAATCGGGTTGAATTTTCACTAGGTACCGACCTGTTGGCCTCCTTCGCGCAACTAGACGCATATCTTCTTATTCTTCTTCTTCTACTTGACCCGTAAATACTTCTCTGGCACCCGATTCCTCACTACGTCTTATGCTACCCGCAAATACCTCTCTGGTACCCCCATTTCTCACTGCGTCTAATGCTTATCCAGGCGTTCCCAGGTTTCGATTCCATACAATAACATCGGAAGGGGACACTTAAACTCTGCACTCGTATACTTCTCGCATACTTATAAACTCATTTTATATAAACTTTTTTATATAAACTCTTCAAATGAAAACAGCCTGAATATATTATGCAATTTTTCCAGCCTAAGGAGAAAAACCGAAATGTAGCAACCCGAATGTCACCAGACTTTTTTATTGTCCCACTTCATCGAACCACTACATTCAATAAAGCTTTTTCTGTTGTTGGGGCAAGGATATGGAACAGTATTCCTGAATCGATCAAAAATTCTAATTCGCTGATGGCTTTCAAAATCCGATTGTTTAACAAAATGCTATTGAAGGAAAAATGTAATTCGATTTGCCTATATGCTTGTTTGTTTTTTGCTTTCTTTGTTGCCATTATTATTTCACTTTTTGCTTGTACCCACTTTTTCTGTATATATCTCTCTGTACTCGAGCTCTAATATTAATGTATACTTTTTGTATGTTCTTAGTGGACCAAGTGGTCCAAGAATAATAAATATTTCTTCATCTTTATCTTTATACTTAAAGGAAATACTAGAGGAACACAGGACCCTGAAAGTGTAGACAACCGGGAGAAGATTCTCTGATTCAACAATCCCTACCTATACCGGTAGGATGCTTAAAAAACTAAATCTGCAAATCCCATAATGAATGGCGTGAGGCGGGGCCAGCGACAGAGGGGAGACGATGGATTGAAACCCTGATAGATCAACCCAGGACATCGAAACTCACAATGCTTGTTCTAAACGCAGTATAAAGTTCATAATAACCGCCAATTGGACTTTATCACTTGCCCACTTGTTAACTGAATATTTAATTACTCCCAGGAGGGTGAAATTTGCCATGAAATAAAATTATTTGACATGATCGGTATTCGAACTCAGAAACACCGATAAGCCGTCTTAAAGGGGTTTATCATATCAAAAAGGTACGCAGTTTTATCATTGAAATCGAAGGATTTCGAAAAAGTTGATCGCGTGCACAGTCTACTTGTGGCAAAGGAGACGTCGATAGGATAGTCGTCGGCAGGATAAGCCGCAATTGCGGTGGAAAAAAACCAACATCGTCGCTCTAGAACAGCAAGCATCCGCAAAATGTTTCAACAAACAGTTCGCCAACACCCCCACTGAAATACGCCTTAAATTAAGATGGATTTGTAAAGTAACTAACTGACACACCTGACCAGCGATAGGAAAGTCCAGGTTTGGATCCTGTTCAAGAAAATAATTGGTCATGGCGAATCTCGTCCTCGTTGTTGTGTATCTTCGCACCCGGACGCGTGGCAGCGTACCGTATCATTTATGCAATCGCAAAATTGTAAAATGAATATTTAATTACTCCCAGGAGGGTGAAATTCGCCGTGAAATAAAATCATTTGACATGATCGGTAGTCGAACTCAGATATACCGATAAGATTTATGCAATCGCAATCAATGAAAAATTTGAACATTTATTGCTATGCGGCAGAGATATTACTTAGAATAAATGCCCTGAAAGATCGATTATGGAAGGAAACGATTCGTGGGTAATCGATTGAAATTTTCACGACCAATCGAGCGAAACTTTCGTTTATCACCTTAACGCAATCGTAACGCGCATCCTTAGCTGTAACGATAACTGGGTAAGCGAGGTGATAACGCATTGCATGGTGGTTCCGATGCAAGAAGCATCTTCCTCTTTCCTTTCCATAGTCCCCCCTCTTTCCTTTCCATAGTCCTTACTAGCCTGGTCACTTCCCTTCAATTGTGTACGTCAACACACTGACGCCAAAGTCGCCGAGATAAAGCCTCAAAGTGAGTCAGCCATCGAGCAAGAAGCGATAGCTTTGTTTTCGTCGGGAAGTGCCCAAAACATCCTCCGATTAGCGGGATGGGTCCCCAACCTTTACTCGGACATACCGTAACGTTATTTCCAGTTTTTTTGGGAGAGTTTTAGCTTCGTTCCTGACAATTCTTGAGCAACGGAAGTGTTACATGGGTAAGTCGTCGAAATATGATGACGAAACACCTGAAAAACGATTAAATTTCGGTATAAGGAACATTTTCTTAAATTCCGATTTCGTTTTTGCTAGGGAGAATTGATGTGATTGGTTGGTTGCATATTTACCCACATGCTGTTTCCTCGGTTCTTATAGTTAAAAATTTCAGATTCATAACAAATGCAATGATAGGTATTTGAAATGTTTCCTGAGATATTAGCTTAACATAAACGCATCAAAGAGAAACAGACATCATAAATGCATCATTTTGAAAGATTTGACAACATTTCTGTTAGAACATCACAATTAGAGGTTTCTGGTTAGCGGTTTAGTGTGAAATGGAGCAGTCTGCCACACATTACACCAAAGAACTGGCTTTGCAAAAATTATTTGGGTAAAATACTAATACAGTGTTGTTTCAACAATACTGCAGAAAATAGCATTACGGTGTATATATAAGAAAGGAGGTAAATTCAAAGATCATATTTTGAGCCTTGCCCGGCTGAGACGCTTCAAGCAATACGGGTGGACGTAATAAAGCGCGGGCGAGGTGCACATACCACAGGGTGCCCATATAATCGCGAGATGGAATTGTGCTACGCGCGGGCACTCTGTAACGTCGAAATTGGGAAGTTCGGAGTTATACAATCGCCCCAATGCTTATGGAAGACTGGCCAAGCGAGACGTGACGGAAACCTATTTTATCCTTATTTTTCTTGGAGGAAGCACTACCCACGTAGAATTGGGGAAAAGACGTTGCTCGTTTACGACACTAATCTGTAGTCTGCATTTTTTGCTAATATAATTGTTGGAGTTGCATGAGAAGGCGATACTTTTGGGAGGGAAGGTTTGCTCGGTGCGAATTATTTCATAAATGCAGGACGCCTGAGAGAAACTCGACGTTAGCATGCCAACTTTTTCAAATTAATCCATCCGACGGACGGAGTACTGAACTTGGTCTCCGCATGGCACCTAACTGAGGGTCGGGGTATCATGGAACAACGCTCGCCACTACTAGAATATGAACCAGGGTCCCTGGAATGGGAAGCCAGTGTCGTCGTCACCGCTTCAACGCGATTTCACCATTTCCAAATTGCTACTATATTATTTGAATTAACGGTCACTCAGTATTCAGTAAGTTTCCAGCAGAAAGATCTCGGGCGAAGAGTTAGAATTTTACTGACCACGTTGGACTAATTGCGGACGTTGGGAATTCCGCACCCCAGAGACTTAGAGCTCAGAAGAAGAAAGTACGAAGTTCGGCAATCACGCCCGTCGTAACAGGTCGAGTAGCCTTACTCCCAGATAAGTGCAGAACAGGATCTCCCGGATTTTAAACTACTATGTATTATATTCCGCTCCGCGCCAAAACATCCATCGTTCCTCCTTCAGGCTTTTCCTCCCCGCCCTTCCCTCCACTCAAATGAAATCCTCTCATGCAGCATGTCGACGACCACCGCAACGTTGCGCAAGGGAGATTTTCTTTCCGCCGTGTTTACAAAATAAAAGCCTCGAGGATATACAAACGCTCGATAACAGCTGATAACCAGTACGCGCCGAGGATCGGGTTGCTAAGGTGACTTCAGTGTCGGATTTCAATGCTCAGGGTTCGAATCCTGGCAGTGGTGGAGAAGAAGTTTCAGGGTGATATCCAATCTCTTTTCGGGTACCACGTGAGGGGCACCTAAAGTGCAGTACTTGGTGTCTCTCCTTCCCTTCACTAAGTATTCCTGTCCTTAATCTTCCTTCCATTTAAGGGGTGAAGGTACGGAAGGGTTGAATCAAGAGAATCAGGTCCCCCTTTTGGATAGTCTAATCTGACTGCACGATGTGTGTAACTGAGAATAAATGTATACCGGCTATTTCTTATTAAACAATTAAACTCATCAGTTTTTCATAAATCAGTAATTAAGTACTTTTATCACGATAACATCATCTGCATTCACTGTAGTTTTACAAAGAACGCGGTTCTATCCATGTCTCATAACAATGTGATGAGAAAATTGAAACTTCCCTTTGAAATAGGCGATATCATTTCATTAATTACCAATCACTACCTATTTTCAATGGCAGAATGACTGCAGTTTTTAGCTTTCTTCTCTTCTAACTATGATATCCTCATCCTTCGAATCCTAAACAGCCTGCATTCAGGGGCTTTGAATAAAAAAATTGGGAGTGATTTGTAAGCATGTGTACGTACCACTTATAATTATCTTAGGCCCACGTTTAGAAACCAATCCTCTTCCATATTTGCTCGAAAAGAGCATGATTATAATGATGAATTATAATCACACGCCTTCATTACACTTTGTACTAGTTAAAAACGAGATTTTAATTTAATTTTTTTAACTTTCACTGGCAAACTGAGTTGTTGCTTTGGAAAACAAAATTATGGCACTGACTGTGAACATAATTATTTTTCGAGGTTGCTCACCAATTAAAATAGGTTTGACAGACATGCAGCAATCTCATCTCTTTCTCTTTAGGCAACTACATCTTCATATAATCTCTTTCTTTGACTCCATATTTCATTTTTCTTTAGATCCACATTCATCCTCCATCAGTTATTTCCAACAAATCCTGACTTCTTTCCTCCCGTCCCCTGTATATCCAACATTCTTCCCTTGACCACAGCATTCAGCTGAGCATAATTATTCCTTATCACAGATCCTTACAGATCACAGATTCCTTATCACAGACCACAGCATTCAGCTGTGCATAATAATCATTGCTCCTTTATCTGTACCAGTAACCTGCTCTGCCTTCACATTTTCTCTGAAGTTCACACTAATCATTCTGAATCTCTAGCTGTTTTTCCTCCTCTCCTGCTGTTTCACCTTCAACAACTTCCCCCTCAATTTTTGAGTCATTCTATCAAATCTAACCCTCTTCAATCAATGCCTAGCTTTCTGACCCATACCATGCATGGATCCACATCAGACTCTTCTTCAATCTTTTCTTCATTTGTCACAGGATCTTGTGTGATGAGGCCCACATCAGACTTTCATCCACCTGCCGGTCTCAATACCTGCTTTAGTGAGAAATTCCAATATCCTACATTTTTTCAAAATTCCATTCCATATCTAAGAATTTTTGCACATCTATAGGAGGCACATTCCATATCTAAGAATTTTTGCACATCTTTGGAGGTGTTTTCCAGTTGCCTTCCAATATAGGGTCAAATTTCGTGACACCATCATTTGGGAGACCAACACTTTCAGAAGAGAAACCTTTTTGCAATGGCATACCCTACTGATTGAAAGACTCACATGCTGTTTGAACTAATTTCATCTGGCTCCTATCCTTCAATCTATCTGGCATGGATGGCCTTATCATGAGCTATAACCTTTGCTTCCACTAGGTCAGCTCTGAGCATTATTTGAATTCATTAGCCCTTAATTCTCATCACCAAGAGAGTAGCCATAATAATAATGAGGGGTACAACACCCCTAAGGGCAGTAAAGTGAATACATAAAGAAATTCACTTCCGCACAATAAGAGTAAAGAAGGAAAATGGAGAAACACAAAACAAATAAAAATACAAAGATAGGGTTCTGGGTCTCTGTCACAATTTTGACATGAACCATGGAGTTAGACATGGTCATGCTGGAATCTCAAGGTTTTCTGGTCGTTAAATATATACAATTATTGATACGGTTACAGAGGTATGAGATGCACTTAAGACAATCTGTAACTTTGCAGAATTCCAAACCAAATAGCAGAGCTACTTGGATAGCAAATATGTAGTGATACAATTTAGCCAAAGTCTAATTTGACCCCTATAGCAAGTGAAATACTTTCAGAGGACAGGTCCTCTGCTCACAAAATACCTACCCCAATATTAACTCCAAAAAACACAGAGCTGAGTATAAGAGTATTGATTGCTTATAGACCAGAACAGCTGCTAGACACATAGTCATCATTGGTCATTCAATCCTATGACTGGTCGACTGCAGCCCTCCATCCTTCCACGTCTAATTCTAATTTGCTTACTTCCTGGTGGTTCCTTCTATGTCCTTTCATATTAATTTGGTTTACATACCATTTCTTCTGAGGATTTCGACCCATATTTTTTCTTCAATTATGTTCTTCATAAACCCACAATGCCTCAAGTTGTGTCCAATCCATCTGGTTCTCCTTCTCTGTGTAGAGTTCCATGGGGCTCTTTCCTCTTCTACTCTTCTGTACACTTCATCATTTCTTATTTTGTCCATCCATTTTATTTTCAGCATCCTCCTCCAACACCAGGTTTCGAAAGCCTCTCGTCTTTTCTGGTCTATTTTTCTAATGGTCCATGCTTCCAGTGCACGGAGTGCCCCGCTCCCCACAAATGTTTTCAATTACAGTTTCCTCATTCGTAGATTGGGCTATTCTTCTTTTGATGGCTGTCATACTTCTTCCATCCCATTTGATGGAAATTCCGAGGCACTTGCTCTGATTTTTCTTCCCCCCCTCTTCCCCCCCTCCCTTGCTGTACTATTTCCCCTATAAACCAACCACTCAAAAAGTAAAAAACCACAAATGCTTTGTCAAATTTGACATTATGAGGTTCTTTGCTGCAAAAGTTTTCCGAAACACCTTTAATGATCTCTAAATCCAGCCTTGGCATTAGAATTAAAAAAACCTTAACTTCAGAGGTAAGTAATGGCTGAAATTCAATCCACCATTTGATAAAAATAATTGCTATTGCTTGAGAAAAATGTAGATTAGAAACATTTATGTTGACAAACAGATTTTGGCATTTTTCTATGACAAATTGGCGATTTCCTAAGGCTCATACAGAACTTAGGAAGCCAGAAAAATTAGATTTGGAGCAGATACCTAAACTGAAAGAATTTGTGAGCCTCAATATTTCCACATCGTTGATCTCCAGAGATGGTGTAAATGATGGAAGCCATGAAGAACTAAGCATTATGGGCTAACATAATATGATGAGTGGAATACTGTAAAATCACATAAAAATGAATATCTGTTATTATCATGAGTATCCATCATATTTAAAGTGTATTATTAGGACAACTTATTCGAGAATTGGTGTACACTCTGGAGAACATTATATTCAACTCCTTGGAATACTATGATGGAAATAGTCTAAATTGATTAATTTTTTAGAAACAAATGAGGTTATTGTCTGCTGGAGTGAAATAATGAAAAACCATGTAAAAATATTTTGTCTGTGACTACTCTGAAAGACTAATATTTGATCTGCGAGTGGTCTGTTACTGGTCTGGATTTGAAACATCTTAAAAATCTTGACAAGTTAAGTCCAGTAACAGACCACTGCCAGATAGGAGTCTTTCTCATCAGTTACAGACCAAATATTTTTACCTGGAAAGTTACTTCCTTTTTTTCTAAAGAAAAATGATAAGGATAGAAATGAAGAGGTATCTCTTTAGAGACTGGTTTCTCATACCTGATTTTTAATGCACCAAACCTCTGATCATTTTGAACCCCAAGTCCATGCATTGGTAGTTATTCAAGGGGTATGTACCTATATCTTTGAGTGGACATAAACATACCAATATAAGTATTGAAAAAGTATCAGTTATAGTTAAGACATCAATAACATCATTAAGGTATAATGCAATGGTTTGGAGTACAGCTGGGTAGTAATGATTATCTGGGGTAAAAGTTGCTGACAGTGGTGAACCTCAGGAATAACTATTGTCTGTAGAAGGCCTCAAATCACATACAAATCCTGGGGTGATTCTGAGTCAAATTACAAAAAATAATTGTTTTTTTCATTACCATTAATCATTTAATACTAAGACTGGTTAGCTGCAGCACTTCATTTTGCCCATTCTCCCAACAACCACTTCATATCATTGCAGCTCTTTCATTTCATATCCCATTTTAGCCTGCCTAATCATTTGTTCCATAGAATTTATTTAATTTTCCATTATTTGATGCTCCCAGGTAATTTGCAGTGCCTCAAAGTGTTGCCTATCTAATCAGATCTCATTCTCCTGATAGTGCTTCGTAAGGTGTTTTCCTCTTCTATTATTCAGTACACTTCCTCGTTTCTGATACTATACATCCATTTTATCTTAAAAAACCACCTTCAGCACCAAGCTTAGATCACATGTTAAGCCCTAAAATACAGTGAATAGCCTTCTGCCATATCCACGTGATGGATGGGATCAATTCCAAGAGACAGGAAGGTAAAGGCAGATAAGCAGAATCTGAGGTGAAATTCACACCAGATACTGTACTCATATATATTCTCTGGAAACTAAACACTTAATCCTGCTTTTCCATAGGGAGGGTAATAGAGACATAAATAAGCAGTCATATCCTGTGTTTTCAAAACTCATGGAGAGATGCTTGATCAGATTTGCCAAGGTGTAGAATTAAGATTGGTAAGTTCCATCTCTTGATCCACTGAGTTGATAGATTATTTTACATAATGCAATTAATGTATTGGGCATTATGTGATTGATGAGGAGAGACAAAGAAAGCATGGGTATTGTCTTATTGCCATTTCAAAACAGTTCGTTTCATAGTAAAACAATGTAACAGAGTAAGAGAAGAATGAGAAAGAAGAACTATTTTCTCTCTTTTGGCTGAGAATTACCATGTCATCTTCCAAAATTCTTTCATAAACCAATTTTTAACAATGGTAGTGCTAACTAGAGAGGAAATGATTGTATGATAGCTGCATGAGACTCATATTACTAAAAACGTTGTTTAGTAACAAAATTCTAACTTTCCATCAATGAAAGTTAGTCCACAAGACTGGTAGTTGTTACTTGGGATTTTTTTGTTATTTCATCTTTTATTAATTTTAATATGTTTAATTATGACTTTTTTTACTACTACTCACTCCCTTTTCTCCTATTTACAAAGAATGAAATTCAACAGCATTAGAATTTTGCGATACAATCACACAATTCAGACCTTCAGTAATATTGGCACTATATACTAAAATGAGTAAAATTAAAAGGAAACATGTTACATGAAGTAACAAATGATTTTTTCCCCAGTGACAACTACCACTCCATGGCTTGTGTATGATGACAGAAACTTGGAATTTCAAAATGCAATTAAAAATTCAAGTTTTTTCAGATAGTGCTGTGAACTTGCCCTACATAAAGTAAAGCGTTTAAGTTTCTCAAGAGAAAAATAATATCTGTGAAGTAGGCACATACTTGAATCAGTGACCCGGAGTGTTAGTACACTGCATATACCTCCTAGTGGTGGGTCGCAGGCAACAGTATGCTGGCTCTCAAGGTAGTCCTTTCAGTAGGGATCCTAGCCTGAGTAGAATAGTGAAAGAGGGCCCAGGGTATTACTATGCTTTAGTTTCACTTGTGGCATACTGGCAAAAATGTGCCAAAACTGACCGGTAGAGCACCGTAAACCATTAGCAGGGAAAGCTGCACATTGTGTGGGTACTGCAATGGCTGGTAACCTTGCATACTCTATTACAACTCACTCATAAGAGTCACAAAGTAACCTTGGATAGCCGAAGCCACGATGGGTGGCGGAAGCTGAATAAGGTTGGCCCATCAAGGAACGGACATAGCAATATGACCTGGACTATCGGTACTTGGAATATGAGAGCAGTATATGGAAAGGAGCATGAGTTGTTGAATGAAATGAAAGTGGGACGAATGGATGTTTTGCGTGTATGCGAAAGTAAGTGCAGGGGTGGAATTTTATTACTGTAGTTGGCGGTGGTCTGGCACTGTGATCAGGAGTTGACGATAATGCACATGGTAGTCAAGGTGTGGGGCCTAATCTTAATGAGAGAGCTAAGTTACTAGTAAGGAAGTACGAGTTAGTATCCCCTAGATTGCTCTGGGTTCGCATGAAAGTAGGTAATGGGAGAGTTGTGATTGTGGCGTGCTATGCACCAGTGGATGGAGAGAGTGACAGTGTGAAAGATGAGTTTTGGGAAAAACTGAGAGAGGTTTTGAATGAATGTGAGCCTGGTGAAAGAATAATTGTACTAGGTGACATGAATGGCTGGGTTGGTGTGAGGCCGGATGCATCTGAGAGCATGATTGGGCCATTTGGTGACCCTCGAGTAAATGATAATGGTGAAAACTTGGTGTGTGTGTGTGTGTGTGCTTGGAAAAAGGATTGTTTGTGTCGAATACATGGTTTAAACATAAGAGAATACATATGTATACTTGGTAAAGAGGCAATTGTAAAAGCATGATTGATTTTGTTGTGTATGATGAGATATTGAGGGAGTTAGTGTGGGACACGAGAGTGATGATGGGTGCTGAATGTGGAACAGACCACTATTTGGTACTCTCCAAAGAGAATCTGCACAGAAAGTGGGTGCCAAGAAAGAATGTTGCTCGTAAGCAGTTGAGAGTAAAAGTTGAGGGGTTGCTAGACAGTGAGGTAAGAATGCAGTTTGGTCACATGCTTGAGGATGCTCTATCCTTGAAGCAGAGAGAATGGGATGAGTATATCAGAAATGAGAATGTAAATGATGTGTGGGAGTGTTTAAAAGGAGTGACAGTAGAATGTGCTGAAAGTATATGTGGAAAAGTAGTGGTAGGAAAAATAAAAGGTGATGCTTGGTGGAATGAAGAAGTGAAAATTGTAGTCAGGGAAAAGAAAGAGGAGTACAAGAATATGATTGCTGCCAAATCTGAGAAAGAGCATACCAAGGCAAGTGAGATTTACCGAAAGAAAATGAATGAATGTAAAATGGTTGTGAAAAAGAGCAAAGAAAGAATGGGTGTGGATGAAACTAGCAAGATGCAGAGCAATTTTGAAGGCAATTAAAAGCTATTTTGAAAGGGGGTAAAAAGGGCTAAGATTGGTGAAGGCAGGGGAGTGAATGCAGTAAAGCACAAAAGTGGAGGAATCATGTGGGATGAGAGCAATATCAGTGACTGCTGGAGGGAGTATTTAGAAGAATTATACAATAATGTTGCAGGCACTGAGGATGAACCTTCCAAAGTAGTATGTGAGAATGTGATGATGGAAAAGGATATCAGTGAGAATGAGGTCATAACAGCATTGAGAGTATTGAAAAATGGGAAGGCTGCAAGTATAGATGGGATATCGAGTGAAATGTTGAATGTGGGTGTAATTTACCCATTTATTGGCTGTGTTAACTATATAATTTATGCTTACGGGCTTCTGTTGTTACAGTGGATGGGAAGAATGTAATCATCGTTCCATTGTACAAAGGGAAGGGAGGAAAGACCGCATATAATAATTATCGGGCCATTAGTTTATTGAGCATTCCGGGAAAATTGTTCAGCAAAATTTTAATCGAAAGAGTGAGGAATATTAATTCTGACAGAATATGGGGAGTGCAGTGTGGGTGTATGCCTGGGAGAGGATGCAGTGACCAGCTTTTCGGGCTTCAGCAAGTGATAGAAAAATGTATGGGCGTCCAAATAAAAGTGTAATGTGTATTTGTTGATTTAGAGCAGGCCTATGAAAGGGTAAAGAAGTTGTGGAAGTTTTTGAAGGACTATGGAGTGAGTGGGCAGTTATTGAACGATATGATGGCGATGTATGACAATAGTAAGGCAAGTGTGAGAGTTAACGGGGTTCTGAGTGATTGGTTTGGTATAAAACAGGGCGTGAAGCAACGATGCGTAATGTCACCATGGCTGTTTAATGTATTCATGGATAAATGTGTTACAGATGCATGTAGTGAAAACGACGGTGTTCTGATTGGAATTGTAAACGCGCAAGTTTTGATCTCAGAGAGCCAACAGGGATTACAGAAGCTCCTAGATAAGTTTTTTGAATCAACAGAGAGAATGGTATTGAGGGTAAATGCATGCAAGACCAAAGTAGTAGTTTTTGACAAGGAGAATGGGGAGAATAACTTTATGATGAGAGCGAATGGTGAAGTAATTGAACAAGTGGATGAGTTTGTGTACTTAGGTAAGATGTTTGTAAACGATGGATGGATAGATGAGGTGATAAAGAGATGTTTGAATGCTGGAAGGAAAGTGGTAGGTAGCATGTGGAGCATATCAAGGAATGAGTGCCTGTCTAAGGAAGCGAAAATCGTCATGGACAAAAGTGTACTTCTCCCCACTTTGTTGTATGGTAGTGAAACATGGGTATGTCAGGGGAGATAAACGCTGTGGGTATGAGTTATCTGAAGTGTGTTTGCGGCAAAAGTAGGATGGATAGAGTCAGGAATGAGTGGGTAATACAGGAATGTGGGTTAGATGCTCCAGTAATGGACATATGTGAAAGGAGTGTGCCTCATTGGTTTGGCCATGTTGAGAGAATGGATGAGAGTCGAATAACGGAACAGATATATGAGAGTGAAATGAATGGTACGAGAGGTAGATGTAGGCGGAGAAAGTTGTGGTTGAATGTAGTTGAGGAAATTCTTAGGAGGAATATTAGGACTCTTAAAAACAGGAGGGTGTGTATGAAGCTGTGTATGGGGGTAATGAAGCAAAAGAGGTTTGTAAGGATAGGTCTGTATGGAGGAAATTATTGAAGCAGAGTTAGGTGTACAAATATATATTTATGAGTGAAGCTTGGTGACTGTGCCTACCGCGGAAGGGAACGGCGTGATTGGTATGTATGTATGTATATCAAGATAATCAAGATAAAGATCATCTCGAGATGATGCTGTATCATTCAAATGCAGGTTTCTGCTGCTCCAAGAAATGTATCTTCTGTGACAGCAACTGAGAGCCTGGGTCTCTTGCTGCAAGATATGGTGCCATATACTCATCTTCACCTTTGTCATCTGATGTTGGTGAAGATGTAGAGGATAAAGATGATGCAGAATGAGAATACTGATGATGAAGTTGAAGCTGCAGTGTCACTTGGAGCTCAGTTTGTTTCTCAAATTATTGCTATACTTTTATTCATATGAAATTTTCTCTATTTTGGCTGAAGTATATTTTTTCCTAACTTTTTATTATCTATTTGATCCCGAGCAAGTAAAGTTAGGGATATCCTTAGATGGTTTGTACTCATGATTCATGTGGGTATATAAATCATGTTTATCAGTTTGTGTTTAGCATAGTAATATGCTCAGATCCATGGGAATATTTAGGGGGAGGTAGGTATAGTCCCTTGGAGGAGACATTTCATACCAAATCTGCTCTACGGAGCCAGAAAGGATGTTCTCTTCCCTAGCATAAATCCTGGCTATGCCCATGCTGAGATCTATGAAAAATTATTTTGATAAAATTTAACAAAAGAAAGGTATCTTTAGGTAGAGCGAGCGAGATAGTTCCCTAATCATAATAGAGACCATATTTGATATATATGTTTATCTCACCAGCTGTGAGACACACGAATTAAGTATTGCATTATTAATGGTGCAATAATACCTATAGTTTTGCATGACAGAAAGTGTAAGTAATTAAATGAAAATATCTAAATAAGCCTTTAACTAGACTCATTTTTCTCACTTGGTATGATTGAAACTCCATCAAAACGGAGAGTTTATTGTGATTCCGAAGTATTTACTGCAGTGACAATATGATTAATATAAAATAATATAATATTATTTATTATTAATTATTATTAATTATGATTAATATAGAATAATAAAAATAGTTGATAAAACACACAATCTACACACTTCTGGTTTTTTTGACGAGATCCTAGTGTAGGGAATGCCTATTTTTAATATAAGGTCTCTCTGGAATGCATAGACGTACCAGTTCTCATATAAAAGGGCTGGTATTATCTGGCAAATATCTCGGAAAGTAATGAGGTTAGGGGTTGAATTTTTTATTTCAATGGAAGGGTGATATATTTTTCTTTCAAATGAGACCAAATTCATTGATATCTAGGTAATATGATATTTCGCTCAAACTACCTTAAGTGGATAATTTTCTCCTGGAATTCGCTACACCTATTATAATTAAACATTAAAAGGCAGAGAAGACAGATTATTCCATTTTCTGGTACAACGACTGAGTTAGTGCTTGTTTAATACCTTATATACTGATTATTACCCCATGTGTAATACAATCATGTCAAATAAGACATTTGTTTACCAAAAGCAAAAATTCAATGCAAAGAAGTAACAGTCTGTAAAAAAATGCCTTACCTATTTACCCACAAGTGCCCGAACAATTTTTTTCTCAAACTACCATTTCTCTTGCTTCATTTACATTGTTTAAACTGGATTACCCAAAAAACGAAATTTTTTGTTTTTTTTTTCAATTCTTAACAGAGAAATATTTACATGCAACTTAAGTTACTTGTGGGTACTTGGGGGTTTCCCATTATAATAAGAATAGCCTGAAACTTTTGTGGCAATAAATTGTAGTTGTCATTATAACCATTGCTATTAGTTATTGGAACAGAATAGAGCTAATACATGCACATACATCCACAAAGTTATGTTTTTAGAATTTACGCTGGGTAATTGCACATATGCAAAAATATACTGGCCAAATCTCATGATATTCAATAAAACATTCTTGGTGTAATGGATCATTACTTTTTGCACAAAGAGGCTGTCATAGAAGGCAAAATTCATATTTTGACAACCCTTTCATTGTCAAATGGCTGATGTGATTTTTAATAAAATATATATACTCCATGTTCTTGAGAGTTGGAAACCACTCCCAGCAAATCAAGATCCCAAAGTCTACATCAGACCACATTCTCTTCGAAACTGCATATAATCAATTGCATTCTGTAAATGTAAGTTTGATAACCAATGCTGACTACAGGATATCCCATTTGCCCAAGAGAAAAATGACAATTATTACTGTTTTGCTATGATGTTCTCCTCACATATGCCCAAAAATATATCACGTGGATGTACCCCTCCGACAAGGTAGAGGAATTGGTTCAGTCTGACTTTTCTTTCATTGAGTAATGGTTGACTACCCACCTAAATTCTTCCCTGAATAAAATTTGTAATTGTTGTCAAAACAGCATAGTCGTTCCAGCAAGCAACTAGTAAATCACCATCATTTACTTCCTCAGTCATACTCCTGGCTTTTTTATTATACTTTTTCTGTTATCCCATAAGCATTACATGCAGGGGCGTACCCAGGATCAAAACTATGGGGGGGCAAGCCATGGCCGTTCAGGTTGTAAAATTTGAGCACGGAAAAGGCGAATGAAACCAAAAATTTTAGAAAATTATATATGATTATAGCAGTGCTTTCTTAGTTATTACAATTATTTCCTTGAAAAAATTTAATTTTTATTCTAGTTACATGTCTCATACTATGTTTTATTTTTGTTTCTAGTTTATCTTTGTTAAATCTCAACTATAGTTCATCTTGGGAGGCAAGAATTTAGTATTACTGATCAAAAATTATAGTGTTAGGTGTATTTTATTTAGCCTATCAAAAAAACCAAGCTTGGAGGTGTCCATCAAATGCAAGTAACGGAGAATATCATCAAATCTATTTTGCCAATTGGATTTAGAATAATTATACTTAAATTGATAGTACCTATTATTAATAATAAATGCCTTTTCACCACTTGTTTAAAACTTTAGATGAATTGAATTCAGCCAAATATCTTTCAAGGAGTCAGAATTCGATAATTGAATCAACGCAAAAATTAGTGCTGCTGAGTGCCCAGAAGCAACTCTAGTTGCATCATAAGTTTGCCATTCCACACCATACCATAACCAATTAAATTTGAACAGAATTCTGAAATATTTTTATGTAATTGACATACATATTTACTGACCATTTTGGCATATGTAAATCAAATATATGCTTTGCAGAGCAGATGATATACACTTCCAAGCCACAAAGAGTCTGAAGCACAACTGATAGCAGTTGACCCTGACAAGGTCAAAGTGCCAGGGTACTGTTACCTCTTAACTGAGATGCTTTATAAAAATAGTTAAGCAATAGGAAGGAAGGATAAGCTTCAATGATACCATACTGTGACAATTTGACAGTCTCTCTGGAAGGAAAAGGAAATTTCTACTTATAATGCAACTTAAGTTGCTCATGGGCTTTAACGAGTTAAGCATCAAAGCTTAAAATGTAACTTGCATACGTACTAAAAACAAAATAAAAATTTCAATTTACTCTTATACTTAGAATTTACATTGGCTCTCCAAGAAACATTCTATTATATGTTGCTATATACATGTACATTTATTTTTCAGGAATATTCTATGCAATAAATGGTACACTTTATTGATTCCTGCTGGAAACTCACCAATTTTAAGTTCATTATCATTATTGTCTTTTCTCTGAATTAAGCTTTTTAGAAAGGAAAATACGTAGAAAGTCAGAGCAAAAATAACTGTGGGAAAAACAAGATTACCTGCAAAAATCAGGAAAAAACCAGGAATTTAATTTCCGCATCTAGAATCTGAACTGTTTGTGGCCACCATTTTATAGGCCGCAACATACAGGACAGGACAGGAGAGAAGAGTGATGATTGGTCACAGCACAGTATTCAAGGAGGGCCAGTTCCCTTCTAAGTAAATGCAAGGAACCAATGGGAGTGAAAATACAAGGGGGCTTCAATTTCTACCTGCCAAGCTGGTGGGTTATGTGCCCTAATGTCACCATCTCAAAGTGCTGGTGAGCTGCTTCAGACCCAAAGTATTTTCATTTGATATTGAAAAGGGCATGAACACTATGAAAATAATGCAATTAGCTAATTCAGAATGATAATAAAGGCAATAAGCTACTGATTTTGTAAATAGGTAATGATTAAAAAGCAGGAAGAAAACAGGGAATGGATAAAATATTGAAAAATAATGAAGAATTCTAAATGTGGTGGAAATCTAAAGTAAAATACGAAATTAGGAGAAAAAAAATTTCCTTCATTAATGAAGGAGTAGCAAAAGTGGATTGAGGGATAATATGAATGGATAGAATGTTGAAGGGGTGATTTAAGGGGGAAAGGCGGGTGTGCAATCAAGATTTCATGGGTAGAAGAATAATTTTTGAAGAGATGAGAGGAAGTTGAACTCATCAAGGGCTCAAGATTGTTTCATTCTTATACAAACATATATTTCGGCAAATGAAAGGTGTGGGCTGAATTATTCTGGGAAAATTCTTGACAGGGTAAGTCTTAAGACATAGTGATCAATCAGCAGATTACAAATAGCAGTGATAGTCCAAGAGTACATAAATTAATACATATGTGGGGCACATGAAACAGGAATAAAAAGGGCCATATTCCATCTGACTCTTGTTAATGGAATTGAGAAAAAGTATTGGTACACCATGATGAAATCAGTTACACATGGTAGGCATAAGACTCCAGAACAGGACTTAACATGAGAAAAATAAGAGATGGAAAGGAAGGACTGAGAAGTTTAAAAACAAATGAATGGTCCAGTCAAAATAAAAATGAAAGAGGTGCAATTATTTGTTTTCCAATTTAATTTTCTGAAGTGCATTCAAGAATAAATATGAACCTAATAATTTAAGTTTGAGGGAAATTTTGATTTACTAACAAAAGAAACATCAACAATCAGCCTTCAGCTATGAAGACAATCCTCAATTCAGAGATTCTACTGATTTATTACTTTCTAGTCTTTGGAAGGTCCTGCGTATGATCTCCCAGACCACAGGGTATTCTCTCGGGCAGAATGTCCAGATTTTCCCTTATTTACTTTTAAATCAATTTGTATCTTTCAACTTTATTCATACCAACCTTATCTACCACATTTTTTCATTTGTTTTCATTACCCTCATCATTATTTCCGTGCCAACATCTTAATGGTCTCCAATCTATCTTATTCCTAACTTTGCAGCAGATTAACTTCTGGCCTGCAAATGATAGCCTTCATGTTTGAGATTTCCTGGAATAATTTTCAAATAATTAAAGGTTATCTTTGCCATAATTTTCTCCAAAGGGTTGCTTGTTTTTATCAATATTTCTCTGCTTCATGAATTGTATTTTATTTTGTAAAATTTTTACACTCCAGACACCTCCCAGATTATTTCCACCTCTTCTAGTCGGTATATACCAGACAGTTTCTACATATACATATTTTTACTATTCCTATTGGTATTTTATCACTGCCATAGGTGTTCTACTGGAAAATGCTTGGCCAATTGACAGTTACACTGATACTTCACCCAGCCATGATTCTTTTCATAATTACTTTACTAATAGCAAATTATTCATCAATTTTCCAGTATTCAATCGATCTTATCACTCCATGTCTTTCAGTTCCCTTTATATCATCTAAAATTCTAATTATTCTTCTCCATCTCCAACACTTACCCAACATTCTCCCTCCTATCACTCTCTCCAGCACCCCATTCCCCTCATATGTCCTCCAGCCAATTTTGCTGACTCAAAATTACCCCGATCAACCTCCTTTCATCCATACTTCATCTAACACATCTTTGTTTGTTTCCCTTTCCATTCAGTATACCTTCTCCACCTTTCCCTGCACTCATTACTCAAATCTTGGAGACAATCCTCAAATTTCCTATGCAATGATATCAGTTTCATACTGTGCTCCACATTAGGATTTTAACAAATATCTTCCGTACATATTTATTCTAGTTTCCCCTCATCAATTTTCTTCAATTTGTCGATGCTCTCTTAGTATATGATTTACTTTGCATTGCATCCTATTCTGCTACATCTATCCACATCTAAAACTGTTCTACATACTCTACTTTTCATGAATGGTTCCAAACTTTGGTATCTGTATCCCTAAGAAACATGCTCTTGGTGCTTTATGGATAGGTGAGAAATATCAATGAAGTATGGCAAGGATATTCACATGTAGACATGGGTCCAGCAAAATGGGGTACCAATTTTTGAGGGATATGGGTTTTACAAGGAATAGACCAGCGATAAATGGTTAAGAACTGATTGTATAAATAGTTCATTCATAAATTCTCATTTTTATGGGAAAATCCAGTTTCCTGCTATTAAATAAAAGCCAGATGTGAAAAATTTGTGAATATAAAATTACGACTTAGGTAATTCAAAACAAGTAGAGAGGAATATCAAAGAAATGAGAAGGCATGGGTGGATTAAGGCATGTCCACCAAGATACACAAGTATCCTAGTGATTGTGATGAAGCATATTGTTTTGGGGGCATTGCCACTTTCCTTTGGTCTGGGGGGTATGGAATATCTAATAATTACCATTTTTCCTATTTTACCAGGAATTACTAGGAGGGTGGGTATGAGCTCTTCAATTTCCCCCCTGAATTTACCCTGAGAATCATAAAGGGAGAGAAAATCATTATCTTAATCCTGCCAACCACATTCTGCATTACCTCATTACCTTGTCTTTTTGCAAGGCTAATCTTCGCAAGCCAAGGGAGATGGATTGCACTGAGAAATTAGGTTAACCTTGGTTTTTCAAGAAACAAGATACTCATCCTTATTACCTTTAACCCTTTGAAAGCCAATGTCACAGTGAGCGATGCTGACAAGTTTTTTTTCAGAGAATCCCTGCATTTCTTATATAATGGCTTTAATTACAAATAACAATAGAATAATTAATGTTTTTGTTTTATTCCCCCTTTTTGAACTGCAAGCTGTATTTTCAAGGCTATTCTTTGACTTTGAGCAATGAATTTTGATAGAGTATGCAAGGTCATGAGCCTTTGCAATACCCATGCCACATGGAGCTTTGCCTGCTTACAGTTATGGAGCTATAATGGTCATTTTTGGCACATTTACCCCTCTAGGCCTGAAAAGAAACCAAAGCCTAGTAATATCCCAAGCCTGCTTCAACTCTTCCACTAGAGCTAGGATCCCTTCAAAAAGAACTCCATTGAGAGCTAGAATACTGTTGCCTACGACCCACTACTAAGGGGTATACCCTGCGTACTTATACTCTGGGATGAAAATTTCATGGTTTGTAAGGATGGGGGATTTTGGAAGAAATTATCAAAAGGGGGCCAATCTTCTAGGGCTGATGGCAGAAATTTGTATCTTTGACTTTGCCTATCTCAAAAGCAAATGGTATGATGGGTGTGTATCATGGGCATAGACAAGATTTGTTTTAGCTGGGAGCAGGACACCCATCTGTATTTGATTGGATTGGATATTTGGGGAGGCGACCGACGGCTAAGGTCATTTGAGCTATAGGGGACAGGTAAGGGAGGAGGGGTGGATAGAAACCCGCCGTCAGCATTAGCCTGCTCTTAACAAAAGGCGCCAAGGGGACCATGGTTTAACGTCTCATGCGAAAGATGGAGTACTGCACATATGCGCCCTCCACAAGGCACTCAAGTAGGGATCGTGTTCCCCCTGAAAAAACATCCTCTTCTGCAGGGATTTGAGCCCTGGCCGTCCGTATGGTTAGCCAGTACTCTAGCCACCACACCAACCCGATCCTCCACCCATCTGTAGCTGTCGATTTCTGTTAGGGGGGTTAGAAGATCATTCTGTCTGGCCCCGTAAAGCAGACTAGGTGTGAGATGTCGCATCCAGGGGGGAGAACCTACCTCCCCCTGGCTATGCCCATGGTATATATGTAAGTAATATTTCTATATAATTTTTTTTCACGTTGATCCAATTTTCAATTTTTTATCCTTATTCATGTGCTGCATTAATCAGTAAAATAATCTGGCGATTTTGACGCGAATTTTTGCATTTACGTAAGGCACTCCTAGGGTTAATTCCCCTAATGTTTTTCCTTCTCAGCCCTTCCCCCTCTCTCTCTCCACTCCCCTCCTCCCGCCCCTCGCAGTTTCTTGAAACACGAGACCCACTAAGGTGCCTTCGAAGACAACCAAGGCTGCCGGCGATTTTTGCACTCACGGCCGGCGCGCTCCGAACCTCCCCACCCCTCCCCCACGTCCCTCTCTTTCGAAATTCAAGACGGGACGTCGCCTCCATCGGTGGGGCGCATGCGCCGTGGGTCCTCGGACACGCGACCCCCGGGTATGTGGAGTGAGTGGATGGCAAGAAGGGGAGGATTGCTCTTTCTCGTTTGTGTGTTTGTTTCTGCATCGCGTCGCGTCCGAAGGTGTGTCGCCTGGGCCGCCGCTAGTCTTCCATAAGCGACCCGACTGTCCGAAAAGACAAAACGGAGGACGTCGCACTATTGTTTTCCGTGTGTGTGTCAGTTAGTGATCGTCTCCTGAGGCGCTTACGTGAGACCTGTTATAGAGAGTGTGCTGAGTGTACCTGAAAAAACTTACGAATCCAGGTGGGAGGGAGGGAGCCTTGTGTCCTTTCGTCAGGGGCGCACACCCTGTCTGGCGCCTTCACTTTTGTGCACCCTTATTGCCCGACTTCTTGGAACCGGACCTCTTCCAGCGTGATACGAGAGCAACGGGTCTTCCCTGCTGGTGAACCCTTAGGTGACAACTGCGAGGAGGTAAGTAACAGTGACGGCGAGACCTTTCTCAATTGTTTTTAAGTGCACTAGGTACTGTCAGGATCTATTAACTGCAATGCGGATCTATTAACTGCAAAACCCCGCAACGTGGGCCCTTCCCACACTAAAGCTCAGGTATGTGACATTATGAAGAGCAATAATTTTCACATATATGTGCTGTACATGGAGATGTATATGTATTCTCTTAGGAAAAATGGTCAATAGGATAAACAGATCATATATGGATCATGTAAATATGTAGCCATATTAAAAAAAAGTATTTTACCGGTTTAGGTAGGTTTTGCTGAATGTCAGGGAATCTCCTCCCGGTCCTCTACCCATGCTATGAGGACTTGATTTCGTTAATATGCATGTGTGGACTATAAAGTTTATGAAAGACATTTTAGTACTTCAGATTATTTTAAAGTTTTCTACCCATGAAAGTGGTTTTCAGTGAAAGTCAGAGGAATTAAAAGAGAGAAATCTTTTCCCGATATTCTACACTTTCAGGGGCCCATCCCCCTCCACTATATCCGTTTTCGCCTCAGCATACGATCTACTCTTCTTCATCCCGTCCTTGAAACCTATTCTCTTTCTTCCCCTTCACCGCTTGCCCAGCATCCTTCCCTGAATCACACTCTTCAGCAACCCTTCACCCTTTATTACATCCTTCAGTCATCTACCCTGCCTCTCTCGGATTCCATTCGGAAGTTTCCTTTTCTCGCCCACCATCTCAAGCACGACATACATTTGGAGATTTTATATTAACATTTATTCAGCTGTATTGAACTATCCATACATATAACACTGACTTACATTGGTAAAAATAGCGATTAAAATATGATTAAATGTCATATAAAACACCATTTGTGGGAAACATATTGGTCAACAAACATGATAAACCCAAGTATTCCCCCATGTATGTATCATTTGTCGGCAGCGCAACATATCATAATCTGATATATGGAACATATATGGCGAATGTATGCCATGGATTATCCACCCCATAATGTGTCACAATTTATGGGCCTTCAGGTTTAAGTCACTCGCGTCTGCTTTTTATCGTTCAGTTGGAATAATAAGAAAAGGTAATGTATCTCCGTGTTCTCATCAGTTGCGTGGTTTTATATCTCTTCACTTTTAAGGCCACTTTACACGGTACATTTTATTGTACAACCGCATGTATCATAGATTGTAGGAGAAAATGAATGGAGTTAGAGCAGGTTCTATATCCCGTTCAGTCATTCAGACTATCATACTATTTGCCGCTTTACGCGTTACTATTTTCCTCATACAAGAGTTTATACATTCGTTTGTACAATTGAATGAACCGTGTAAAACGGCCTTTATCTTTTACGTAAAGGGAGGGTCTTCGTAAATTCTCGTCGGGGATGAGGACTCTTCGAAATTCTTCGACTCGAGTCTTCTGGGTCCACCAGCAAGAAAATTCTTGCTGGTGGACCCAGAATTTACAGATCCGGTCCTGAGGTCCGCGTCAGTTGTTTTTGTCATGAACGTAGGAAGGTATCGTCATTTAGCACATCACTCAGGAGGTTCCATTGCGACTATGTGAGTGAAAAATATAGGTACTGGATTCCATCTTTTTGTAGGCATTTTTTAAACATTCCGGTTTTCACCGATGTCAAAAATTGGTACAAAAATTGAAATTAATGCAAACCATTTGTGGATTAGTCGACGAATATATATTTTAATGGGCACTCTTCCCCTTCACAGGAGCAATCTGCTGTCCCATTTCCATCCAATAAACGCCATTTAACTCCATGTATCGCAGGAATTTGATTCATAATTTAGAACAAAGATATAAGCAGCTGCCTGCATACTATAACAATTCAGTTCCTTGGGAGCATTTTATTCCTAACAACAATTTTATTGGCTGAAATAGAATTTTATTTCAGATAGAAAAATAGTAATTTTTCCTTTTGTTTCATCAATTCTCGCATTTTAAAACATGTGGAGTCAAGTTCAATGAGAGAAAAATATAGCATGTTAATGTATTTATTCAAATCAAACAGAGGACGAGTTTCTTTCCAAGGTCGCCAGAATATGAATTAAATGACATTCGTCATTTTATAGTCATTTGCTCCGCGTAACCATTAACTACTGATCATGTACAGATGGAGTTGTATGTTCAGCTCCCAAGCTTCATCGACAGCTCAATCAATCGATAAACATGACAGAGGTGGACGCAAGAACTGATCTATTTTTAACGCTTCTTTCCCCTCGCAATGCTCGTGATTAATGAATTAAATAGAGTAAAATTATAGACACGCTAACACTAAGCACCGTTTTCAGCTGTGGCAAAAGATAACTATGCATCTTTTCCGAATATTTAATTGTTTAACTTTTGCGGCATAATAATTTAAAACCGTTCGATTCTAGCTATACCGTATGAGTTGTAAAAAAATGTGGAAAGATACAAAATTCTATTTTTTCCTTTACTTTTTCTTCTATTTTACATTTTCCATTAGTTTAGCTAGAAACCATCAAACTCGAAGGATATTTTGCTTTGCTTTTAAGTACTCCAACCATTAAGACTAGAAAGAACATCCCAAAGTAATATTATGCTCATAATCTTTGTTCTTCCACATCTCTGAGGGTATGTGGAAGAACAACGTTAAGTGTTATTATTATAATGTTAACAGATTCCACAAAGGTACGCCTGATACTACTAAAAATTCTAATCCTTGCACCAGCCCCTTGCGGATTTTAAACGACTCTTGTCGGTTTCTGGCCAGATGTGGTCAGTCTTAATCAACGACCCCCAAAATAATTCATAACGAAAAGGTTAGTCTCTCAAGCAATTTTATTATTTTTATTAAATGAAAATAATGTACTTTAATTATTTTGGGGGTCATTGATTAAAATTACCTCATTAAAATAACTCGAAAAATTGTCACTGACACGAGTTCATTCATAAAATAGGAACCCGTGACAGAGTGGTCAGCCAGCCAACTGGTGATTTCCGGACAGAGGCGTTAAAAACCTAAGTACTAGAGCCGGCACAGATTTCAATCATAAAGGCACAAACTGACCCCGTTTTCCTCACGACTGAGAGGTTTTACAGTGTGATAAATTTAAAAGTAGATTTAGGAAAATCAGTAGGATCTAGCCAAAGTTCTACCCTGTGATGCATGATTACAACATTGAGAACGTTAATCAGGAATGACCGCGGGACACTTATGATTCTTTCCCAGCGTAAGAACATCCATGGGAATGTTTTAATCTTTCTATAGGAGTTCATTAATTTTTCCGGAGAGAGAAACATCGTAGCCCGGTGATTATAGAAATTTATCCTTCTCCTAGCACTCGACAATTTAAATGAACTTTCTTGGCCGCAAATACGTCCTATTATTCCTAATTTCTTGAAGATTTTAATGATACATGATATTAAAATCAGAGCACCTGCATTGATATATTAGTCGGGGCATAGATTAATGATATTCTCTAGAAGGAGTGCTTTTTCTAAGATAGTGGTGATGATATTTATTTTGGCCAGTTTGTATATATCTTTTGTTAAGTGTGTGTCCATACTTCAAATTCTAAATCACTATGTCTTAAGCTATTCATCGCCGAAATAACTACCAACGAAAAGTAAAAAATGAACTAGTTTGTATGATGAACGTTTTAAACTAACCAGTCAAAATCAACGAAGTTCGTTTAATGTAAGTTTAAACTTTAATGCAGGCTTCACTACTGTACCCGAAAAAGATTTTGCGATCATTCTAGAGGGAAAATTCCACGAAGATCATTGAGTGCATTTGGACTTGGTAAACCCCAGAGGCGTCCAAATATCGATTGGAATAAATGCAACCTCAGGAAAAAAAACCCCTAAGAGTCTCAGAGGTCTCCGAACGCTTCTGCTTTTCCGCGTTTCACTGCATTAAAAATAAATACTCGCCAAAAGAGCGAAATAAACGTATGGAAAACCAAATTTCACGTAGTGAAGAGATAATAGTCTTCTTAACGCTACATTTACATGAAATTTAATTCATCCGTTTGCTCCTGAGAGAGAGGTATCATTTGTGAAAATCAGGAAGTTCTTACAGCTTTCTATCAGAAAATTATGCATGTTTTGGGATAGGATTCAATCGTAGACTTACGACTGCTAACGTTTGCATTGGAGGGCAGTCATTTGGAGGTGTGTATGTACTTTGAAATTACTCATTTACATACAATTGGAAAGAGATCTAAGCTTGCATATTATGTTGCATTAGGGAGATAAAAATACAAAACTAACTCATTTTCTTCAATCTGCATCCTTTCATCACAAGTTGGAACAAATTGTTCATAATTACAAAGGAATTTGTTCTCCTTAATATTGATTCTCCTAAATATTAAGAGAACAAACCTAAATATTAATGTAAGCCACTCAATTCCTAACAAATCATCACCCAAAATAATGTTGTATAAATGGAAAATATATAATTTTAAACGTTTCAGACTGGTCCTACGGCAAAAATATAAGGGTGCTGAATCTATCACTCTCAGATATCAGGTTTGCTTCTTTTTCCTCCAATGAGTTTTCCCTCATTTGAAACTTCCTCAGGTAACCGTGAATTGTTTTTTTTCGCGTTCAACAGTTAGTAAAGACGAAAAACAATTTCACCGTCGAAATATGTAGGTACATCTTCACCCAAGCATTTTAATCTTTGCTTCGTCTAGTGCTGAAGCTTGAGAACGGATGGTACCATTATTATTTATCCTTCCTCACATAATAAATCCCCCCAGATTGTCTGCACGAGCCGTTTGCCCTTATTGTAGGATGATTTTTTTAAGGAAATTACTGACGCTTTGTCGTCACGTTATCGCCGCACACGGTCATAATTTCCTAGTGCGTGCGTTACCGTTGAGGCACGGTTGAAATTTATGAGAATATAACTTGAAGAAACGTGAGCGCGAATGAATTATCATAAATGGCGAGAAAATACGGCACAATTTACGATTTTCCGGCAGACATAAATTTGCTATCGCGATTCCCTTGCACGAGCCTCGAGACACAAAACAAGTTTTTTTTTGCAAAAAGTAATTATGATGCAATCTCTTTCCGAATAACGGTGCACATTTATACGCATTCTTCAAATAGCATCGGGTTATTGAGGCGCAGGCAAGTTTCGAGTGCATCAGTACGCTCGGATGAGGCTAATGCGCCACGCTCCTCAACATGGAAGAATATTATGCATGTAGTCAATGCAGCAGAATGACTGATCAATGCGCAAGCCGCCGATAAATACATTTGATATCCTGTGGTCACCACATATCTTACATGAGCATTTTCGTGGACAAGTATTATCCTTGTAAAGGAATATTCACATAACTACGAACTCGTATTTAGGAAAATAAAACGTAGAAATTTTAAAACCACAGAAGTTGGCTGAATTAGAGAGAAAATTTACCACTATCTAATTGTAAGAATTGGTATGTCTGTCAGATTTTATGAACTTTTAAAACAATAAGTCATTCATTTTTTTCAATTATCGACGTTGAAAGTCACGAGAATTTTCACATACATAAATGCTCGCAATAAATAGAAAAGTTACTAAACAATTTTCGGTATCATTAGGTGGTCTACCAACCTAAAAGAAGAAACAATTATACCGATCAATTAAGTTAAGGTCTCAAAGTTAATATCCCAAGCTATGCACGAAAAAAAGCAATTTATCTACTGTAGAAAATATCATTTAGAAATGCTTATCATAATAAATTCCGCCAGCGGTAATGCTTTGCGGCAGAAGCTAACTTCTTCAGAGAAATATGCATGCAGTTCGCCACCTATGATTTTGACCTTTTGTCCTCCTCTGTCTAAGTGGGAAGACGGAACTGAGGAATCGCACGGACTTCTCTGACGAAGTCAAGGAGCTCCGCTATGGCCTTCTGTCCTTCCTCGAGGGCAATACCTCACCCACCAAGGGTTTCAAGACTGACATGTCCACAAAACGGCACGCCTAGAGGAAACGTCATGCATACAAACTTACGAAATTACAATAACTTCTCCCGTCTTTAGAATATAACTCCGACTCTTGATGTACGATCAATCGTACCAGGACGAAATCCTTCGAATTGGATGGATGAGAATACTTAAAGAAATTGAAAGCTGAAGCGATGTTTCGTGTGGCTTCTACAAAATATGTATGGTGGTGAAAAATCTGGCTAAACTGTAGCAATTCAAGACAGGAGCGGGTTGAACTCTTCTAGTGTTATATTACATCGAGGGGAGATCAGGGTGTCTGGGATCTGGTTAAATAACTCTTAAAACATCGTCAAGGGCTTGAAGATTACATCAAAAGCATTGAAACGGATCGAATATATCAGCGGAAAACTGTGATGAGTTCTCCTTTTGTCACGTGCCTATTCGAACACATAAGCCCTTGCGGAAGATTTTTTCAAACTGAATACCCACGTCAAGTTTTCAGCTGCATAATTTATTGGCTTTGGACAATCAATTCCCAGCAAACAAGGAATACAGTTTAACGAAGGCAGAGATTAAGTTCGAGCGATGGCTTCCGCAGTGGCTATTAAACATGCTGGAGCTTCTTCCGGTGTAGCTGCGTGGGTCAAAATTTATCACAACATTTTTTCCTCCGTTACTGGAGGCGTCTTCAGGTCGAACTTCTTGACTCACTCAGCTACACAGGAATAAGCTCCATAAGGCAGAGATTATTTACCCGTTCATTCCGCGCTCATTAGGAAAATTATTTTACGACCTGCCGGTTTAAAATAAAAAAAATGGAAATAAGTTTGATTGAGACTTACGAGAATGGAAGAAATTTCACTACAGAAAAAAATGGTTCAAGCACATTTGTATTAAATTAAGCGCAAGATGCGTAAATTTACGAAGCGATGAAAACGCTGGAAGGGATCCTGAGGTGAGAATTAAGGGCGGAACATGAAAATCATCTAGGGACCCAAATATACTTGATAAATTTTCGGATATATATGCATAAGAGCTAGATGAGTGGGAGACCTTGACTTTTAATATTATAGTAATACTTGGGCGATTTCGGTGAAAGGAGTACTTTCAGACAGAGAAATCAAACGTTCCAAAAAATAGAGAAGGCTCGAGTTTACCTCTAGGCCTTAAGAGATTCTTGTGCTCCATCACACTCCGGCACATTCGATTTAACACACTGATAAATTAAAGATAACACTCAAAGGTATGATATTTCGAAGAACTTTTTCTCCCGAGTATACTTCGAGACCATAAAATTACCACGGCACAGCATCCAACCTTAGAAGTTCTTGAAAGAGCAAATTTGCTTTCGGAAAACACCATGATGCTACCTATGATGAATATTCTCATGATACTGAGCATATCTCCAAAAATAGCTTCGCGTATTGTGCATCCACGGCGTCTCCGCAGCGCAATTAGATTCGTCAATTTAGGGGAATCCGGCAGAGGTAAATGAAAAGAGCAGGAAAAAGTGAACAGAGGTGATATGTACGTATGGAAGAAATTTAATATGCAAGGGGAATTGATGAGTTATGTCGGGGACGGAGAGATGAAGAAAGTGGATATTTCCTATGGCATTAATAGGAGTTATAAATTGTCGGCGGCTCTGTTTGGTAATGCTAAGACAAAGGCTGTGGCCACTGCTTCAGGTGTGCGTGAGGTCTCCTCGAGGCCACAGCGCAAGAATAAGATTATTTTTTCAACGATCGCCCAGAATCTTTCAACTCAATTGGACCGATAATATATGCAATTGAGCACCAGGGAAACAAACTTACTTAGATGCAACGAGAGCACTGCTACAAAATACTCTCCTGAGGGAGACTATGACGTGCGGTTGAGTCATTGCTCGGTGCTTTCATAAATGCAACTTCTGAATATTTAGATAGAAAGAATCATATGGAGTAGAAGCTCACGCAGGGTAAAATCATTTAATTATGCTTTAATATTTTGCAGGAAAAAATGGAAAACATTGGCAACATTTCCGCGAAGACCACTCTGATCGACACTAAAAAAACTATTGCAAATATAAAATCCGAAGATTCTGGCGAAATCGATTGGAATATTTACATATTGAAAAACTTGCTATTTTCCACGAAAATAAGATTTACTTCAGACCCTTATGTCAATGTACATCATCTTCAGGTTGACCTTATTAGGAAATACATTTTATTTTTGTGGAATATTGCGAGATTCACTGTTTCATCATTCCAATATAGTCATCTTAACTGCTTCATGTAGAGGAAGGATAACTAAGTATGAAGAAATAGGCAACTTCCACTGTAATAAAATTTATTCTGACCGGTTTCGCTTTTTACAGCAGGTGAAGATGAAGATGCTGTAAAAAGCGAAACCGGTCAGAATAAATTTTATTGTGGTTATTTTACACAGTGGAAGTTGCCTATTTTTTCATACTTAGTTATGTTCCGATTCCTCTCCATCAAGCCTGAAACCACAGAGTAGGTATATAGAGAAAGGATATCTGAATAGGCATGTCAAGTGTGATTAATTAGCTAAGAGTTGGCGTTATGCAATAAAACGTCCCCTATTTTCCAGTTTTTTCGAAGTTCAGGAAAAAAAGCTTCCATGAGCTTCCGAAAGAAGTTTTAATTTCTCTCCCTCATTCCGGCCAAACATACCTTAGGGTGGACGAGTGGTGATAAGAATGATTACACTCAGTAATTACGATCCTACATGCAGTCATTGATTATATTTTACTTACAGTCACTCACACTGTGAACTTTGGCAATTTAAGCTAGCATAGCACTCTCAAATACGTATGAAATACGCGTTTGTACGAATAGATTACATGTATACTCCGGCTTAAAATTTTTTTTATTGAAGGAAAGTGAGATTTTCATTTGAATAATGATACGTACGTAGAAAGAACTGTGTACAAGAGAATTTTTAGACAATATCATATTATGATAATTTTTAAATGAGTTTATGTGCATAATCCACTCACCTCAGAACTATTTCATCCACTAACTATAGGTTCCGATTATTATATTTTAGAGTGCAAAATTTCCGGCAAATTTGTTCCGAATGGCAGGAGGTCAAGAATACTCTAATACAAGGACAAGAATACTTTTAATATATAGAGTAAGTTCATCATTTCACAGTGCATCAGCTTTTATATTATATTAAGAGCTGATGAAAAATAAATAATTAAATGAAAAGATTTCACATCAATCAAGATTGATGTGAAAGTTTTTTTATTTAATTATTTATTTTTCATCAGCTCTTAATATAATATAAAAGCTGATGCACTGTGAAATGATTATTAACTTACTCTCTATATTAAAAGTATCTTGTTTGATGAAAAATCTTGATTGATATGAAAGTCCTTTTCATTTAATTTTAAAAACATTAAAAAAATTATTCATCATATATTATATTAGCGACAAGTTAAATGCGTTAGTCAAAGGGTTTATTGTGAATTGTATGTGGACTGTAAGGCTGGCCAAAATCATTCTGACAGCTAAAGAGCCAGTAATAGCCGGTAGCACATGCTTTGGGGTTAGTAATTTTTATGAGATTAGAACTTTCTCTCTTATTGCGACGTAGCCTTGACAGTTATGACTACAGAGCAACGCAGATTGAATTCAACGAGCATGCGGTGTTATCTAAGAATGATGGAGATAAGCGGAACATAAAATAAATAGAGAAAAACATCAATTCCAAAGTTATACAAAAAGCTAGGAGAGAAATGAAGTACGATGGAAACTCTGGAAAAGATAAAAGAGAAAATTATCGAACACATTGTAAGTAATAGAGCCCATTAAGATCATAAATATAGGGAGAAATAAAAATCGAGAATTATCGAGGGAAACCATGGGTATACCAGCTGCATTAATTAAGGTATTTAGGGGCGTCGCAATGAAGAATTATGTAGGGTTGAAATGGCCAACTGAGACGAGAGTGGAGATCCTGCAATTACTCAATCTTTGAAATGATGATTGCTGATGATTGCGGTCGAGAGAAAATCCCATTAAGTAAACAAACATTTGGACCAATCAGGTAACGCAATTAGATTCGAAATTGATGGTTTTCACCGGCAGGAAGGTCTCGTTGACTTTTTTCACGACTTTTCTCATTCGAAGATTTGGCAAGCACGACCGCTTTCGGGTGACATTCAACCTGCTCGTATACGTGATGATGCCCCTCACGTTCTTTGAAGATTTCGCAAGAAGCAGAGTTTGGGCTGACTTTTCAGGTGATTTGAGCGAGGTATTAGTTCTGGAACATTCCATTAATTTGGTACACTCATGGAGATAAATACCTCACAATTCTAATAAAACCAAGAAAATCAGTCACTTGGTAGCCTTATTTTTGAAATATTTGGCAAATAAAATTAACAATAATTGTGACAAATGTATCATTTTACATTGAGAATAAAACCTGTCCGTATGTTAATGAATGATTTCGAAATACATGCCATGTGCCATAAGATTTCGTGTTATAATAATATTGAATTGCCAAAAAAACAAGCCGCTATAATGCAATTTTTCACTTTTATCTAAATATGTGACTTTTAAGAACACGTTACCAAGTGTTACACAAGGCTGTGCGCAAACAAAAATCACTCCAACCACATTAAAACGTGAAAAACTCTAGTCATGAAGACATTTTCAGCTTACAGCATGAAAACATTAAGGTGAATTAAAATTACTAATCAATGGTTTAGTTTTGGGTGCGAAAAGAGTTTAGAAATTCAAACAAATTTAGTGTCGATAGATTCTTCTCGGGTTTCCAGTCGGGTCAAGATGGCCATTGCTGCCAACGTTTCGATGGCCTTCTCCGCCATCGTCATCAGGACCAATCATCATCGTCATCATTAGCCCTGATGACGACGACAGAGAACGCCATCGAAACGTTGGCAGCAATGGCAATCCTGACCCGACTGGAAACCCGAGAATTTACCAGCTATGTTTGCCGGGAAAGAACCAAATCCTTCATCAAATTTTGTGTCTTCAACATCATTACATTTTCTTCATTTATGTACAAATACTTAGATTTAAAAAATGAAATTCGGATAAATTCTGCCTCTATAATGACTGGAGAGATATCTAAAGCCGACCCCGTTAAGGTACGGGAAGAACAACTAAAAACTTTAACACTTTGGCCTCAGGTGCTCTGGAAGCATGGGAGGGACGGGGTTTTAGACTGCGAGAAGGGGGACGGTGGTGTCAAGAAGGGAGAGTGAAGTGGTAACCTCTGCCAGTCCACTCACACTCCACTCTAGTGTTGGCTGGAACTAATTTTATCATAAATTACATATTTGTGAGGGTTCCTCCAGTTATTTATTTCATTTCCAAATTTGAAACGAACTTATCATTTACTTAAACATTCTAAAATTAGTTCTTTTGATGAATTATTTTCAATAATAATCACTCATAACGAAAATATTAAATGCTGTGTCAGAGCATAATTTGCATGATTCCAATTCTAGAGGTTACTGATGCCAAAACAGTACACTACTTCTGTGATGTTTTCTGCAAAGGGGGACCTTTTCTCCTTGTGGTACCTTTGATCGTATTCTTTTTCTGCAGCCATTCCCTCTGCTTTCTTCTGGAGTCTGCACTTGAATCTCAGTGGTCTTTAGTTTTCTTTTCTTGCGGTGGCCTCTGTCAGTTGGGCCCTCTGGGTGTGAATCTCAAACTGTCGCGGAATGCGCGGGACTCCGGCATTCTTTTTAAGGTCAAACTTTCTCGCTCCTAGAGAAAAACAGTGGTTACTGACCGGGGAGGGCAGAAGCCAGAGCCTTTTGAGCCAGAGGCGCAAAATTTTGAACTCGTAAACACGCAAGTTGGATTTTGACGAAAAAATAAGAAATTAGCACATTTTTCAAGGTATAATGAATGCAATCCATTGTCATTCCGACATTCCAAGCACATTTTACCTTAAACTAGCATTCTCCAACATTGCGCAGAATATTACTGTATAAATGTTTCGTGATGTAAAATAAGGCTGATGCGTAAGTTTTCAATATTTTTTTGCTGTGATAGCAGTTTTCAATTTGAGTTGAATAGCGTACAGAAATTAAGCTGTAGGTAACACCCCACCACCCTACCTATTGATCTATTCATACGCGGTCTTGATTCCGCGCCAATAAGCCGAGTTTGAGAAGCCAATGATTGCTAAGAAATTTCCAAATTGCATTTAACAAATGATAAGGTACGAAGTCACTCGCACGGGTGCATATACACCAGGGTTGAAATTCGCTATGAAAAAATCATTTGACTTGACCGGGATTCGAACCCGGATCTCCCAATTGCCGGTCAGGTGTGTTAGCCAGTTTACACCACCAAGCCATCATCCTTCAAGGCGAATTTCGAGGGGGGTTTATGCGAACTAGATGTTCACTTTTGCATCCTAATAAAAACAGTAAAACATGATTCTATATGCTGAATGGCTTCTCGGGATTCCATCCGGGTTAGATGGTCGGCCGCTTACAATGCAGCCGTCCTCGGGGTAATGAGTTGCCGATGAGCGGAGTTCTCCCGAATATATAGTGGCTCGGCATCTGCCCTCCCGTGACCACTACATATTCGGGACAACTCCGCTCATCAGCATCTTATCACCCTGAGGACGGCTGCAGTGTAAGCGGCCGAAACGTTGGTCATGGACCTTCCAACCCGGATGCAATCCCGAGAAGCCTTTCTGGATTCTATTCCCCGGGAAAGCCTGAAACCTTTTATCTTGATCCTATATGAGGACCCCAGAAGTCAAGGGGTCTAAGTTTCAAAACCATTGTTTAGAGAAAACTTAAGTCAGAGTTGAAAATGTTCGGTGCAACCCACTAAGTAGTTAAGAGGCATTACCCTAGATAGCAGCACCCGTCAAGAAAATCACTTGGATCCCTTTACCACCTAAAAGATTAATATTTTCACATCCCATTCCTGTACCTAACTTATTTTTTTCAAAAATGTCACTTTGACCCCTTGACTTCTGGGGTCCACATATGTTGTCAATGCTAAACAAACTGAATAAAGCCTTTTTCGCAAATTCAACCCGCCACATGCCTGTGTATTCCAAGATGTGGTCTTCAGTGAGGTGTAGCGCCTTTAACTCGGCCTTTCAGTTTGTTCTGGGTCCTTACTCAGGAGTGGCTGCACATCGATAACGCCGTGGACGTAACATCTTTGCCTCCAGTAAGACATCAGATTTCCCCGACTCGTGATGTTAAGAAATTCTATTCGGAAAGTCCATCGGGTGAGAGAATCATTCTGCCCTGAAGACGATGGACGACTCGGCCATCGAAACCTCTGTATGAGCATTTTTTGTGCATTTTTCTCGTCAAAAGTCCGCCATTGACGAAGTTTAGAGAACTCTGAGGCCTTCCTGAATAGATCTAGTTTCGGAAGTCTGGTTACCCTGTTATTGATATAAAAGTAGGACATGGTTTAACAGTCTAAAATCACTTTCTTGCAATAAAGAGTTGTTGCCTTAAGATCACTGATTGATGGATGGCGGTAATTCCAACCAGTTTGAAAACGAAGACCTTTATGTGAGCTGTTGGAAGGACTGCTCCCAGATGTGCACACTAATTAGGGGCACTGGTGCGTCGATTTAGACTTCCAGAGGATTTATCAAAGGATGATGGGAGGGAAATCCTACTTCGGTGATTGGGCAAAAATTTTAACGGATGACTTCCGGTGACCATGACACTAATGAACCATGATAATCACCATGCGAATCCGAACTCAGGTCGAGGGGAGCTTGCTTAAGTAAATTTTTAGGTGTAAATCTTGTGTAAGCTAGGGTAAGCCTCGGCCCCGTATAAATCAAATTCCAGCATGGTGCTCCATAATTGCACACAGAATTGAAATGGAAGATGCAGTGGGCAATCAGCTCGTTATCAAAGAATAACGGTTTGGGATTCCGGTTAAGGAACGATCATGACTAGAGGGAGCACTGTAGGACTTATCTGGCGGAGAGAAGGAGGTTATGTGGTTTCAAAATAAAAATTACGCAAACGATTTTAAAATGGTGAATACTCCTCACTTTTAAACCAAATCCCCTCGTTTTTCCCTATTTTTTTTTAAGAGCGGGGACATTCAGAATATTAGGAATGGGAGTTTGAGTTACACAATTCGTAAATGTTTCCGAGACGAAAGAGATATTTAAGGATCGGCTATTTTCTGGGGAGAACTGAATAATATGAATAATTTTGCTATGGTCACAATTTAAAATGTGTACACTCTCAAATGAGCTCGTTCTTCGTTTAATAGGGGATGCGCCAATTGTTGTGTGTTAGTTTCCCCACGGCTCGTTAGATCACGTGACATTGGGCGTTATTATTTTCCCGTTCGTTCATTGCTACTACGGAAACAGAGGGAGATACTAGTAAACCAAGACTTTCGTCAGTTTGTGTACCTTTCACCATTTTACACGCACTCGGTACCCCATTAATTCGACCGGTAGGGCATGTGTCCGGGGGTGATCCACAGAATTCTCTCTGATCAACTCCCAGTATTCTTTTCCAATCCTCTCTTTTTCTTGTAGACTGTGGTGCCATGGCACCTCCAACTACACACAACCATATGGCGGCCGGCAGTTGAGATGTAGAAGACTAAGAAGTACCTTGGAGTTCGAATGTCTTCCGTTGATGAGTGATTTTATTCAATCACTCATGAATGGGGTGTGGCCAAGGTATGCTTCATAAATATTTCTACATCATTAATTGTCTTTAAACAGAAGTGAGTCCGAAAGAAATAACTGCTGCAATGCCTCAATTAAGAAAGAACCTTCATTTTAGGCATGCCCGATGTACTATCTTGATTTAACACATATTATATAGTAAGACTTAAAATGTCGAGCGGTGTAAAAATATGATTAGGTCATCAGTCATTTTATGAAGTTATATTGGTTTAAAAATGATGAATTTTAACGATAAAATACATTGACTACGTTTATCAATCGAACTCAGATCGATATGAACTCAGACCGAACGGAACATTCAGAGCCAGCCGACTCGGATCGCCGGGTTTACCAATGCGAAATGGATTGAAATATCGATTTGAATCGGTTCATATCGATTTGAAATCTCTGGCTGGCAGTGAAAGCGAGCCAAGTTAGTCCGCTTCTCATATAGATCACACTATCCCGTTGCGTTTACCATACTGAGCTGAACTGGCTAAATCGATCTGAGTTCGATTGGTAAACGTGGTGATTGTCCTAATGAAGGTGTGATGAAGTCTCTTTACTTAAATTTTTTATCTCAATTTCTGCCCGAATTATATTCTTCAAGAAATTGTATAACATGCAATGGATATTGAGACACCTAATGCATTTTTGTCAGCTTAGGTCATCGATAATACAACACAAATATTTAGGTTTAAACGACAGATTTCCAGTTTCCCTCGGAGCACATGGCCGACACATTGTGATGGATGTTGTAACGTTGTCAAGGGAAACTTCAGCTGTTTACCTTGTGTACCAAGTCTATTGTTCAAAATATATCATAATTAAATATTCAATATATATTCGTAAAATTATTAAAACTTTCGCGGTCCATGTTCGCCAAGCAGTGATGGTTTTATTTTTGGGATAACCCGCGTTAAAATATCTTGACGCGGTTAGTTTTAAGCCGGAAGATAATTATAGCCTTCCCTAAGTTCGTTTAAAAAATCATGATATCATCAACTCCTGCTGAAATGGATATGGAGGCTGGAGTCAGTAAAATTAATGGCTTTCATGACGTGGTTTAGCGCCTTGTACCATAAGATTTTACCCGAAGGAGCATTTAAATGAAATTTAAAAAAAATATAAAAGGCAGCACAAAGCCTAAATTTACTCACCACAGCAAAATTTGTACTTCTCAAGAAAACTGTACTTCGAATTGCAGGTCGCCACTTGTTCTTAAGACCAACGATAAAAAAATAATTGAGCGCCAGACCGGATTTTGGATGGGAAGCGGCCATGACCCTCATCTTTTTTTTACTTCCTGTTTCGTAAGACACTCATTCAGAATTAGATTTCTACTTTTTCACCTCTCCAGATATGAACACAACATTCAAGTTTTTGGTTAGGCCACGATCATTTTTTTCTGATCCGCACGTGACTATGTTGAGTAGTAGTCATCCGCGTCCTAATAGCTTTCTCCTCCCTTACTTCGTTTATTTCATTTTCCTCTTTGACGTGATTACAAATCAAATCCAGATGCATTGCATTATCAGCAGCAAGCATAAGCATTTTTTCTTCCTCTGATTTTGTTGGCCCTGTACTTTAGTACAAGAAAACACTCTTGGTAATCCATATTATTGCCTAGCTGTACAGAATTTGATTAAAAAAAACTCAACCGGGGATTCAAAGGATGGTAACGGAACGTTTTCCAAAACACCATTATTAATATTGGAATATAAAACAATTTTTACGTTATTCGTCATTCTCATAAATTCCGGACAATATAAGGTACGCATATGAAGTGCAGTCATAATGGAAATAATGATAGTTCATAGCGATACCACGATTAAAATCATAATTGTAATGTATACAACTCAAACTCACCTATCGGTTGCGAGACCTTAAAACTTGAATCAAATATATTAACAGGTGTATGATACATGACATATTAACAAGTATGTTTGCATTACCTATATGTATGTTTAGCTACTTTAAAAATTCATTCGTGAAATAGAGATTGAAGTGTATGCCAAATATGGAAACTTTTTTTGAGATCCTAATATTATGCGTTGTCATTTGGTAAACTATTTCTCCCTCCTAAGTCTGCCTTTTTCCTTCCACAGAGCCCTCTAATAATGTATGCAATACTCCTCTATGGCTCAGAGTATGCCCAATCCAGGAATTGCGACGTTTTCCGACGGTATTCCACAGGTAGAGGACATCCTCCGCTCTTCTCAAGACCTCCTCATTCGTGATTTTATCCCTCCAACAGATTTTGAGCATATGGCGATAGCACCATCTCTTTCCTTCCACTCCAACAGTCTAACAGTCTATGTCTCGCTGCAATAGAGGAATACGCTCCAGATAAATGTTTTTACCAGCTGTCTTCTTAACTTCTTGTCGGCCCCGGTGGCGGTGGGGTAAAGTCCTCGCCAGCTAACCCTAGGGTCGCGAGTTCGAGTCCCGCCTTGGTAGAATATTATCTGTGCAGCACATGGGTGTTTGTGTCTCGTCCGTTGTTACTATTCTTCACCCGACGTAAATTGGCCCATTGTGCTGTATTCGGGGTAGTGAAGATTAATAAATAAATACATTGTTCCTCTACACCAAACGGAGCTATAGATTGGTATTGGAGACAATCATGGAAGGAATAAAACAGACTGCTGACGAAGTTCTTGGGAAGATTAGGTCTAAAGCTAGCGAAAAATAGCATACGGAAGAACTAATTAGCGTGATGGAACGAAGGAGAGAGCTGAAACTAATTTCAACTGGATAAGGCAAAAGCGAGTATAATAAAGCCAGAAATGAGACAAAAAATCGAAATTGGCGAAAGAGAAGTTTCTCCAGAAAAAATGCAAAGAAGTTGAAAGAAATAATGGAAGCTGGGAAACTAAAAGCAGCGGAAAGAACAGTGAAATAATTGTTTGGGTATCCCAAAGTGGTGAGCAATCAAAAAGATAGAGCAAATCAGTTAGATGATTTGTTGCATCTTAACGGCAGTGCGATGGCATTCCTTCACATAACTTTTACTATCGCAATATTTGCCCTAATATTATTTTTCATAAACTTGTATAACAGGCACTAGATATAAAGGCACGGGATGTATTATTTTCAGCTTAGGTCATAAATAATAAAATACAATTGGTTAGGTTTAAATGACAGACTTCCGTTTTTCGGCGGAGCGCATAGCCAATATAATGTGATGAACAGTGATGAATGTTGCAACGTTTCCAAGGGAAACTTCGGCAGTTTACCTCGTTTACCAAATTTCTTAGTAAAGTACTTCAAATTTAGGCATTATTTAATTTACATTACTAAATATTTTAAGCCTTAGCCTGAAGATAATTATACCCTTCCCTCAGTTAGTTAAAAAAATCATGATATCAAATCCTACAGAAGTAGCAATAGAGGCTGTAATCAGTATAACTACTGGCTTTCATTACAAGCTTAAAGCTACGGTTTAACATCTTGTCGTAGAAGAATTTACTCAACGGAGTATTAAAATGAAATTAAAAAATATACAAGGCAGCACAATGTTTCCGTGAAGGCTTCCGCTGAGTTTTTTTTGATGAAGAGAATGGTTTTCGTGTCTTATTCCGCGTATATCCATTTGTTATGGACAATATTTCGCCAGCGTTTCAGCCGGCTTCTTCAGATCCGCTGAAGTTTGGATGCAGGGTTTGGTGCCTCCTTTTATGCTATTCCGTTTTCACGCCTTCGGGTAGAGGTGTGTCATGATTGGCTCGATTTGTTGAAGAGTCGTTTCCAAGCGGTGGCGAGGGTGTAGCCGTCCTTTCGGTTGAAATTTTGTGAATCAATAGAGGTAGCGCAAACACCCGCATTTCATTGCAATGAAATGCTGGTCCTTTGGATGAAAATGCATTCCATTAACACGGAGATATTTTGAAATTTCATTTTGCCAACGATCCCCAGGCATTTCAAGATGAAACCAGGTAACATTGTATCCAAAATTCTTCTGGAGAGGTTGAGATATCCATTGTATGGTTAACTGCAACTGAATTTATTTTTACTCTGTTGTCGATGAGTTCTTCGAGAAGGAAGCTCACCTCGCAGTTTTAAAAGGTTAGGTTTCACGTGCCCATTTATAGCTATAAGTCATTAGCTGTGGCATACGACATAAATGTCTCATTTCGTTCCACAGATGACAACAAGTGTGCATTGCCCAGAGTCATAACTCCAGACGTGACAACGCGCACGTTTTTTCGAAGGATTTACGGCACTGTCAACACTACTTTTGACTTAACACGCGGGAAGTTATCCAAATAAGTCATGAATGGAGGCGTTTTTTCCTTGTACTTTAACTTACTTTTGGAATAAAACAAGAAATAAGCTAGCTCTACGGATTTTTAGATACTAGGACTAGCTATAATCTCTACTACGTCTCCTGCTAGCGCAAATAATTACGTAATTCTATACACGCACGGCGCGATATCGATGGATCCGAGTTTGTGTCTCGATCGTGGCGAATGAATTTTCCGGCATGGAATTCGGCACTTAAGACATGGGTTGAGATAAATACTAGGTTCCACATTTTTGTATACTAAATTTAAATAATCCGTTTTTTTCTGATAAAATAGCTGACCTATTAAAAACCAACGTTACGGAACAAAATTTGCATAAATCTAAAAAGCCTTGAAAATGTGTAACAATTCTTTTGCGTCTGAATCGTTTTCCTTTTCCATTAAATGAAATACAAAACTTCCATTTTCCAACAGAAACACTTCGCCGTTCTTCATTCAGATTGAAGAATATCTGATGCACATGCTCATACAATTACAAAACTTCATTGTCACAACTGACACGCAATGCGCAAATGGTACTTGTTCCATTTCTTGACGCGTGCCGTCGTGTCGCTGTTGCAACAAGTGTGCTACTAGTAATTAGAATAGGATTACCTCTATTGATTTTCCTCAACGAGAAGCATTTCTGTAACATCCAAAGGATCTCCTGTCCATGCGGTTTATCGGTTATAAAATTTTTTCAATCAGCTATAGCGTCAGCTGGTGAAAGTATTTTTCAATGTCGTGAGTCTTACGCCGTTTAAAACACCACAATCAAACAAAATAAAATGCAGATATTTACAATTCAAAAGGATGTCATAGGTTGTTCCAATGATCAGTGTTGGACCAGTCAAGCCGGTGAGTATAATTTTGAGTAAAGCCTCAGACATTGCTCCCGAAAGTCTAGTTCTCTTCACGTAGTTAAACGGTTTGGAATGAGTCATAATTCACTCAAGGTAGTTTGAGCAAAATGTCATTTCACCTAGAAATCAATGAATTTGGTCTCATTGAAAAGAAAAAGATCTCACCATTCCAAAGATACCAAAGTATCAGCCCCTTGCTGAACTGATTTCCGAGATTTTGACGTAAAATACCAGTCTTTGTACAAGGGAAATGGTACGTGAATGCACTGCAGAGAGGCCTTATTTGAAAAATGAGGAATTTTTAACTCCTAGATCTTGTCAAAAAATTAACAGTGTGTAGTTTGTATATTTGCTCCACCATTTTTGAAAATTAATCATATTGTCACCTTTTTAATATCTTCGGGATCACAGAAATCCTTCCGTTTTGAAGGGGTTTTAAACGTACCGCGCGACAAAATTAAGTCAAGTTCAAGACTTATTTATATTTTTTCCTTTAATTACTTAGAATTTATTTCATATAAGACTATATTATTACAGCTCTAAAAGTGCAATATTTACAGCAATAAAAGTGCAATAACGCTAAGAAAAAATCAAAATCATTGACCGGGATCCCGGTCAAGGCAGGTGGTTTTTCTCTGTGGAATTTCGCACAATTGTGCACTGCGGGTGATTCCGTAAATGTGGAACTCCGTGGCTAGTTCCGGATAACTTAAAATCTATCAATATTTGATTCATGTCTCCCACAGCTAGTAAAATTAAAACGTGTAAGTCGAACATGGTCTATGTAATTCGAATATGGCTAGGGCTAACTATCTCGCTCAAACTACTCTCAGTTAGGGTTTCAATTGTTCAGCGGTAGTTGATAAAATGAGGAAATACAACAAAAACTGAGGTTGCTTCAACATTTCAGTGCTGAATGAAATGTCTCCAGTATTTGTGTAATTTACTATGGGATATTTAGGCATCAGACATTTCAGTTGTGTAAGCGAATGATGAAATTTGGGGTAACAATCACAGGGGGAGTGTTTCGATTTGTTTGGATTACCACGGAAGGCAAGCCCATCAGGACAAGTTTAGATGCAGCCATTTGCACACTTATGAATGCGAGTGATTTGATTTGCACTTACGTGAACTCAACTTCCATTACAAAAACAAAATTCGCTAGTGACTGGAAGTACGAGTTAAGAAAATGAAGGATTCAGAAGACAGCCGAGCTATACTGTAAAGGAAAGTTCTCCAAGACTAATATGCCCGCTAGTCCATTGAAGGGAGGATGCAATTAGTACATTCAAATTCTAGAGAGATATCAAATGTTCATCACGTAGTTTAGATAGCTATAGAGTCTATAATCTGTGATTTGGATAGTGCTCACAACTGCAGCGAACGCGTAGGTTGCTTCACTTGTTTTTTTACCCATTTCTTTTCTCTTCACGAGAGGTCACCAGAATTTTTACCTCGGCACTCAGAAATCGGGTGAATGCATAAAAGTTAGAACCGCCATGTTCATCAACATTCAACACTTGTAATGTAAATGCGGCAATACTATTATCTATATATCATAGCCGAAGTTTTCATATTTTAGACTCAAAAGTTGAATATTTCACTTGTTGGAAGGTCGAAATTGTGGTAAATTATACTTTGTGTCTTCCATAGTTTTGTTATGAGTTAGGTACCTGATAATGGCGTAACTGCCGACATTAGTTGTACGCTTAAAACTGTAGAAGCCAAAGTTCAATTTTCTACAAATTACATATTTTGCCGCGAAGTATTGGTGTATATCTTTCTCGTGCAGTTGAGGTAGGGGAAAAATGACTTCGGGTTGAAGATTGGCGGTTCTAAAGGAACATCAACGACTTAACTATTAAAAAGCTAATAAATTCGTATAATCTGGCATAGCAATATTAAATGACAGGGAATGAAATTTACCGAAAATATTGGCACGCTTATTATATTACATAATAATATATATATAATATTAACATAATTGTATATCATATTGACACGCTTAACTTTATTACATTAGACACTTGCTTCAACATTACATACCCAAAAAGCTATGCAAACATTTCGTTAGATTAGGAAATTCCAAAGAAAAACACACCCGCAACCATTAGAGCTTTAATGCCATTACATCTGCAAATTCTCAAATTTACAACCCGACTTTTGTAATTCCTTTGTGAAGAATTTTTCGCGGATTTACGAGTCAAATGCAGTACGTGAAGGTCAACTTGCCTCTACTGGCATGCCAATGGCATGTGAAACGATGATGGGGGCCACAGGCAAGTCCAGCCTCAGAAGGACCGACTAAGTGACGGAATTGTTTTCCACGCTGAGGGCGTGTCCACGGAGATCGTTCGCGAGATGACGGAGGACTAGGTTCTTTTGTTTACAACACGCACGCATAATAAATATCTTTTCCCGGAGGATGCCGGAGAAAAAAATTTTCCACGCATAGTCGTGGCGACTTTTCACTCATTTAGTCATAACCTCCGAAATTCAACTGGGCGTCTCGGGAAACTGAAATGCATTCCTTCGCGTAGAGTGGCGAGAAAAAAATTAACTGGCGCGTGCCGGCAAAGCCATTCCAAATTACCGCCACGACCTTCATCGGAGGAAATTGGTCCAGGATGCGGGTGAGGAATAAGGAGAAATGAAAGGTGAATTCGTGAGTGGAATACATTGAGGGTTGAGCCTCTGAGATTTCCGAAAAGAAACATTTGAAAATGCTTTCCACATAAATCTTCCCCGGAATCGAGTCAAAGAAAAACAAATTCGTAGCGGTTATCATGAATACCTCATTATCTAATGTGCATGTGCTACAATGTAGACCTAAGGCCTGAACATCTAGTTCGCATAAACCACCCTCGAAATTCGCCTTGAAGGAAGATGGCTTGGTGGATTAACGGGCTAACACACCTGACCGGCAATTGGGAGATCGGGTTCGAATCCCGGTCGAGTCAAATGATTTTTTCATAGCGAATTTCAACCCTGATGTATATTCATTTTTAAACTTTGATACCGATGAGAAATTGGCGGTAAATAAGGGATGGTATACAAAAGCAAAATAATTACATGTACTGTAGACCTGGGTGGAGCCGGTACAGTTTTTGAGTATTTGTTAGGTTTTCCGTGATCAGATTTCTTTGTTTTTTCAATGAAAGTTTCACTAAGGAAACTTAATCTATCAGCTACTCGTTTTACGTTTAAATGTTATCAATTCAGTCACAATAAGCTCGGAAAAAAGCTAAATTTTTACTACCTTCACCCCGCAAAGTGGGGTGAAGATATTACAATAATGTTTTTCGTTGAATAATCGTAGAAATTGACTTCTATTTCAACTTCATCCAATTAGTTTCTTGCAATGACTCCTACTAATTATGTGCTCTTACGGGAAATACTTTACCAGCCATTCATGCCTATTCACTTGTCTACTGCAAAGTGACGGCCATTTCTCGAAACCATCGCAATCCCCTATGCATCTTTCAGTGGTGGTCGCCTTTATCGGCTCCTCTAATTTTTCTGAAGGTTAACCCTTATTCCTCCGATCATGGGCGTAATGTAAGCATTTTGATTGGGGGTGGGTGGGGGGAAGAGATTACCGCGAGGTCCGTGTAGGCAGATTTGAAAACCGTTTGAAAGCAATTTTCAACTGCAGAATTATTGCTGTTTTTCTCTACTTTCTCTTAAACGTTCAATCCAATCACTTGCATTTAAAAACTTCATTGAGATAAATTGGGCCGAGAAACGTAAAATATCCCGTGTTTTTCCGAGGTTTGTAACGTTACGAAAATGTTTTTCCATCAATATATTTGGGGAGGTGATATAGAATTACTAATCCGGCCACTTAGTTTTCTTGGCAGGTCTATGGTATCCACAAAACCGTAACTTCCGGAATAGATATTCTCGTGTTTGTGCCATCTTTACCCCGCACATAAATTATGCTCATTGATTTATACGCCCATTTTATATACCGACACTAGACTTAAGGTAGCTTGAGCAAGATAATTTCCTATTCAAAATAGAGACCACATTCGAATCATATGTTTTAATTTCGCCAGGTGTAGGAATCATGAATTAAATATTTCATTATTAACTGTGTAATAACTTAGTATTATATGAAAGAAATACTAAGCAATTAAATGAACATATCTAAATAAGTCTTTAACTTGGCTCATTTTTTTCGCCCGGTAGTTAAAGCTCCTTCAAAACGGAAGGTATTTTGTGATTCTGAAAATATGATACGGTGACATTGTGAAAGTTAATTTTAAAAAGTTGATAAAACAACCAAACTATTCACTATTAATTTTTTGAAGAGATCGAGGTGTTGTAAATTCCTCATTTTTAAAAATAAGGTGTTTCTGGAGTGCATACACGTGCATTGAGTGCATACCCATGTAAAAGGGCTGGAATATTTAGTCAAACTCGGAAAGTAGTTTGTTAAGGGGTTGCAATTTTGGTATCTTTGGAAGGGTGAGATATTTCTCCTAAAAATGAGACCAAATTCAATGATTTCTAGGTGAAATGATATTTCGGTCAAACTACCTTAATCATTTGGCAATAACAGCTGACTCGAGCAAGGTTTTTCAATTATTTTTATCGAGGAATTACAAAAGTGCACTTCTTACAAGAGGAAATAATATTTACTCCGTAAAAGGGAGATGCATTAAATCATTTGTAACTGTGACAAAAAGCTAAAAAAAACTCTACCAAATCCACAACTAGTGAAGAGTTTTCCATATCGTAGAATTGAATAGACTGGCGCTTTGAATATTTTAAAGAGTTGGGATAATAGCTTAAAATTTGGGGAAAACGAGCCAATCAGAATGCTCGACTTTTGATTTTGTGGCTAATTCAATAAATCAATTCAATTACTATAGCAATTCCTCCTTCTACTTCAGTCCAATCCCCACTACTAAAGGTGATGGAAAGAATTTTGCATTTTTACGAGAAAATATTTTTAAGGAAGCCATTGTTAGTTAGATCATATAAATGCGTAAAACTATTAAATTTCCACTATTTACTGGCCTCCATTCATCTTCTTTGCATGAAAGTTCAACTTTTTACCATCATGCACTGACTTTAAATACGATTTCTGTCGGGCGGTTTTACTTTCGTTAGCCCGACGACAGATCCTAAATATTCCCATCCCGTCGGCAGATTCTCTTCAAAGATACCAAGTTCACTCAAAGATTCTGGAATTTTCCATTCATTCTCTCCGGCCGGGAATTCGTGTATTTTTGTCGTTTGGCTGACGGTTGAAAAGAGGACGCAGTCCGGCCAGGGGACTTGGCGGTCAAACTGACGCGGAGGGAAGGTCACATCGGTGGCTTCGTGAGGTCCGGAGGACACAGTAAAGCGATGCATTCGTGACATGCATTCACCATTCTCTTACCGACAAAGGGACGAAAATCGTCATATTGACTGGGCTTATTGGGGAGGTGATCTAAAGCTTTAGTCATTTGCACTACAAGGCAATTGGGTATTATAATTTTTTGGCTGGGTGGCGCACAATTTAATGTGATGGGGGAAGGAAATTCCACCTTTCCGAAGTACCTTTGCACGCAGGAAAATATTGGGAATAAAATGTCTCGAGCAATAATAGTGATGAATAATTCAGGAATAGTCACATATAAATTACAATAATAAAGGGATAGTCAGAGGAAATGATGCTTAGTATGCAAATATCAAACTGGCAAGTCCCATCCTTGCATGCCGTCCATGAAACCTATTCTCTTTCTTCCCCTTCCCCGCTTGCCCAACATCCTTCCCGCTATCACATTCTTGAGCAACCCATCGTGACGTTATTACATCCTCCAGCCACCTACCCTTCCGATCTCGAATTTCATAAAAAAGTTTCCACGCCAATCATACTTAGAACTTCCTCGTTAGTCTTCCATTCGGTCCACCTCACCTTCTCCATCCTTCTCCACACCCACATCTCAAATTCCTGCAGCCTATTCTCGTCCTCCTTTCTGAGGGTCCACGTTCCTGCCTTATACAACTCTACGCTCCATACCATGCTCTTCTCTAGCCCTATTCTTCACATCCTTACCAAAGGCCCCCGTCATTAGCTCCCTTCTATTACTAAACGCCACCTTAGCTAGCGCTATCCTCTTCCGTATGTCTTTGCTACACTGTCCGCTTTCTTCTAGCATGTAAAATATTTTAGGCCAGCATAACTTGAGGACCAGAGGTATGCATCTTAAATACATCAAATATGAATGTTTTGATGATTTTCGCGAGGAAAACCATCTATTGGATCTATGGGCCTCAACATGACAATCAGACACGGCGAAAAAGAGATTACGACGAAATAAATAAAATTTATAAGTGCTGGGACATCTTGCTTATTATCATAGCGAGAAAAGTTGGCTTGCTTTGGCATGTGCTAAGAATGCCTTAAACACGATAACAAAGGCTAGTACGGAGAGGGGAACAAAGAAGGCATCCGAAGGCATCCGAGGAAGACGCAGGAGGCGATGGATGCAAGATGTTAAAGTACGTCTTGAGACATGTGGTGATTAAGATTCGGCCATGGGAACACATGGAGTCATGAGGCTCACTCGTGGCTATAGTGATTCTGAAAAAGAAGATAGATTACGGAAGGAGAGAAACTCGGCGTTGGCGTTAAACCTACTCGTTTAATGAGAGGCATCAATGGTTCAATATCCGACATACGGGCAGCTGCACTAGGATTGTCGCGGAACCGCAATATCATACTATGTAAAGCGAACAAAAATGTATGTGTGTTATGCGCTATGTCATGATTTTTATCGGTAAATGGTTATCCGATCCACCCGAATGTTGTCATGTAAGGATTTTGAGGAATCTATTAGTGTACATAGCTGCGAAAAATCTGTTTCACGTCGAAATAAAAGGGCGAAGATTCCCATAAGGTATTCTTAGAAAGGCTACTATGGATATGTTTATATATTTTTCTCGGGCTTCACACCGGGTAATATTTTCCAATCTCGGGTGAGAAGCCCGAGAAAGATATTTAACATATTACAACGGGAAAAGCTAAAATATTTTACTTTGGAATTCTTTTATTGAAGGGTTTAATAAGACGTTATAATCAATTTTAGTAGCGCTCTAATTATTTTACCTATTATGTTCAATTACATTCTTTAAACTAGGTAAATATATTAGTTATATCGAGTGAAACTTTGCGGAACTTACTTAACATGGTGAAATGAAAGCTGTAACTTGGTAATAGCACATAAACTTTATCAACGACGTATGTTTCCACTAATGAAGTCATCTCCAGGTGTTGAAAGTCACCTGAAGATGACTTCATAAGTCGAAACCTAGGCCATGGAAAGAATTTATGTGAAATTACTAAGTTATAGCTTTCATTTCACTATGTAAATGTACTTTGATGTGAATAGAATGAGCATTCTATAACTTTTTACTTTCGAGAAATCCAATTTAAGCGATTATCAATGTGATTTTTGGAAACGATTAAATTTTTCAAACGCTTAAATATGCACAAATTATGGAGAAATTGCGAGGGATAGCCATGGTACGTTTTGCGCAAGGCACTGGTTTCACTATCGTGCGCCAAGATGCCACATCGTCTCCTCTTTAATTCATTGATGCGAGAAAGGATTCGTTAATATTTCACTCGAAACATTCTTTATTGCTTCTCCCGATAAAGTCTAGGATTGGATTATTTGGATAAATCTCTCCCACTCGAAGGTGATCTATTATTGTAGCGTTCGAAATGCGTTATGCGTGAGGAGGCTTCTCTGAGGCCTGGGGGACGCTCCCCGCTGCAGTATGAACTTGACCTACCACCGCACAGTGGACAACAAATGCATGGAGAGATAGAATAGGGGTGGGAGAGGGGAGGTGGGGGTTGCGGCGAGGGGTGAGGGTTGGAGGGAGGGAGGACAGAGATGGGAGGGGGAGGGACTCGCGGTGGGAGGGGCGGATGAAAACGAGGAGGAAATGGTCGCGGCGACCCACTTGGCATCGCCTCGTCGGTTTGATTTAACTTTCGATGCCTCCTCGATCGACTCCAAAACGAATTCAACCACTCTGAAGCGTGTTTCAGGAGTCTCCGCAATTCCTGGAGGGGATTACTGTTATAATTAAGTGATCTACCAGTTAAGAAGGCAAAATCAAAGGGTATTGAAGGTAAAATGGAGGGAAAAAAAGGTATTGAAGGCAAAATAGAGGGAAAAGTCCCCAGAGAAAAACCCACGAATAAGTTCATGGACCAAATAAAGAGGAAAGTACATGGGGAAAGATACCAGGAGGTAAGGGAACCAGCATTAGATAGGAAAGAGTGGAGGGCTGCAGTCAACCAATCTTAGGGGCTAAGTTTCTTTGATTTCTTTGAGCAATATGAAATTGCTCATAGCCCGGCTAAGTCATGTAATGATGTGGTTTTTAATGAAAGATCACCTATTTTGAACATTGTTTTTCCTTGTGTCCGACAACCCCATGATCATGCTGCCTGACCTTCACCATCAACGGCTTTTCTTCGTTTCACTTCCCTCCCCCTACCACTACCCCGCCACTCCATTCCTGGGTATATATGGTGGAGTTTTTAGAAAATGTGTACTTTGATAATTGCACTAGGTGCTGAAACCATGGTCGGTTGTTAATAAAATCTGTCTGGAAAGTTACCACTGTTTCATTTTGAAATGGATATCAATATCAATTACTTTCACAAAGTTAAGCCTGATACGCTTTTACATTTAGGATTGAACAACCAATGATGATGATACCAGTTAAGGGAGTGAGAGCGAAATATCATTTCACCTATAAATCAGTGACTATGTCTCATTTAAAGGAAAACATCTCAACCCTTCAAAGATACCAACATATCAACCCCTTACCGCACTACTTTGGGAGATTTTTGACGAAAAATACCAGCCCATTAACTTGGAAATTGGTACGTGCACTCCGAAGTGACCTCATTTAAAGAATGAGGAAATTATTATTTCTAGATCTCGTCCAAAAATAAACTGTGTAGTTTGTATGTTTTAACTATTCTTTTTGAAAATAAATCATATTGTTACCGCAGTAGATTTTTAAGGATCACAAAAACAATACCTTCCGTTGTGAAGGAATTTAAGACGTACCGCGTGAAAAAATGAGTCAAGTTAAAGACTTATATGGTTATTTTTATTAAATAACTTAGAATTTCGCTCATATATAAGTATATTATTGCACCATTAATGATGCGTTATTTAATTAATGCTTCCTACAGCTACTGAAATTAAGACATACATTTCGAGTACGGTCTCCATTATTACTAGGGAACTATCTTGCTCAAACCACCTTAAGGTAGGTTTAAATGGCAGAGAGTAGGTATGCTCCAGATTTTCAGGTATATGGTCCTGCTAATGACACATATTTTCTTTCTTTCCATTCGGCGACGCAGGTCAACTATAAAAAACTTTGCTGGCTAATTTGTTTTTTTTTGTGAATGGAATTTTTACTTAAAAATTTAGCTCCACCGAGATAAGTTTAAGGTAAAACTAGTTAATAATATTTCCGCGTGCGATTTTAAATCGATAAAAACACCATCCTCTTAGGCCCATGTCTCAAGGTATATTTACAGTGTCCTTAAAGGTTGATGATATTGGTGAAAGCAGAATGCATGAAATTTTTTCGGATTTCTGAAATAACGAAGTGACAAATAAGTTTGTTAATTAAAAAACCAACGTTTATGTTTTTGGAGATGTATATCTACGATGAAAGATTTCACTAGATGTTGCGGGCATTTCCAGTTATCGTAGTATAGTACCCTGAGGACGGCAGTAGCGTAAGTGGCCAGAACTTTGATCAGTGAGCACCTGAAGATGATACCAGACATCGAAATCCGGATTGCGCAATACATTGAATAAATTGAAAATAAATTATTAAAAAGTAAATTGGAGTGTAAAAGTTATTTTAAATGATTTGATTACTACTTAAATTTTGATTACTAATTAAAATATTTACCTTGATATCCGTTAGTAAGACGTATTGACTTCAAAATCATTGGACGAAAAAGCTTCGAAATTGCTTCCCGTGGTACCTTCGGTAGATTTCTTCTGAAACACCCAGTGTATGACAAAAGTAGGGACGGCATCTGAAATAAAGCAAGCAAATCTGTCAGGCGCCCGGAATAATTCGTTTCTGGGAAGCCTTTCGCTTGAATTGGGAAATGAGTTGGGATTCTAAAACGTTTCATGACTTTTTCCGAGGAAAATTGGGCTCTCAATGAACAATTAAAGGATCTGCAACTGAATTGAGATGCAACCGTAAAGAAAGGAGGAAATGACAGCAGTTGAAGTGGTGGTTGAGTGATGTATCCAGAGAAAAATGTTGAATGGGATGATTAGAGACTTACTGTTAAACGAAAAACATGAGTCGATGTAGAATTCGAAATAAAAAGAATTGCGTAATCAATTTTTGTTCACGTCGAATGTCGGCAGACCGCACTTCCGCAATAACTGTGTTGAAAAAAAATAGTTACGATTAACCTGCACATCGCACTTCCTTATGTGAAAGTAACCTTTACTAAAAAGGAATATACGTTATACCTTTTCTTTGTAATTTAGTCACTTGGCTTTGCTCGTATTTTCATGTGTATATACCATACCGAACTACATTTACACATTTCATTTTTTCAACTTTTTGATTGAAGCAGAAAATAGCAAAACTATAGGTAAACCATCCGTTAATGCCGATTGTTGCTCACTAAAATCGTTAGCATGGCTTGTAAACACGACTTTGGCTGCTAAACTAACTTAAAATGCGGTTAAACTTAACTTAAACTTTAAATACGAGTAACAAGTACGAGTAACTTAAAATACGATTTTGACTGCTTAGGCACATTCTTCATCGCGGCAAGTTTGACATGTATGAGAAAAAAGGTAGGTGCAATCCAGGGGCTTCATAGAAACATAAAGGCGATTGTACTTGGACGATTCATTTCATTTGAAAATAAAAAAAATATGGTTGAAGAGTCACCGAAGAGATTTCTCTTGTCTTTTGTATAAATATCTTATTTTATTTTGTGATTTCTATGTGATCTGGTTAGTTTTTGAGCGTTCGCAATCGCGCTCGTTTTTCAGAAATTTAATGATCAAATGAGGATATTACCGTTCATCCAAAGTAGAGGCGTAACTAGCTACAAAAACGGGTATCTTCAGACGCGAACAACTTTAAACCATGTCCATCAACACAATAAAAAGTTCGCGTTTTGTGATAGAGGAATGTGTTGGGTAGTCCGAGCGAGTTGGCTCCCTAGTCATAATAGAGACCATATTCGAACTAATTGCTTTAATTTCACCAGCTATAGGACACATGAATTAAATATTGCATTGTTAATGGCTTTATATGACAGAAATGGTAAGTAATTAAATGAAAATATCTAAATAAGTCTTTAACTTGACTCATTGTTTTCGCGCGGTGCGTTTGAAAATCCTTCTAAATGGAAGGTTTTTTTGTGATACCCAAGAACATATTGCAGTGACAATATGATTGATTTTCAAAAGTACAAACTACACGCTGGCAGTTTTTTTACAACATTTAATTGTTAGAAATTCCTCATTTGTAAATAATATCCTTAGGTCGTTTACTACTTGCGAAAGGTTTGACAATTGTAGGGACTGTGCGGAAAAATAAAGGAAAGATTCCGCCCGAGCTCACATCTATGAAAGGAAATCTACTTTGTTTGCTTTTCAAAATGATTCAAAGGTACTCTCATACAGCCCAAAAAAGGGAAAAAGTGTGATTTTACTCAGCACTATGCACAATCGGCCGAAAATTGACGATGCCTCTGGAAAAAAAATCAGAAATTATTTTATATTACAATAGCACAAAGGGTGGTGTAGATACCATTGATAAAATGGTCCGCAACAACAGTTGCAAAAGAATGACACGAAGATGGCCTCTCGCACTCTTTTATAACATGATTGATATCAGTACAATTAACGCTTATGTCATATGGAATCATTTGGCTAATCCAAATCTAGCAAATAATCTAATGAAACGGCGTGATTTTCTAATCTGCTTGGGTAAGGAGTTGGCTAGGTGCACCGAATGGGTTGAGTTCCCCCAAGAGAAAAATCTACAATTCGAAGTTACAACATCGAGAAAAAGAAGTGGCGTGTCAGAAGGTACGATTACCAAAAATATTAGGTGTCACATATGCTATTATAAAAAGGACAGAAAGACACGCGCTATTTGTTCTCGATGTGAAAAAAACGTGTGCCAGGAGCATTCAGTAATTGTATGCAATATGTGTTTACATTAATGGAGTTACAAAAAACCTTGAGTATTATCATTATTTTATTGTATTAAAATGTTATAACATTTCTACTACTGTTGTAAGATGATCCATTGTGTTAATAAATATGGTAAGAAAAATGAAGAAGTCCCTGTGATTTTTAATGGTAGGGTATATAATATGATTTTTTGCAATAAAAAGTTCAAAAACAACAACGCTATAACGGAAAATATGTCAAGGTATATGATTTAGAATCGAAAAATACAAAACTTTTACAAAAAATCCAGCCAAAATTAATAATTAACTTGTAATTTAAAATCCATGCATGTATGGGTCCGTTGGACCCGGTAAGTCCACAACGCGACAATTATTTTTCAGTCTTCCTAGGGTTAATTGGTTAGAGCACTCGGCGCGAAATCGAGGGATCTGGGTTCGATTCCCAGTCCAGGCGAAAGATTTCTCAACTGTGAATTTCACACAATTGTGTGATCACTAGTGGGTGACTCCGTTGTAGCAACTGCGCCTTCCGTGGTTCTTTGAAAATATCTTAGTTTAATTGTTGTACAGGACTAGAATGATTTAAAATCGATTCCAGGTTTTCAATATCATTCAAGTCGTTCTAAAGTGTATGCATGGATCGTGGGTGTGCGTCTCGATTCTCTCCCTTGCTTGCGCCGATCGTATGTATTCCGAGGCGACGCGGCCGAGGCGATTGGCTAGTTGGCGGGGGAGGGGGCGACTCCCTCGTTGCTAAGGAAGGCACGTGAAGGTTGAGGTCACCTGCGCCGCTCAGGAAGAGACGAGTATTTGGGGCAAGGCATTTAGTGGAAAGGCATTTGGCCGCTGCTGCATCAGGCCACGGGCGGTGATTTTTTCATCTGATCCGATTGAACACTGCGAAATTAAGGCTTCCGAGACATTTTCAGAATTGTATGTCAATGAACGCGGGGATAATGTTTTAAGGCTTCACAATGTCAACTATGACGTCATTTCAAAGGAGTTTTCTATACTTGCCAAATATTAAAAAAAATCATTATCCGTATAATTTAACAAAAAGTTAAAAGAAAAGACCTCTTCAAATTCCTGAAAGAAATATAAATAAGGCTACGTAAAGGGCGTAGAACTATTTTGATGCGATACTCATGAAAGAGAAATTAGGTCAGATTTGGATAAAAATCAAGATACTTTATTTCTGCGTATTGTTATGCCACTTATTATTTATTATTACATCAATAAATTTTAAAACGATAGTGTACGTTTGTGTGTGTTTTCGTGTATATGCACGATTATAAAATATGAAGAAAAATTTAAAAAAATGTCAAGTCTAACAATGTTATCATGTCTCCTTCAAGAAATTCTTTTACTGATTTTGTTTTGCTTTAAATCAAGATATACATTAAAAAGTATATGCGTACGTTTTCTTTGTTTTAGACGTAAGTCTAGTTATGATAAAATCTGAATTTCATGGAAAGATTGATAGGAACTTCAGCAAAAATCAGCCTTTTGGGGCATTCATGATGTATATGATCATGTTTTTTCATTATTTTACAATGGATGAACACATTATTTATCAAACAAATAGCCACCTCAGAGGAAAACGAATAATGAACCTCACCTAAAGGCATAGGAAAACCGTAAGCTGATCACTTTATTGGTTTCATCGTGAAGTTTTTGCCAAGGACTCTCGACTGATAGTCACACTGACCCGACCAATTATAACAAAACAACGTGTCTTCTCCAATTTCCTTGTTTTACGATTTGCACAATACACTGTGCATGCGGTAACAAGGATGGAGGTGATTCACAATGACATCAATTTGCCGCAATCGCCACGGATTCACAAGGATATTATTTAACAAGTAGGTATAAAATCCTCTACCCTTTTCAGGATGCCTATTATTGAATCAAATACCTCAGGGAATCATGAAAATAGAATGAAGTCATCATTTTGAAAATATTAAGTTAAGTCAAAACGATGACTCTCTTGGGGCTGACTTCGTTTACCTCTACACATGATGGATACCAAAGTACTTAGAAATTTTAATAGGAATGCTTGAATCTGAAGTCGCAATGAATGAACATTTGTTCCGTTTCCTCCTTTTAAACGCAGTTGCTTCTCGCCCCCAGTTTCCTTTCCCAAATATTTCCACTCAATTACCTAACTCACAGCCCTTGCACATACTTTCCCCTTTTCCCTCTAACAATCACCTCCCTGGTCACACCCCTTCCTTTCTCCCCTTCTACCGGTAGTAAAGAACCATATACCTATAAAGAGAAATGTTTTACTAACGAAAACACCTGATAACGACGATAATTCATTGAAACCTGGTCGTATTACCTTTTATCCTGTAGAATTTGTAAAAGTTAGCTGATATATTTGCTGAATATGGAGTAGAGAAAAGTTGCTTGAAATAGAGTTTTATGTAGGTATTCAGGAAGCATCAATTTCGTCGGAGAATTTCCGTCGGGGTTCGGACATGATAGGATCATGGCTTGCCACTGCACGCGACGACCTCCCGGAAGCACTGTCTGCCCACGTTCGTCTCCTAGTCTCGAGGCTGAAGCTCTCCAAGTTCTAGTGCTCTGAGGCGTCTATGAAAATCATCTACCATCCTTTCCTTCTTTTATATTAGCTTCCGCTGATACTCGTGAATGTCAGTCCATTTTGGCTGTTCCCTTTCTAAAAGTACTAGTAGATAAGCTCCGAACCACCGATCTGTCAACAATTCTACCGGATTGTATCCACCTGTTGTCTATATTGATCTGTAAATCAGCAGGCCTAGGAAAAAAATGATCTTCCTTTTTAGGATATTTTAGCAAAATTATCTGGATTTTAGTGACTTTTTTCTGGATGCCACGGACTTACCAAGAAAGCCTGGAGGTCGGAGGCATAGGCGTACGTAATTCGAGGGTGGCAAGGGGAAGAAGTTGCCAAACAATTTGAAGGGAAACCATCTTTGTTAAATTTCAAAAAACTCGGAAACACATAGTTTACTGTGACCTTTTTCGTTATTCTGCTTAATTTATCTAAATGAAAAATAAATTAAAGTGATTAAATGGAACATTAAATGGACATAATTCCATTAATTGCGTCATCAATATAAAAAATTATATTAACAATAATTCTTCCGTCGCCAATCTCTCCGTCAATTTAATTCAGTATTCTACCAGCTGATTGTTAGATAAAGGCTTTGAAATCTACCTATCTGCCCGGACCACCGCTAATCTCTACTCCACCATTATAATGCTCAAGTTACTCCCATAAACAGAAAACCTTGAAGTGGCAATCAATGTCATCGCCATCAAAATATTTAATGAAAATTGCAATGATTTTAAGAAATGGCCAGCGCATTGCTAAGGAAAATGCACCGAAGGTTGGTAAGGCGTTTTCCAAGGGTACAGAATTTCTAGGAGGTTTCCAAACATGAAACTCATGGTTTGAAGTTGAAATAGTTGGAAATAACAATACAAATAAATAACAATACAAATTAAACACTTTTTTCTGAGCTTTTAGTGGTATGATTGATAATATTAAAAATTAAAGCGACTATTTGCTTGATAAGTTTCCGCAGTAAAATTTCATTGAATAAAACAGAAAGGTTAGCACAGAAGATCTGAGAAAAAACATAAAAAAACCGAACCGGCTTCACCACGGTTTCCGGTAATATTTGAATGGCAATACTATTTGGCAATATTTTTAATGAGAGAAAACTTCTCTGGAGGGAGCAAATGAATGTGCCAGGAACAGATAAACATAAATACATATTTCAAAGTAAATGTATATACTTAAAGTTCATCTCTGGGCTCCCCTTGAAACTTACTCTTCTTAAATTGTCTTCGGTGCTCGTCCGTAGTCCCTTTTCAAAAGTCAACAATTGTCGGCAATCATAATCACAGTCATGTTACCTTGGTATCTCTTTTCCATTACTTTTATATCCTAGTGGAAGCGCTCGCCATATTCTTCCGGAAAATCACCAGGGTTGTGAGGAAAGTAATTTAGATGAGCACAAAGAAAGTGGAATTTGACGCTCATGTAGCAACCAAACAGTAAATAAGAGTCCAAAGTCCTCTCGAATAGAATGGTGTCATTCGATTGCGTTTACATAACAGTTTTGTTAATTATAAAAAAAGTCAATCATTAAAATGACGCATCTGCACAGAAGATCTTAAAATTTCTATCTCGCGACAGAAAATCTCTTATTTGATGCTATTTTGATGAATAAGCAAAGAGAAGTGTCATTTGCGGATATAAACATTTCGTAAGTCTCAAAACGCCACAGGGATAATTAAATCTTAATTTCATTCGCTTGCTCTTCACTTTTCGTCGCGATGCCCTGGTGAGGGCAGCACTGAATAGCGACCGTAGTGTCAACGAGGTATTATACTCATGTGAATGCGGGCATAAGGATTCCGATCGCATAGTGGGATGCGGCCTTAAAGACTTCTGAAGGCGCTCTCCAAGATTATTCACGAGGCAAGGCGACCGCGAAACGATTCATGCGACCCTCGCGGCAACTGGCGGAGTGTAGTAGGATCTTATTCCCTCTCCCTCCCCATTCCCACTCTCAAGTTTCCCCCTTCCCTCCCCTTCCCGCCCTACCACCCTCCCTCTACCACCACTCACCTTCGAGGTGAAAGTCCCACCCCCCCTGTCCCCCTTTCATCTAGGGAATCGGAGCGAGGGCCCGTCCGGGAGTCGATCCAAGGTACTCCCCGCTCTTCGATCCGCCGCCCCAGAGTCCGAAATAGACTCCTCGAGGTTCCGTCGATGTGCATTGTGTGTCGCGAATGCACGGACGAAGATATTGATTTCGAGAGCGGAAGGAGAAATGGGTTGTGACGGCGGAATCGGAGACGGGCTTATCAGAGCGAATGCGAGGCTTATGAGGGGTGACCTCTGGTGACAGAAGGAGAGAATACAATGAAATACACACACCTTTCAACCCTGAAAACAAAATGTAGGAAATCGACGCATATGCTTACATATCTTGCTCTGGAAGATTATACTCATGTCTCAAAATCAAAGATATATTTTTCATTATACTTAAAAATCCTCTCCTATGGTTGCAATCCTAGGATTGGTCTGCAACAGCTTTCCATTTTATCCGATCTCGGGCCAATCTTTTCACTCACTGTTCGATTGTCAACCTAGTTCCTTCATCAACTGTCCCATATAGTCCAGTCCAGGTCTGTCCCTCTGGTTTTTTCCCTCTGCTGTACCTTATAGTATGGTCTTAACCAAGCTTTCGTATCGGAGAAAATGGCCAATCCAGGTGTTCCTTCTCTTATTTAGCATTCTGAGTAGACACCGTCTTTCCCCTATCCTCTTAAACACCTCCTCGTTCGTGACTCTTGCCACCCAGGGTATTTTCAGGATTTTCCTGTAGCACCACACTTAAAATGCCTCCATTCATTCCTTCTCTCTCTTTCAAATTGTCTAGTAGGGCGATTACGGAACTCATAACGTCCCTAAATCGTCGTTACTGAACGCCGGTCGGGAGGCATAACGTCGGTCGCGATTACGGATCGGATGTTATCTCTTCGCCGGCGGTGCATAACGCCAGCCGTGTTGTGGACCGCACTGAGCGATTACGGAACTTGGAATGGTCGCTGCATAACGTCGCAAACGGGACGTTACACACCACAAGCTAGGGACCCGGTCTATCACAACGCCTGAAGATCCGTAATCGCTGGGGTCGAAGTTTTTTGGCGTTCCAGACCGCGGCGGTGTGTAACGCCAGATTTTCTGTAATCACCCTACAGGTCTCTCTACCATAGAGCAGAACGCTCCATACGAAAGTCCTCAATAGCAATTTATTAATCCTTAAATTAATGTTGTTGGCGGTGAAGAGTTTTTTTTTCTTGTTGAAGGCTAACTTGGCCTGGTTAATGCGGCTTACTATTTCCTTCTTGCTACTCCCATCTCATGTTATTTTGCTTCCCAAATAATCTCGTCCACCGTCTCTAGTGGACCTTCTCCTAGAACCAGCTCTACTCTCGTCCCGTGTCTGCTTACCACCATCACTTTAGTCTTGTTCTTGGTTATTTTCATGTTATTTCTTCCATTGTCTCTTTCAGCTCTTCCACGCTTTCCGCCAGTAGTGCGATGTCGTCGTATATCAATACTTTAAAATAATTGTATCAATCACGGAAAAATTGGAATGTATACACTGAGATATATTTCAGCCATGATGACGTCAACACACTGATCCCTGGGTTGAGAAAGTGATAAAAATGAGAAGCGGAATATGAAAAAGTTTATTTTCATCTCACTATTAAAGTTCTGCCACCTGACGTACCCGACAAGACACTTCTTTGGGTTATTTAATTGCAGCACATTTTAACCCACTGTCACCAAGCTAGACGTGAAATTGAAATGAATGTAAAATTAATTTACTAAATATTAACCCTTTGAATGAAGTCTCAATTGAAAGAGGTAGTTGCCGTTGAAGAAATTCGCAGATGAGTAAAACCTTAAGGGGAGTGAAAAGTACTGGAAAATCGCAACTATAGATTGACGAATTAGTCTGGAGAAATACAAAGTAAAACAGAGAAAAAAGATAAAAAAGTTCCCAACAACGCATTGAGGAACTTCAAGCAAAACGCGTAGACCTACAATCAAGGAAAGAAAAAAAAATCGGCCGAGGCTCATATGTCAGAACATAGAACCTAATTTCAAGGAGGATAATGACTCTGACATGAAATAACTCTTGCAAGACTCAAAGAAAGGGGAATATGAAAGCAACTTTAACTAAAGAGAAGGTGAAGCTGTAAAAATACTTTGATTTTAAAAAATGTTGGACCTTTACTGAGAAAAAAATGCTCCGTGGATAACAATCATCTCAAGGGATAATGAATAGGCAAAAAAAAAACAAAAAAATCAACGAGGAGGCTCGCGAAAAGAAAAGGCCAATTGTTAATAATATTAATCAAGAAAAAAGAAAAAGTGACGCAATAAAAGCAGTTAAAAACGGTTAGAAGTGATGTAATAATGCCCAAATTGTAACTGAAAATAATCTGCTGGGCGTACTAGGCCGAGACATACTTTTTACCAGCAGCACTGGTGAGTGGCCCTTGAATCAAATTTAAAATAATTTACAATTTTCGAATTTTTTCTGCGAAAGAGTTCGCCTAATGGCGAAGTACATCCACGGTTGAGCGACAGATGAACGGGATTGGCTTGGAAAAAGTACTATATTAGGATTAATGCGCTCATGAGTGATAGTCAAGCATTATTCAGTTCTGAAGGACCATATTCTGGAAGCAGGCTTGACCGTAGACTAGTACATATAGTCTCCGGGAACACCTTCGACATAATCCCCGTTTAGGAGATTTCGGGGATGTTATAAGATTTTGAACTCCAGGAAGCAGATGGCTGAGGTTCAATAATTTTAACTTTATACTTCACTAAGCATAGACGTACTTAAGGTCAGACGCCCTCAAATGAGCCCAAAAATTGGTGACCAATTTTAGTTAAAAACCCTTCCCTGAACGTGCTGTGAAGCCCATACCTTCATTTCATTTCATTTATTTTTCAACAATTTCACATCAATGTTCCATCGTCAGGCACATGCCTGTCGACGGGACATATGTAAAACTAAACATAATAATATAATTGCGTTTCTTCTTTTACAGTATATTTCTATCGACTTCTCGCTTAAAAAATCCAATTCAAAATATCGAGTATAGGTCAGTGTTAGTGATTCAAACAATCATCCCTTGCCAACGTTTCGGAATTTAATGAATTCCATCATAAGGGCTACACAAGAAGAAAAATGTGAGGGTAAAACGATTAAATTCCGAAACGTTGGCAAAGGATGATTGTTTGAATCACTAACACTGACCTATACTCGATATTTTGATTTGGATTTCTTCTTTTACCAACAAACTATAGCAGCTCAGGCTCATATACTTAAGAAAACATCAATAGAAATGCACCTTGCTAAAAAAATAACAGCAAAAATAACGGAAAAAAACAACAACAATAGAAATGCACCTTGATAAAAATACTCTTCAAAAATTCTATTAACATTTGTCTCTGTAGAACCCTTTTTACAATTTTTTTGAAACTAATTACGTTTTCTTCCATTTCTTTCTAAAACTCTCCAAAATATTTATTTAATAATTTTGGGAGAATATACTGCCTATCACGTTCACCATATTTATAATTCGTGGAAAATAATTTTAATTACGACCCCTGTTGACGAGGTACTAGCCGATCATTTAGTTTTCAGATCTTTTCATTTCAACCCTCTTCTGCGACTCTCTTCTTCACCTGCCGTGTTATGGTGTACGGGTGTTGAGAGTTGGAATGGTGACGTGTATTGTGGGAGTGTATTTAGATGAGCTCACTTTATATTGTGGCCGCTTAATGTGCGCGGAAAGTACGAGTTTTTGTTCCTATATGTTCAGAAATATATCTCTCTTATTTTATCGCTTCTGTTGGACCTAGAGATATAGTATGGCGTCAAAATGATATTCTCTGTGTCGCTTCAAAACAACACAGTTTTGAATTTCTCAAGAAAACTGAGACTAGCGTGTAACCTCTATGTCTCCAGCAGATCTCAAACTTATCCCTCTAAAAGCTGTGAAACATTATGTGTTCGCTCGCAGCAGTGTTTAATCAAGAGCGCAGGTTTCCTTTGTATTTTATTAAATTTTTTGGTTAAATCTTTCTTTCAATGGTCCCAAATGCTCGCGGCGTATTCGAGATGTGACCAAACCAGAGCGAAGCAGTACTTCTCTTTTACTTTCTCATCCCGGGATCTTCCTATTATGAACTTGATAAATACTAGTTTTTTAATGCTGTACCGTGTATGTTTTTGCACGTGTGCTCTTGACGCTTCCAAGCACTTTGAGGAGCGCAGAAATCGTCAAGGAGGATTTGACAATTTAAGCGGGAGAAAATTAACACGCCAAATTTTTGCGATGTTGGTACTTGCGAAAATTGGATTGCTTGAAACTGCTAATTTTACATTTCATGTTTTTATTTGCTCAGGGAATCGTGATTGGTGTAACAGCAGAGCGGAAAACAAAGGCGACATCAATTGCGTGGGGCAACCTGAGAAACTCATAAAGGGAGCCTTCCAATCCCGGACGTCGAGCACATAACTTCAAATGGAAGGTATTTGAAAAATAGCATAGTCAGTTTGTAAAGCACGAAGGGGAGGGAAAGAACAGAAGTGGACGGTATTTTCATAATAACGGTTTAATGTAACATTGATAATTAGCATTGTAATTTTGACAATTCGAGCCAGTTTTCTAGGGCTAAGAGCAATAAATTAACTGGCTTAGCTAACCTCAAAAGGCAATGGCTTGATGAGTTTGTATGTATCTATATCTACATATACATACATACAAGCCTTCACGAAGGCCTTCGGCAGGGGGTGAGTATCATATTCACTATGATGTACATGTCATTATCTCCAACGTGCATAACACTATCGGCATGCTACCAATGCTACAGAAACTATTGAATTAATTTATAACGTAACTACGTAAACGAGATACAAGAGTCATGCAGGGATCATGCCAAATGTTATGATTGTACTGCGTGGCAGATTAGAAAACAAGCATAAGGGAGTAAATCAACTAATCAGCTAGACTACCTGTCGAGAAACCTACTCCAAATTTGTATTGGCCGAAATTGTGGTCTCATATCGATTGCGGTAAAAAAAGACCTTTATAACCCGTCTGTTCCGCCGTCTATTCCCATAATTTCACTAACATGATCTGAACTACCGTGGCATTTTGGACATCGTAAGATATTAGTAACGTTGTCGGAAAATAAATTAGTTTTGGATTTACATTAAAGATTAAGTCTAATTTTTAATCGGCGATGTATAAGCTTATAAACCCTGGTCATAAAGATTTAACCAAAAAATTAATAAAATACAAAGAAATGCTGAACGCTTCGTTAAAAACTGCTACGAGCGAACATGTGTCTCAACACTTTTAGAGGGATTAAGGTGGGAGCCGTTAGAGACTCGGAGGCTACTCGCTAGGCTTGGGTTGCTTGAGAAATTCAGAACTGGTGTGTTTCAGAGCAACACAGAGAATCTTACCATAATGCCTCAATGCATATCTAGTTCTGGTAGAAGCGATAAAATAAGAGAGATACATTGCCGAAGAGATAGGTCCAAAAATTGGTTTTTTCCGTGGACAATAAGTGTCCATAATGAAAACTGAGCTGCTCTAAATACACTCCCACAATACACGTCACCATTTCTCTTCCTCAAACCTTACTCCTCACATCTTTACACGGCTGGTGTCCTAATACCCCCTGCCACACGCCCAGGCGCGCAGGGTAGTCTGTAGATGTAAGTTAACCCCTTTCATGTCGTGCCAATCTCGATAGCTTCTTTTCTTTTTCAAGAAAAAAATTTCAAATTATGTGTTTGCAGTTATTAAATTCACCTGCCGAACTTCATATTCAATTAAGGTATGAAGGTACTCCTCCTTACAAGGGCATATTCTTTTGCGTCGCCTAATTTACTGCTATCGCTTTTGTAAAGTTTTAGTACAATCAGTAACGGGAAATAAATGCCATTGGCAACATTGCGCGGACGAAAATCACAAAGTACGATATGCAGCATAGTGGTAGGATTTCAGGCTTTCCCGGTGTAGGGCTCCCGGGTTACCAGACGGGTGATGGTGGTTTGTGGCACCCTTCAGATAACACCCGGAGAGTTCAAAATCCATGCATCATAGCTATTTTCGTTCAATAGTCTTTCCAGCGAATTTTCCGACTATTCTGAGACCATATCATGCATTATAATTAACTGTGCGACTGACCCTCGTTGAATACATTGAGGAAAATTTGAGGTCACAGAGGAAAGGACATGATTCTCTTTTTAATGAAGTTTACTGACTCATAGCAAATAGCACTCACATATATCCTTCTGGCCCCATTGTCTTCTGGGGTAGGTAGAGTAAAAAAATAATTTTCAGTGATAGGCTTGGAAAGCTGGCTTTGCGTCATCTTCTCAATACTGCCATATCTGTGCATTCCACTCTTGCCTGAGTAACCCTCGTGCATGACTTCATTTTACCTGTAAATCAATGAATTTTGTCTCATTTTTAATAAATTATCTCAATCTTTCAAAGACACCAAAGTATCAGCCCCTTACCGAAATACCATCCGAGATTTTTGACGAAATATACCAGCCCTTTTACATGGAAATTGGTACGTTTATGCATTCCAGAGAGACGTTATTTAAAAACTGAGGAATATCCAACTCTTATTTCTCGTCAAAAAATTAGTAATGTGTAGTTTGCATAAAATCTCGACTATTTTTGAAAATAAATTGTATTGTCACCGCAGTAATATTTTTCAGAACCTCAAAACATCCGTTGTAAAGGAGTTTTAAACGTACTGCGTGAAAAAATTATTCAAATCATGCCAAAGAGATTTTTTCCTCACATTTGCCCATCCATTTACTTTCTCAGTCTACACCTATTCAAATAATTTCATATTCCTCGGTAGTATAGTGGTCAGTATCCCCGCCTGTCACGCGGGAGACCGGGGTTCGATTCCCCGCCGGGGAGATTTTTTTTCAACTGGGCGGAAACGATAAAAGTTCAAATTTTCGCCTTAGTATAGAGCAGATTATTTTCTGACTTCATGAAAAATGTATCCACCAATGCACACGAATTTTCAAACATTAGCCCTCGAACCAATTATGCCCAAAAAGTAAATATTATGTTACTGAAAGATGAGGAAAAGGTAGATGATAGTTTTTGACCTTACTTGATAAAATTCCATGATATCGGGGATAGAAGAATCAACACTGAATCAGTGCAGAATTAACACTGAATTTCAGTGTTAATTATTCTCTCCCTGATGAGGAAAAAGGATTACAAATCTCATTTATTCTTGATCGAAGCGCTAAGAACGCGTCATAAAGGAGAAAATGTAATTGATGGTCGTAAGCAAAACTATGAGCGACATAAACTTCAGGAAAAAATCCTTGTGAAGGATGTTTCGGCGTGATGAATGTGTGGTTGGGTCCTTGAAGTGAAAACATCACCACACTTCGGTGACCTGAAGAAGCCGACTGCAACGAATGGGAAAATATCGCCTCAGTACACTGGACAAACGTGAAGGAATACCCGGGAGAACATTATCTACACATTCTAGGAAAAACACCATAGAATGTTCCTAAATGAATGAAAAAATTCAGAGAAAAGAAAAGCAAAAGTCATTTCAATGATATAAAAAACAAGAATGCGCAGTAAAAAATTAATTTCAATAAAATGAACGATCAACACGACAAACCAAATGCAATAACTTCAACGGAAAAGACTATTAATACTCCTCTGTTTACGCCGGAAAATATTACTAGTTGAAATAAAGTGGAACGGTGATACACGCAGACGTTAAGTAAGAAGGTGACTCATTGAAATGAAGCGCACAGTAAAATCGCCGAAAATAAAATGGCGTTCGTGTTATCGCTGATGGAATGGCGTGATCTCTTAAAATTTGTGTTCTGCCAAACATTCGATCTTCTTTCAGCGACTGGAGGTATCAATGAATCATCATTGTATGTCCGAGAGAATCCTCTGCGCGATTGACACATCCGCTAGAACAGAGGCGGTCATTGTGATATTTTCGCACGTCCCGTGCGATAAACGTGATCACATTTTTCCTCGTTATTTATTTTTATAAAGTAGTCTGTAAGAGGGTGCTACAGAAACGTCGTCTTATTCACACAACACCATCACTCTAATTGAGCCAGAAATTAATTATGGATTAAATGAGAATCAATTCAGATAGGAAAGGAAATCAAACACCACAGAAACGTCTCCCATCCACTTCAGCTTGGCTTGCCAAGAAATATCTCCCGTGTTAAATATCGCTATCTTCTATGCGCCACTAATGAGCAATTGTTTCTCTTCACAAAGTTTTGAAAGAGTTGCACTGAATCGAACATGGTGATAAATGAAAAATGTTATTGTAGAATTAAGATAAGCATTATCAAGATTTGTAATGGATAACTGTCTTTTTGGTGCCAGAGGTTAGTGTTATGTTCCACGATGAGAGAAGAAAAATTTATACCAAAGGCAGGACTCGAATTCACAACCCTTGAATTGAAAGGTCGACGCTCTACTTGATTGGCTACCACCGCAGAAACCCAAGTATATACAACCATACCTACGAAGAACCGTGCAAGCCACTACTTGGGTGTGTGGCACGTGGTTATTCTTCACCAGGCATGCGGTACTCATCCCAGTTCACATCAGAAACTCCCACGTTTCCCCGGCCGCTTGGACCAGATCAAAAGCAGAGCGGACAACAATGCACTGTCAAACCAGAAACCATGAATATACATAATGTATTGTTGACTCGTCACCAAAAACTGTTGTCTTGGATTACGTAAACAAACAACCATTTCGATTGAGTCGCCGTCTAGTGATGAAAGACGGCAGTTCAAATATAAATACAGTCCACAGATCGTAAATAATCACGTCTTACCGGTTTTAATTACCAGTAATCATAATGCAGTGGATAAAAAAATGTAGCACTACTCGCGGGACGTAATTACATTCTTTTTAGCATTGTCCGGTCTGCAGATATATTTAATTCCTCTCCAAGTTTAATTACACAAATGTACAATGAACTTCTTAGCACTTCGTGAATATGTACGGTAATTAAATAATAATACGAGGTGAAAAAAGTGAAATGAATTAGAAGATTGGGTACACAAGTGAGAAGAAAAAAGTGAGCTTCAAGCGGTGATCAAACACTTATATTTAAAAGGCTTAACACCAAAAGAGATCAAAGCAAAATTGGATGAAGTTTATGGCACATATGCTCCTGTATTTGTAACTGTTTACAATTGGATAAATGAGTTCAAACGTGGCCGTACATCCACTAAAGATGAGAATCGTTCGGGACGTTCAGTGGAAGTGACTACTCCCAAAATGACTGATAAAATCCAAGATATAGTTTTGAGTGATCGACGAGTCATAGTGTGCGAAACAGTTGAGGCCACAGGCATATCGCAAGGTAGAGTTTTTTCAATTTTTCACGGAAAATTGGGGGTGAGAAAAATTTCGGCATGATGGGTGCCGCGTTTGCTCTCAATGGAGAATGAACGCAGTCGTGTGGTGGACTCGAAGGCTATTTTGGCGCTTTTCCTTCGCAAACCTGACAAATTTCTGCATCAATACATACCCGTGGATGAAAAAATGGATAAATTATTACACTTTACAGACAAAGGAACAATAAAAACAGTTGGTTTTTGTGGGCGAACGGTCTCAGAAGAAGGCGAAAACGGTGAAAGCAGCCGGCAAGGTGATGGCCACGGTTTTTGGGATGAACACGGAATCATCTACACCAATTCCTTGGAAAAAGGAAAAACAATAACTGGAGTGTATTATGCGTCGTTATTGCACCGGCTGAACGAAGGAATAAAAAAAATGTCCTCATTGAAAAAGAAAAAAAGATCCTCCTTCATCAAGACAATGCATGGGTGCACACCTACGCAGTTTCGATGGCCAAGATTGTGGAATTAAAGTTCAAATTATTACAACATCCACCGTATTCATCGGATTTGGCCCCCAGTGACTTTTTATTATTTCCAGACTTGAAAAAATGGCTCGGCGGAAAACGGTCCATGTCGAACGAGGTCATCGCCCAAAGGGATACCTATTTTGAGGAACGTCCAAAATTCTAATTTTTGGACGGCTTAAAATAGTTGGAGAAACGCTTAAAAAAGTGTATTGAGTTAAAGGGAGATGACGTTGAAAAATACAAAAAAAGTTAACGCAAAATAATTTATTTTTCTATATTTTTTAAAGGACTTATTGAACGACCCACGTAAAAATGCAGTGATTATAATCTTTATTTATATTGTATAATTTAAAAAAATATATCTTGACGTTACCGCGACGATTCTTCTTACAACACCTGTGTTTTCGGCGTATCAAACTGCGTTATAGAGCTGATCCGTTTAATATGGCTGATTGCGCGTTAAACAGCTTCTATACTCCCACTATGCTGCCGTGTCGGGTATTACCTTCTTAAATCTATAGATAATAGTTCTTGTACCTCAGATAATCATCAATCGCCTGGACCGTGAACTAGCTGATAATCAGCCTCTCAGTTTGCGCACCCTTGGGGATGAGAATTCTTCAGAGATCCTTAGTCAAAGAAGAATTATGATACTGACGTGGAAGACGGTGAATGTACCGATGCAATATTTTATTTGTTTTCAGAAGTACTCATTATGGATGGGAAATGGTTGTTCGAAAAGTTGCTCAAGGCAAAATTTTGCCTCGAGAATGGAGTATGAGTAGAACTCCGGAACGTCAGCTGTAAAAAACTTATCCCTGTGAAAGACCCGAGAAGACTTCCTCCAAATTAAATTCATATTCCTATCACAGCTTTTTTAATGATTGCAGAAAATATTCGTTGAAAATTATCGAAGCAACTATGCTAATGTATTTGCAGTAGGGTCAAAATCATTCAGAATCGAGCGATCGATCTCATGTCCCCCTCTAGTGATAGTATTGTGCATTAATTCGAAGCGCTAGCATATGCATGCAGTGACTAAACATGGGAGTCGGGTGTCGCGTGACGGAAGCCTTTCGAGAGACTTCCTACAAGGAATAGAAGTTTTCCACTTAAAAAATATTAATTACCGAATACATTACCTTTGGTTCGATCTTATCGTGTATGAATAAAAATGAAGAGAATAGATAGTATGATGTCTTTGCTTTTTTTCTTCTGAAAAATGCTCTTACCCCAAGCTATGCTATATACCGTGGATTTTACTGAATTAGGAGCTCGCTTGCGAGGTAGGAACATTCATCGCAATTTGACTACTCTACATATCACCCTGCAAGCCTACACATGGGTGTATGGCACAGGGCGAGTTATCAGTTATCACCAACATTCACGATATGTACACGTGTACCATAATAAAGTTAACGAATTAAATTGTTAAATAAGGCATGGCACCTAATAACGAAACATTTAAATAAGGGATCTATAAACGGAAAATAGCTCTACTGCATCGTCAGGTACACTGGTTTTTACCTGACGAGGAAACATAGATGTTAAACGCGTCGTACAAATTACCGTATAAACTCGTGTAAGAGGCGCACCTTTTTTTCCATGAAATCGCAGCCAAAAATGATGGTGCGCCTCTGACAAGAATTCCCGCTCTTCATCGCTTACAGCAAAATATAATATGCAAAAGTTAAATACAGTTAAAAGACCTATACTCACAGCAACTACAACTTATGCATAAGGAAAATGGTGGGGGAAAACGGCATTAAAAAAAGGTGTGACTGTCCAGAAGGCTTTGATAATGGCCGAAAGTTCGAAGTTAGGTCCGCAAAACCTCGCGATAGGAGGAAAAAAAGCTCCAAAATTTTTGCTTCAACTTCGACGCTTAAAAAGAGGGGTGCGCCTCTTACACGCGTTTATACGGTAAATCATTGTACAAAAGAGCGAAGTACTCTTTTCACCAAAGATACTTATATGTATTAAGTTCTTCTACAAAGTGACGCATGATGTTTTCAAGTTTAAAGTTTACGAAACAACGAACAATACCGCATTGGCAAGAACCTACAAAAACTTGTTAAAAGGGGAACTTTCACCAACATGCATTACAAAAAAGTATATGCTATCAATGATTGAGAAATTCTTTGTGTTGATGTATTTTACAAATACGTAAGCGATCAGAGATGCAAGGGTCTTCACGTTGTATGCACCCAACTTGCTTCCTCTGACAATGTCTCCAAAATGAGGTCCCGTTTACCTAAGGGGAAATAACACTATCTTGGGAATTAATTAGTGGGATGCCCATTCAAATAAATAATCATAGGCAGAAATAACTGCTGACAGCCATAGCTACCCAGGTAATATACCATTGAATCAGTGACTTCACATAATCTAGAAAGGATGCAATCTTGCACCAAAATCGGGGTTCCCCGGTACAAAAAAACATCATATTGGTTCCGCAGTTGCATCTTCATATCCCTCACGGTCGATATTTCTCAAACTATGCCCTGCGAAACTCTGGTGTTCTGTGAAAACATGGAATAGTTTTATGCTCTTCAACGTACACTGAATCAATTCGTGGAGTAGAGTGTTAGATGATAAGAAAAAACAGAGAACTACGAAAAAGTTATGCCGATCCTGACGGGTGAAGGCCTTTGGGGAGATATAGACTCCGATGGGGAGACCAGGTGGGAAAGGACCTGAGAAGACTAGGAGCAGGAAAGGAGACTGCTGAAGAGTCGTTCCGTTAAAATTTCCGGATTTATGAAGTGTTCAATTGCAGAAAAAGCTTTAAAAAGTTCTGATATAGGTTTCAGTTTCACGGGAGAAGTGGTTCCACTATCGAGGTAGATGGAGAGGGCATTACGTTTTCAAACTGCGCCCTGTCAACCGAAATAACTACCATATTGGCTATCCCTGCTCTTTTCTTACTTCCCTCTGGATAGCGCGACGGTGTGGATGAGTATTTTTATAACGAAAGAATCCTCCATCTCTTTAGTGGTTTGCGAGCTAACTTTGTGGCATTGAGAATTCATATTGAGATGAAATAAATACACTTTTTATAATCCACACAAAATTTTAATGGTATGAGCCCGACCGGTTTCACCACCTTCGTGTCATTCTCACAGGACTGTACAATTCGTTTTTTCGGCGAAGTTTAGTACTGAAAAAAAATGGAGTGTATATTTTGAAGTGTGACACACAGGGCTGAAATTGTTTTCATGTGGGACAGACAGGACGAAGCTTCAGCTCCAGGGCAAAAGAACACTTTAACTCTTTTATCAATTGTGACAACAAATCTGTTTTCGCCAATCATTTAGCAAATTTTAATCATGAGTCTGATTTTAAAGTGGATGTTTTACATGTTGTCGACAAAGGTGCCAAGGTGTATTTTATTGAGAACTTTGAAATTATGACGCACGCTGAGCAGTTAGGTTTCGATTTGTTGAATGACTTGGTACCATTACATCATTCTCCCCTCTAACAAGTTCCTGTCCCCCCCCTTTCCAGTAAATATTTGGTTACGTCCACCTCCAGCCCGATGCTTCACACTTAACCTTCATCCTTAGTCATACTTTTCACAACCCCAATTTCCCCCCTCTTCCGACATAAAATATAAATACGTGCTTGCCAAAAAAACGAATTGTATAGTCCCTTGAGAATGACATGAAAGTGTTGAAACAGGTCGGGCTCAACGAATTCTTCTATCCCTCATACCAATAAAGTTTTGTGTGGATTATACAAAGTGTATTTATTTCATCTCAACATGAAACCTCCATCTGTTTTAAATTGAAGGCAAGTGACTCTTGTAACATACATTGGCTTCTCAGTGTTCTGGACTCAACTCGATTTTACCATATTTTTCACCGGGAATGTGGAAACTTACTAATATAAATGAACGAAAAACTCTGCGTAAGGGAAATTCATATTAGAGAAGTAAATTGACGCTAATTTCCAGGAGGTTATCGATTTAAAGCATCGTAAAGTTGCAAAATGAATGCCTCAGCCCGCAAGTGCTCCTAGAAAATCGGGCGTTTACAATGATAGCGGACAGGCCAAGCCCACAATATTGCTTAAATCATTGGCCACATTAGCAAGCTCGCGTATCACCCCTAGTCACTTAGTCACTGGAGGCTAAGCTAGATGGAAGACAAAGTAGAGGTAGACCAAGATAAACGCGGATAGGAGCAATAGAAAAGAATGGAAAGAGAGGAGAAAAGACGGAGATGTAGATGAGGATTCTGGCGAGGGGCCGCGCGTGGGAGGGGTTAAGTTTCCGACGCTAATGACTCATGGTAAAAAAGATGCCGAGCGGATATCTTACACAGGAATTAAATGGTAAGCTCTCAGGAGGGTGGTTATAAAAGAGGGATATGAAGAGCACAAGGGGAGAACGGCCAATAAAAACTGTCTTTTTTCGCAAAGAATTCATTTGAAACTGGGCAGGAGAGTGATTTTAAGCCGCTTATTTTACGTGGAAATGACACTGGCGCTAGTGACTAGTAAGACTCCATCTACCTGAATAGGTCCCTTAAAGTATTTGCCGATAACTGGCAGAAACCAGCTTATTTTACGGCAGTACTACTCTACCTGACCTTGCCCGCAATCCACCTGATACGAGCACGGTGTAGTACGAGGCACTCTACCACTCCAAGGCCACCGCAAGTGCTACGCGCGGCCAGGGTCGAAATCCTATCTCGGGAAATGTTTTCGCCGCAATTATCGCCACTTAATCCATCCAGTTCGCTGCCAAGCATCAGGCATGTCTCAATTTCCCTCTCCAGTCATGCGAAAAGTCCCAGGCTGTCCGTTGACTCTCCGTGGTCTTCCTAAATAGCGTTCAGGTTACTCCACTTAACGCTCTATGAGCAACAATAAGGAATAAAAACACATACCTAATCTTCTCGCGTTTGCAGCCTTTCACTCAATTCAGAATCTTTTATAAAAAAAGCCAATTTAATTTCGAAGGTCAGTTAGATAAGCCTTACCTTGTTCTTCTGTCTTACAGCGTGACAGTTCAATGCAATCTGGGCGATTACTTTCACAGTGTTTACACACTGACTTTTCAAGAAGCTTAAGGAATTCTTGAAAACCGCCCACGATGCATTTCAGCGAGGGCTGTCGATAGGAGTTTTCCAGAGTAGAAGACGGATGAGATGAATTTTCAAGTCTATGCGGTTCAGTAGATTGGAGGTAATATCGCGTTCTTTCCTCTGCGGCCGTATCCACAGCCCTTAAATAAACCCTGCATAAATCCCATTATAATAAACCCTTATATGAAGCCCTTGACCTTAAAGAGCAGGTTAAGTCGCCGGATATGGAAGTTAAACTATTGATTAATATCAAACATCCCTCCATAAAAAAACTGTTTGAACGAAAACACCGAAAGTTTTCACCGCACAATTTCTCCACGTTTTTTATAAATATGCCTGAGGGACGCGTTTCCGGAAATAGAATATAATACGTCCATTACGCTAGCAATTGAAAGAACAAACATGGAAATACATTTTAGAGGAGAATTTTCCACTTGTTCTAAAAAAATCAGCTTACTACCCATATCATTTCCATGTAAAATAAGCGGTTAAAATCACTCTCCTGCCCAGTTTCCATTCAATGCCTTGTGAAAAAAGACTAACAGTTTTTATCAGCCGTTCTCCCCTTGTGCTCTTCATATATATTACTTCTTTTATCACCACCATCCTCAAAGCTTACCATTTCATTCCTGTATAAGATATCCGCCCGGCTTCATTTTCCCCTTGAGTCATTAGCGTCGGAAGCTTTAGGATTCCCTCCCACCTCGTGCGGCCCCTCGCCAGAATCCTCATCTACATCTGTCTTTTCTCCTTTCTTTCCATACTTTTCTATTTCTCCTCTCCGTGCTAATCTTGATCTACCTCTTCTTCGTCCTCTATCTAGCTCAGCCCTCAGTGATTCACTGACTAGGCGTGACTGAGACACAAATCAGTTAATGCGTCACCATGAGTATTCATCAATTCGAAGATTGTTTTGTTACAAATCTCAACTTCATTCTTCTCTCAGCGAAATGCTTCATTCCTATACAACTCTTAACATTGACACCCTTCATAATTTTCCCGGTGCATTCCATTCCCGGTCTTCTTCTGTAATTCTTCTCATCAATTTCTTCTTCCAATATCGTTTTCAATAGACCGTGGTGCGGCGAAATGTGTCCAATAAGTTCGATTCTGCTTGTTCATTACACTTCTTTTCCCTGCAACTCTACTACTAGCATGACTTTTTTCATTGTATAACTAATAAATCCAGGCTTCACTTTGAGGAACCTCTCCATATCGGAAATAAAAAACTTTCAAGTAATGGTCCACTAATATTTTTATTGTTTACAACCCGGGTTTCGTCACATAATGACAATCTGAGTCAAGTCATCTGAAGATGCCATTACGTGACGAAACCCGGGTCGTAAACAATAAAAATATTAGTGGACCATTACTTGAAAGTTTTTGATTTCCGATTTTTTCATTGTGTTTTTCTTCCACTATTTTGTCTTAAAATTCTTTGATAAAACAACATTCCCACAGCTTTCAATCTTTTCGGCTCTGCGGCTGTTAATTTTAAGGATTAATTAACTACACAAATGAAAAAAATAACTTTGTTTTCTTCCATTTATTTTCTTGGTATAACATGTTTCGACTAAACGGTGTCAGGCACCCTCGATACCCGATACCTGACATCGTTCGTTGTCATCATCAGGTATCAACGGTGGCATCAGCTACCAACATCAGGTATCAAGTATCAACATCACGTCCCTTCGGTACCTGATGATGGTACTGTTGCGCGGAAACATTTGTACCAATAAAATAAATCAATGGAAGAAAACTAAGTTATTTTTTCATTTGTAAGAATCAACTTCCACATAGTTGAGCCTGAAACCAAGGAACGTGTTAACTTTTTAGGAGTGAGCTCCCAATGCAAGCTCTAATGATGATTATCAAGTTGAAAGCTTGTTATTTCTGTCTGTCGGGAGACTTCTTAGATTCATGGGGATCCCACTTCCCAGATGATTAAAATCTTCCACTTGCACAAGTTTTTACTATCGAAGTCTGACGGTGTCTCGCTCTTCTTTAATTCTCCCTCGAACCATGATTTTGGTTTTATTCGCAAAAATCTCGAAGTTTATTCTATCGCAGCTTTTTCAATGTATTTTAACTTTCTCACAAGGTTCGACTTCTTCTCGGCCAGAATGAGCAAAGCATAGAATGCAGTGATTTTCTCCATGCACGCGTATTCAGGGGATGCAGGCGAACAATTATTAGTGATAAGTAAACAACTCCACTATCATCAGACTGAGGATATCAAAAGTCCGTCGCATGGATTTGAAAACCGCTATTACCATTAAAACTTGCCCTCACCTTGAAAAAGTTTATTTTTAGCGAGAACTATTTTTCATGGATACCTTTTCTTCAGTCAAAATATTCATAGGCCGTGACACAAAACTAGGTAATTACTAAATTCTGATAGTAAAATCGAAGTCCTTACCCTAGCAAAGTAATCCATGCAATTTAAAATTTCACTTCATCACATGAGAAAGCGTTTCCTGTGTTCTTGGCCAGCGGCTCATTTTTCATCGTGCCATTGCATATTTTACACATATACCATATTCAAGGAAAGCATCAAGTATTTTAATGTCTTCCCTGTTACCAAGACTTATACTTTCCATTCAGTCCATTCTTCCTATAATTTTAGGTCTTAATCTCCAACTTCCTTTGCTAAAATCCCCGGTATATCCAAAAGTCGTATTAATTTAACAGATGTACGACCTAGATGAAGGGTGGGCATTTTAAGCCGCATCGATAGCATAGGTCATCTGCATCTAATGTAATCAGTAATTACAAATGGCCTGGAAAAATATCTAATTTAAAATTTTCATTCAATATTTCACATACACAATGCCATGAAGCTGTTCAGCTAAATTGAGAAATGCATGCAAACGTATCACGCCGTTCTATCTTGGTGTCGGCGCAGAGAAAAGGATTTCAATATCGGTGTAAGGCCTGTAAAATCGGCTATAATTGAGTAATTTCTTCCATTGTACACTGCTCTCGCGTACCTCATATACTTCAGTCACACTCCCGCATTGCTTTCCATAAGCCCTCCTGTTTCTAAGACTCCTATTTTCGTTTTACTCTAGACTAGAAAGTTTCCATACCTTAGAATGTAGGCAAGAGCGAATCGTGAACGCCGCCGACAACTCTCGGAGAACGGTTTGTAATCGACGTTTGAAATTACTTGTTTTTCTTCCTTCGACATGTATTCAATTCCTATCGCCCCTCGCCACCGAGGACGCTCGAGCGATAACACAGTGAAGGGCGATAAAGCCCTGCGTGTTGTCGGCGATTCCCTAAGCATTGCATTGGCTGACTTTTCCCCCGAGGAAAACGGAAAGAGACAACATATCCGAAGGGCCCTTTTCGCGCCTAAACACGGGGCAAGGTAATCCTTAGTGAGTGCTCCCCCCTCATTACGAAAGCGAGCTCTTGATTGGCTAATCAGGGCACCGGCGGATGAGGTCTCCCGCGCGGCTAATTACAGCTTGCAAAAGGGGCGTTTTCGCGGTTGTCCCGAGAAACCTTCCCACGATAGCACCCCTTCAATCTCCGAGCACCAAGCTCTTTCTCACTCTTGTAATTCAAACCCACGACCCACATCGATAAGGAGGAAGGATAATTCAAGGGCGTCATAGCGAATGGCCTACAAATTTGGATAAAAATTTACAAGCACAAGGAGTTAACTAAATGGTTATCGTGAGTTTCATGAAAAGGATCATTGAATGTACATAAACATTGAATCATTGTTTAATTTTGGGAAGCGGGGAAAAACATAAGAGCAGACCAAATGCAATGGCTAATTAGGCAATGAAGCAGATCGATATACAAGGATGCATATTTTTGTCAAGACTGCTCAATATTTTTATGGTTGGGTGTGTGATAGCTAGATCCCTAAGGATAATGTCCATTTAATGATCGAAGATGTAAATGTACGTATTCTGCTGTTCGTGAATGATGCTGTACTGTAGTCACAGAGCACAACAGGGATTATAGAAGGATATTAATTACTGGAAAACTTTTGTGAAGAAACGGAAAGATTGGAGTAGAAGGTAGAAAGCGTGAAAGAACTATTTATTTGTTTTCGACCGCAATGGAAAAGAATTATTGTATGGTGTGGGTTAACTGTGAAATAATTGAACTAATGGATGATTTTGGGCACCTAGGCGGGATGTTTAAGAGATTAAGGCACATGAGAGTGTTAGAAGGAAAGTTTAGTTGACTTAAGGTTGTTTGAACGAAATATCATTTTTCCTAGAAATCAATGTATTTGGTCTCCTTTTAAAGAAAAACATATCACCCTTCCATTGACACCAATAATTCAACCCCTTACTACATTATTTTCTGAGATATTTGCCAGAAAATACCAGCCCTTTTACATGGGAAATGGTACGTTTATGCACTCCAGAGAGACCATATTTAACAAATGAGGAGTTTATTACACCTAGATCTCGTCAAAAATCAACAGTGAGCAGTTAGTATGTTTTCTCAACTATTTTTGAAAATTAATCATACTGTCACCGCAGTAAATTCTTCGGGATCACAATAAACCTTCCGTATTGATGGAGTTTCAAACGTTCCGCGTGAAAAAATTATTCAAGTTAAATACTAATTAAGATATTTTCCTTTGATTAATTAAGATTTCTGTCATGTAATACTATATTATTGCATCATTAATAATGCAATATTTAATTCGTGTGTCTCACAGTTGGTAAAATTAAAACATGCATAGCGAATATGGTCTCTATTATGATTAGGGAACTATCTCGCTCGCACTACCTGAAGAGAGCGTATAGGCACTAACTTGGTGGAACTTATGGATTTCTATATTTGAAAAGAAACCCTGGTACAATTTCCATTCTTTTATTCTCCGCCACCGACCATGGTTTCAGCACAATATACCATCATCAGAATGTGCATCTGTAGAATGTGGCATTTGTGCTTCGGTAATGGACATATTTGAAGGATCTTGCTTGGCTAGTAGGCTTGTAGGTTTGCGTTTGCATCCTAGGGCGACAAGATTATCATTTTTAACCACTACCACCAGTAAAATATACATATATTTTATATCTCGCCGTTGGGTATTTTATTTTAAACGCTGCCAATGAAAAATTTTGTCCAGATTATTCAAATATAATTTGGAAGCACCCTTTTACATGGGAAATGGTACGTGTATGCACTTCAGAGACACCTCAATTAATAAACGAGGAATTTATTACACCTAGATAAGAATGAGATATAGATCGTCAAAAAATCAAAAGCATATAGTTTGTGTTTTTTCCCAACTATTTTTGAACATTAATCATATTGTCACCGCTGTAAATTCTTCGGGATCACAATAAACCTTCCGTATTGATGGAGTTTCAAACGTACCGCGTGAAAAAATTATTCAAGTTAAATACTTATTTAGATATTTCATTTGATTACTTACAACTTCTATCATGTAAAACTATATTATTGCACCATATTTTTTAACAACAATATTTTTTAACCCCACCCTCTCTTTACTTTCCTATGGATGGCCCGACGGAATGGACGAATTAGCGGATGTTAAGAAAGAACGAATGGAGTGAGATTAATGATGATAGAATAGAATAATGAAGAATGAATCAGTTATTTAACTTATTAAAGAAAATATGGGAGAGATTCAGGGAGAGAAGGGTTATATGGAACCTCTATGTAAATGAAAAAGTGGTGATAAGAAATGGGAACAAGTGGGAGGGAGTAGAGGTCCAGAAAGGCGTGAAACAGGGCTGTAACTTATCACCAGTTCTGTTTAACTTGTACATAGAAGAAGCAGTCCAAAAGATACGCCAAAAGACAAGCGGAGGGGTAAAGATACAAGGGGTTAAAGTGAACATGCTAAGATTTGCGGACGACATAGTGATCTTAGCAGAAAGTGAAGAAGAACTACAGAGTATAGCGAAAAATATGGAAGATATAATGGGAAAGGAAGACAATATGAGAATTAACAATAAAAAAACAAAGGGAATGGTTAGCAGTAAAAAGGGATATGTCAATTGTAAAATAAGTATACAGAGCAATAGCATTCAAATGGCCAAGGAATTCAAATACCTGGGGGTAATAATAACAACTGACGAAAAAAGCAAAAGAGAAATTAGAAATAGAATATCCATGGCTATAAGAGCTTTCAAGAAGAAGAAAAAAACTTTTTACTGCAAGAAACATCAGCATAGACATAAGAAAAAAATTGCTGAAAGTTTACGTATGGAGCATTGCTCTATACGGATGTGAAACCTGGACCATTGCAAAGAAAGGAAGAATAAGACTGGATGCTTTAGAAGTGTGGTGTTATCGGCGAATGCTGGGAATTAGTTGGATGGACAGAGTTAAAAATGAAGAAGTGTTCAACACAGGGAGGGAGAGAAGGGGAATGAACTATGAGAGAGTATTGTGAAAATAAGAGCAGAATTGGTGGGGCATATATTGAGGCACGAGAGTCTGGTAAAGTGTGTGTTAGAGGGAATGGTGGAGGGGGCACGGTACAGAGGGAGGCCAAGGGAACAATATCTATCACGAGTGAGGAAGGATGCAGGGGCAATATCCTATGAAGAAATGAAAGGGAAAGCTTAGAAAAGATGGGAATGGAGGTCTTTATTCAAACCAATCTAAGGATTGATAACTGCAAGAAGAGAGAAAAAGAGCGAATATCAACCATCCGTTTGAAATGACGGGCGAGTGACTCTCGAAATATATATTGGTTGCTTAGTGCTCTACGGATTCTACTCAATTTTACAATAGTTTGCATCGGGAATGCGGGTGATTTTACGTACATTCATACATACCAATCACGCCGTTCCATTCCGGGGTAGGCAGAGTCACTAAGTTTCACTCATAAATGTATATTAGTCCACCTAACTCTGCTTCAATAATTTCCTCCATACTGACCTATCCTTGCAAACCTCTTTAGCCTCATTTACCCCCATAACAGCTTCATACACGCCCTCCTGTTTTTAAGTCTCCTAATATTCCTTCTCCGAAGAATTTCCTCAACCACATTCAATCACAACTTTACCTACCTCTACCTCGCACCATTCATTTCACTCTTATATATCTGTTTCGTTATTCGACTCTCATCCATTCTCTCAACATGGCCAAACCAACGAAGCTCACTCCTTTCATATATGTCCATTCCTGGAGTCCATTCATTTATTACCCACTCATTCCTGACCCTATCCATCCTACCTTTACCGCAAACACTCCTCAGATAACTCATACCCACAGCATTTTGTCTACTCCTATGTCTATCCTGACATACCCATGTTTCACTACCATACAACAAAGTGGGGAGAAGTAGGGTGATTTTAAATTTAAATAAATAAGCAAAATATGCAAGAAGAATCTACAGCAAAGAAGTAAGTGCATGCTGATTTATAGTAAGTAAAACATGGTAAACTTGCCAAATTAGTGCGTTACCCCTTAAGCGTTTTAGGAAAATGTGGGACAACGAAGTAGCTGTCAGGCTTAAACTTTTAGCATTTGCCAGCAAAGCAAGTTCCCTCTCCTCAAATAAAATTGAATATATAAAAAAAAGAAAGGGGAACAGCGATTTGGTGAGGTAGAGTGAGCGAGACATAATTTCACCTAGAATTCAACAAATTTGATCGCATTTTATAGAAAAATATCTCACCTTTCCAAAGATTTCAAAATATATGTCATTGTTCTATAACTTTTCTATATGTTTGCCCAAAAAATGCAAGCCATTTTAGATAGGAAATGCCACGTCTATTCACTCCAGAGAGACTACTTAAAAATTGAGGAAAATATAGCTCCTTTATCTCAACAGAAAATTGACAGTGGGAGCCTGGAGTGTGTTTTCTCAACTATTTTAAACAATTCACCGCAGAAAATTTTACAGAATAGAAAAAACCTTCCGGTGTGCAGGCTCTTTCCCAGAAGTCGTGAAAAAATGAATCAAATCAATGTCTTGCGAATGTGCATTTACTTAATTACTGGGAATTTCAGTCGTGTAAAACGAACATTTTTGCGCAATTAAAATAAAAATATTTAATTCATGCCTTTTACTGCTGCTAAATTAAAAAAATTCAAATATGGTCTTTAATGTGACTAGAGAAAAATTTCGCTCAAACTGCCTTAATTAAGGCACTGCTACAGGAGAGTGAGTTTGCACGAGTTTCAAACTTCATCTGCTCTCCATAATGAACTCAGTCAATGCTAACATGAGAAGTCTTGTGGTAAAATTGTGTTTTATTATTTTCATCAGTAATAGGTACGCGATGTTTCTTAGCGACACAGAGAATGCTATCATGACGCCACACTACAACTCTAGGTCTGACAGAAGTGATAAAATAAGAGAGATACATTGCCGAACAGAAATATACAAAAACTCATTCTTTCCGCGCACCATAAGCAGCCACAATAAAAACTGAGCTCCATTAATTACACTCCCATAATACACGTCACTATTTCACCTCTCAAAACCTTATCCCTTACATCTGTACACGGCTGGTGTCCTAACACCCCCTACCGCTCGCCTATGAGGGGGCTCGTAGGATAGTATGTAGATGTAGATGATATTAAATTGAAGTTTCACGGTCTGAAGAGTGCAATTTTATTGAAGTTCCATTACAGCATGTCATTCTTTGACAGAAAAAATAGCCATTAAATTTGATAAAATATGGAAATAGTGCTGAGTTGCCTCAGCTCGATTTTCTTAGAACCAACATGAAAGAACAATTTACGTGATGGTTGGCGAATTAATTTTGTGGAATTTAGACATAATTAAAGAAAAATAACTCGTAAATATTCCACACTTTTTTGATACTCAAATGCGACTGACTGGTTTCGATGCTTACAGGATCGTTATCAGAGACTTAGAATCATCATATAGCATTTTCTTACAATGATCATTTTAAAACATCATCATCAGAGAATATCTCTGATGTTAATATTGTCAGCATCAAAACCGATCAGTCGCATTAAGGTAATGAAAAAGTGTGCGATATTACCAAGTTTTTTCTTGAATTATGAGAGATCAAGTTAGTCGCAATTCAAAGCCTCCTCGCAGGTTCTATTTGTTCAGCAATGATAACATATAGAATTATGCACCCTGATGAAGATGGCTGAGCCTGCCGTCGAAACGTTGATAGTTTTTTACTATATTTCCTGGGGTGGAACTCGAGAAAGTTTTAATCACCTACTTCGCTGGGAAAACCTTAAATCTTTTATTCGTAAATTAATATCCCCTTTTTAATAGCTTTTATTTAACTTCACTTGTGTGTCAGGGTCAAATTTTGTAATAAAATTTTAACTACCTTTCTGACTGGCTAAAGATCTGAAATTTCGCACATAGGTTAATTTCTGGTGACAATACAACATTCAGTCATAAAAATTTCAAAAATAAAATGAATATCAAAGAAATATGTTAAAAAAAAAAGAGCTTTTATATCCTGTAGTGTATGCAATATTGTAAACTTGTGTGTCAACGCGACGATTATTTTGTTAAATAAAAGCTATTTAAAAAAATATTTTTAAAATATTTAATTTATTCTTTGATTGTTCACAATTATTAAGTCCATAAAATTCTATGTCAATTTCATGTCGAGTGATTCGATCAGTAACTCCGTTGGTTATAATTCAATAGTGAGTGACTCAATTCCGGAAAGAATGTTCCCCATGACACCACGTTATCTAGTGTATGCTTATACGTCGCGTCGCCATAATCTCGACCGCTTAACAACACATCAAATTGTGCTTACGCTCCCTCAGACTTCCCTTATCTTCAATTGTACACACTAACAAGCCGTCTTTCCTGGCCCAAGACGTCTTGGGTTGTATAAGTTTACTTGGAGGAATTGTCACTCCTGGATGCTGTAAATCATCCTCTTTGGTGGCTAGCAGAAAAGGAATATATATATAAATATATATTTACAAATATATAAATATATATATTCCAAACGCGAACAAATTTTGCACCGTCGTAATGCCTCTAAATCTGTTCTGTCACTGTTTTCAATGAAATGCGAAACGGCTGAACACATCTTTATCAGCGGATCCAATAGCGGCTAAGAAGAAACTAAGGGTGTTGATGTATCTAGGTAAACACAAAGGAATAATATCTAAAATAGGACTATCTATCTGATTTTTTTCCTATTATCTTCGCAGTGTAGCAGTTCAGTAGAATATGAAAATATTCATCATCATCGTCAAGTAGCAACTCCAGTTTCCCGGGTGTTGTCTATCAGCCTCCTCCATCTGCTCCTATCTTGGTATGTTTGTTGATGTTGAACTTCCTCCCAAGAGCTTCCTCTCAGTTGAATGTCTTTTTTTTAGTTGGTCAATCTACTTCCTCTTGGTCTGCCCACTTTTCTCTTCCCTGGTATTTCCTTTTCCAACCATACCTTAGCTGTTCTGGTCTGTTCCATCCTCATCACATGACCATACCATCCCTGCCTGTATCTCCTGACTTATTTCAAATAGTGATATTTTGCATCCAACCTGTTTTCTTATGTCTTCATTTTTCTGCCTGTCAAGTCTTTTCTTTTGTACCATCGTCCTTAGGAATTTCATTTCGCTGGCTTGTATTCTGCCGATGTCTCTACTTGATAGTGTACAAGTTTCTAAGCTATATGATACAATGGGTACGAAGTAAGACTTATTCACGGTCATTTTTGCAGCTCTTGGTATTTTTTAGTCCATAAGAAGACTACTTACTTGGTGGTAAAAACTTTACGCTTTATTCAATCTGCTGGTAAATTCCCAAGAATCTGAGCCATCCTGTGAAATTAAACTTAGTAGGTAAGGAAACTGATCCACTGTTTGCAGTATTTCATTTTAGAGTTTAAAAGTTATATTACTCTGTACTTTGCCAATAGTCAGCACCACTGTCTTACTTTTACTGACTTCCAGGTGGAAGTTTTGAAATTTATGTACCATCGGTTCAAATTTTCCTGGACTTCAGTTTCATTGCATCTCCTAAGTACTACATCATCTGCAAATACTAGAGCATTGAAATATGTACTCTTCTCACTCTTTATTTGGTTCATCACTTCAATATGAAAATATTATGGTTATGAAATAGACACTGACTTTTTCAGCTACGAGGAACCTAAAAACTAAATATCGAACATGCAGATTAACATTATTCATAAAAGTGTCGATATATGTAACTTTTAAAATGTATCTTTTAAAAAATAAATCTTATTATCACCGTAGTAAGTTCTTCGGAATCACAATAAATTCTCCGGTTTGATGGAGCTTGAAAAGTACCGCGTGAAAAAAATGAGTCAAGTTAAAGGCTTACTCAGATATTTTCATTTGATTACTTACAATTTCTGTCACGTAAAACTATATTATTGCACCATTAATAATGCAATATTTAATTAGTGTACCTCACAGCTGGTGAAATGAAAACATATACTTCGATTATGGCCTTTATTATGACTAGGGAACTATCTCGCTCGCACTACAAAGTAGTTTGAGCGAGATAGTTTCCAAGTTATAATAAAGACCATATTACAATTTTATGTATTAATTTGAGCAGTTATAGGAAGCATGAATGAAATACTACATTATGAATAGTGCAGAAATATATTTGTATATGACTGAAATTCTAGGTAATCAAATAAAAATATCTAATAGAGTATTTGATTTGACTCATTTTCTTCACGCGGTACGTTTGAAACTTCGTCACAACGGTAGGTTTTTTTTGCGATTCTGAAAAAACTACTGACGTTACAATATGATTTATTTTCAAATATAGTCGAGAAAACACACAATCTACACCCTGACAATTTTTTGACGAGATATAGATGTTAGAAACGCCTTATTTTTTAAAATAAGGTCATTCTATAATGCGTAACCAGCCGTTTGCCATGTAAAAAGGCTGGTGTTATCTATCAAAAATCTCGAAAAGTAGCTCAGTTAAGGTAGTTTGAGCGAGATATTGTTTCACCTAGAAATCAATAAATTTGGTCTCATTTTATAGAAAAATACATCACCCCTCCATTGACACCAAAAATTCAACCCCTTACTACATTACTTTCCGACATATTTTCCAGAAAAAAACAGCCATTTTACATGGGAAATGGTACATGTATGCACTCCAGAGAGACCTTATATTAAAATTGAGGCATTTCCTACACTTAAATCTCGTCAAAAAATCAAGTATGTAGTGTGTGTGTTTTCTCAACTTTTTTGAAAATTGATCATATTGTCACCGCAGTACATTCTTTGTGATCACAATAAACCTCCATTTTATGGAGTTTCAAACGTACCGCGTGAAAAAATTGAGTCAAGTTAAAGACTTATTTAGATATTTTCATTTGACTACTTACAATTTATGTCACGTAAAACTATTTCATGGCACCATTAACAATGCATTATTTAATCCGTAGGTCTCACAGTTGGTGAAATTAAAACTATATATCGAATGTGGTCTCTATGATGATTAGAGAACTATCTCGCTCGCACTACCTTAAGGGCTGATATTTTGGTATATTTGGAGGGGTGAGATATTTTTCATTAAAATGAGACCGAATTCATTGATTTCTAGGAAAATAATATTTCGCTCAAACTACCTCAAGCAAAATCTCGCACGTCTAAAAAACCTTCATGTCGCGACGTAGAATGGAACGATGTGGGTTGGCAAAATGTTTGATAACCTGTTGTTTGGTAGCATTCTATCAGTGTACGAGTTTTAGCCGAGCATTTAGCAGATGGTTATCGAATTCCTTCATAATATGAACGTATTTAAAAGCGTAACCTTTATATCACGGATTATAACGGATAACACTTTATATCACGGTTAAAGAAATCTTTATAGTATTAGTGTTTGACGTTTTTGCTGAAAAATCAACACAAAAACCACCATCGCGGCTGCAATAATCGAAGTTCTTTTGCTGTCCAGAGGACATCAACTCTGCTCCCAATGTATTTTGAAGTGTGCTTCTTGGTATGCAGGAAATATAAAAAATAGGAGGAAAGGGCATTATTGTGTCGCGAAGTAGCGAGCGCACTATAGTGAATGGAGAGCTTCCTATATGCTTTGTCTTAAGACCTGTTACCGGAGATAAAATATGTGAGAAACTTACTAGAATCGATTATTATTATTTAAGTATTCTTTATTATTATTAAGTATATTTAAGTATTCTCAGTAAAGGTAGATTTTGTTGAATGCCAGAGAATCTCATCCTGGTGTTCTACACTTTCAGGGGCCTGTCTCGCTCAAATATTCCCATTTTCGCCGCAGCATACGATCTACCCTTCTTCGTCCCGTCCATGAAACCTATTCTCTTTCTACCCCTTCCCTGCTTGCCCAACATCCTTCCCTCTGTCACACTCTTGAGCAACCCATCGCATCTTATTACGTCCTCCTATTACCTACCGAATTTCATCCAGAAGTTTCCTTTCCTCGCCCACCATCTCCAGCACTTCACAAATATTATCTCCCCCCACCTATCGGCAGATGTTGTGATCGAGGGCGGAACTCATTAAATTATACTCTTGGAAGGGAATATCTCCAATCCTGGCGCTTTTCTTGTTGATATATTTAAATACTATGTTTACGTGCTGCCTCAAAGGGCATTATAAGGGGTTAGTACACCCTTCATGATGGAGTAGAGCATGAAGGAAAGGATAATTTGGATGATCGAAATGAAAATAGAAAAATGTTCTGCAGAGGGAGTAAACATTCTTAAAAAAAACTGCTACTCGGGAATAATGAGTGCGACATTGTTGATGGAAGGGGTAGGTTGGGAGCATTTAAAGACTCGGAGGCTAAAATTTATTGAAAATTTCTGACATGTGAGTTCCAGTATGACGTGAAGGGTATTATTTGATGTTGTCTTAATCCATTACATCTAAAAGATGAGAAAAGAAGCACACTGCCGAACAGATTGTTAAAAAATCACTTCTTTCCACGCATTGTTAGTTACTATATCAAAAACAGACACAGATAGGCACACCCTTAGAGTGTAATTCAATTTCTTTCTATATTTATCTCCGATTCATTCACCATACTACCTCCTTTTTCCTTTGTCTGGCGTCCTAAAACCCTCGGTGACTCTCCACTGCGGCGCTTCGCAATGCGTGGAAAATTTGTGGAAATAGCTCACCTGGGCATTACATCTCTGAATTGTTGTGTATTTCAGACCATATTCCACCTCAAGTTTTTGAAAAATTGTTATATTGTCAACCAATGTATTTGTTCGATAACATTAAAATGACTGAAATGTTCCACACTCTTATTCTTAGACGACCGGTTTCATCGCAGAGACGATAACCTCAAGTACTTTAACTATAATCGTTGTCGAACTCCTAAAGTATAATACTTACTTTGCTCGCAAGTTCCTTTCCTGCCCAACATCCGTTTATTTCAAGATTATCGGTTCTTCCACGTTGCGAAATGATCTGACTCACATTCCGGGGAAAGTACAGTAAATATATTACCGCGCCTTTCTACAAGTTATCAACCCTCCGACGGCTCTCAGGATAATGTGCAGATGTTTGCAACGAAATCAATGACTCCAGAGAGTATTACAGTCACTGGATGACATTAATGCGTTTGAACTTGCTCTGTGGACTCGCGAAATTCTAGTCACGTAGCGAACTTCCGCCACTGGTTAAAACATCCCGCCTCACCACCCGTCCCAGCCATTTTTTTCATTTCATCTGTAACAGTTCTGGGAGCTCAGCATTCCGAATACCCCATCCCCTAGGGCATATTCAGACTTCAGTCCCACTTAAAATTAATTCCAGTCCGCTAACGCCTTATAGACGCCGTAAACCGGTAGGAAACAATATGCATGGAAGGGCGAAGGGAAGCCCGTTGCCGGCATTGGCGCGCTATTAGCGAAACACCCCAAAGGGACGACGTTTTGGCGTCCCCTCCCACGTAAGTGGTGCTGTGCTTGTTTCAGGAACGTCCTCGTTTCATTGCTAATAAGTTGGGATAGATTTACCAATCAGTGTTTTCCGCCACCGAAGGCACTCGAAACCGGGCACTAAGTTTTAAAAACCGGTAAAGATTGTTTGAAAGTTGGTGGCGAAATTTTCGAGTTACACTGCGTCTCGAGCACTTCAGACCCAGCGTTTGGCCCGCGTTGAAGCGAGCTTTTTCAGGGGTGAAGTTGTTTGAAAGTTCCTGGCCCCTAAACGCACGGAAAGGACGGGAGTGGAGGGGAGGGTGCACTTGGAGGAGGAAACTTGGGAGGGGAAAGCAAATCTCTCCCATCGGTTGTTTCCCTGGGGATAGGTGAAAAGGGAAGGGAGATTGGCAGGGTGGCCAACGGAGTAGGAGATGTCCACTGGGGTGAGATGCGCATGTAAAATTGATATTATGAGCATAAGGAAACAACAAAAGCATTGATATTAGCATTGAACGTAGGCGATCTGCGGGAGGTCCCGAGGGAGATTCGTCACTTTCATCCAAACCTCGTTGCTGGAGCTGTTCGCGAAATAGACTCGACCAGGTCAGAGAAGGGTTTCTACTAAGGATGAGTCGATTCCAAATGTCGATTCTCGATTCCACCGATTCTCAGGCATAGAATCGGTATCGAGAATTGATCGCCTAAGATCGATTCCGATTCCATCGATTCCAGATTGATAAATATTTAAATCAAATGTCATTTTCATCGTTTAAAGCTCTTAAGTATGAAAAAGTTGTAATGTTGTAACTTAAAATACCAATCAATTATATTGTTACACTTGGAAACTGTTTTTGAAATTCCTAAATAAAATACAGTTATGCATTGTTGTGTTGTAATTTTTAATCCAAATATGAAACATTTAATTCACATTTCATGTATTTTAGTTATCACATCGTATTTGCCTCAGTAATTTTGAGTGTAGGCTATCAATTTGAACTTTTTATGTACCTCAATAAGCGGAGAATATATTTGATATTTGTTAATAAATATACTTTTTGAGCGACTTAATTCTCTTTGTTATTTTATTCCAGCCAAAAATTGAATTTAAATAATAATCGTACGCTACTGGTATATCAATATCACACCTGTTATTACGAAAAAGAATCTAGGGAATCGGAATCGAGAATCAATTTGAAAGAATTGGGATCGGAGTCGATATCGAAAAAAAATAGAATCGACTCATCCCTAGTTTCTACGCACGGGCCACGAGCTTTCAAAAAAGATGTACTGAAGCCAACAAGCTGTAAAGTCTGATACTTTTATTATGGCAAAATGTTGATTTAAAAACATTAGTTTAAAAATATTTTTAAATCGAAACCATCATACGAGAATTGTTATGATTAATTATTTCTGGAAAGGCTTTAGCCGAAAAGGATAATAAAAACTGCACTCTGTGTAAAATATGCCCTTACCTCTTTTGACACGAGGGCTGCGTTGATATATTCGGCATCCAAAAGTAACATATCTCAAATTTTTAGCCACCATGGCGACTCATGATGGCCGTAAACACCAAAAGAGTATATCATTTTACCATTATTGTTTTCACAGGACTTCTCATTCATATTTTGAATAATGTTTTCAACTCCTCTGCGCGTCATTGGTTGACGTGATATCACGTCATGGTTGTCTTTACGCTGGTGCTGATGACGTGATGTAACGTCACTAGTACCAGCGTAAAGACAACATGACGTGATATCACGTCCTGCTGCACTCAAAGGGTAAAGAGAGGCTGATACATTTTTAACTCAAGGGTCCAGAAACTTTTCCGGCCGCACACTAGCGTGAAGCAGCAGGTTGGGATGATGGGATGCTGCAAATTGGACGGGATGACTTCTCGGAACCGCTTGTAATCCAGGCGCAACGAGAGAGAGATTCGAATTCATTGAATATTTTTGCATGGCTATATCTCGCTCGGTAAGAGGATGATTGTGATGAGATTCTTCAGAAGCAAGAAAGCGGGGTTGAACATATGGGTGGGAGGACACAAAACATAACAAGGAGAATAGTTTATGTATCTGGGTAAAATTTTGGAGGAGAATGGGGGTAGTTGTAGGGAATTAAGATGTAGAATCGCCGTGACTAAAAGGAGCATTTTCAAAGAGGAGAGAATTGATGAGTGGCAGGTCTGAGAAGAGATGTAAAATTAAGGCTGGCGCAAACTTTAATATGGAGCGTGGCCCTCTATGGGTCGGATACTTGGGCATTGCGAAGAAAGAATGTACGTATATATTTAAGGCGTTTGAGATGTGGTGGTGGAAAAGGATGGAGAGGGTGAACTAGGTGGCGAGAAGGACGAACGTGGAGGTACTTGATATGGTTAGAGAGGAGAGGAAGATAGCAGAGAAGGATCGAAATAGGCAAAGGAGATGAATGGAGGATAACAAGGGGAGGACGAAGGCGGAGGTAGCCATCGAAACGTCGGCCAACAATTACCTAACCTGGTGGAAAACCCGAGAAGAATTTATTAGTATTAAGGATGAGTCAAATACAAATGTCGATTCTCGAGTCCACCGATTCTCAGGATTAGAATCAGTACCGAGAATAGATCGCCTGAAGTCGATTCCAGATAGATAAATATTCAAATCAAATTTGTCTCAGCAATTTTGGGTGTAGGCTATTAATTTGTACTTTTCATCTACCTCAATAAGCTGAGGATATATTTGCTATTTGTTAAAAAATATACTTTTTGAGCGAATTAATTGTCTTTGTTATTTTATTTCAGCCAATACTTGAATTTAAATAATAGTCGTACGCTACTGGTATATCAATACCAGCCTGTCATTAAGAATAAGAATCTATGGAATCGAAATCGAGAATCGGGAATCGATTTGAAAGAATCGGAATGGAAAAAATGTGGAATCGAATCATCCCTAATCAGTATCATACGCCGGGAAAAAAGGAAATCATATGAATGGAGGATGTTTTAAAAAGATATTGAATGTTGACGAGAGTAATAGAGGGGAGAACATTAGGGAAGAGAAGAAGAGAATGAAAGAGGATAGGAATTCTGGACGAAATAAGAAGAGGAAGACGATACGATCGGGTTGGTGTAGTGTCGAGAGTACTGACTGACCATACGGACGACCAGTGTTCAAATCCCGGCATCGGAGGATATATTTCAGAGAAAACCCGATCCCTACTTGCGAGTCTCGTGGAGGGCACGTGCAGTGCTCCTGTAACGCCGCGCTCATTGAGTTATTGTTTAGAATGTATTGCTTTCGGGTTTCCAACCGGGTGATGGTGGTTTTTGGCACCGACATTTCGATGGCGTAGTTTGCCATCGTCCTCGGGGTGATACGTCACCCTAGTGATGGTTGTTTTTGGCACCGACGCGACGTACAGTGGGCTGAAATCGAAAAAAGCTGGCCAAAATTCCAAAAGTGATTTTTTCAAGCCAGGAAGCTGAAACTGTGTATAAATATTCTCAAAAGACCTTTGCATGCAATGATACAAGGCATATTTTTTAGTACTCAACAATCAACAATTTACATGAGGTCAAAGTTGCACAAATTTCGCAAAAATGGTCTACACTCAATTTTCTCACGAAGTCTTCAAAATCAAGCCCTTCCTAAACCTTTATGGGTAAATAATTGGAACAAAAAGTGATGTAATTAGATGGAATAGTTTTTTATCTTTGTTTTAATGTAGTTTACTTACATTTTTGTCATCATTTACCAAAGATACTAAACAAAATGGTGGACCCTAATTTTTTATCGTTTTTTAAATATATGTAGATAAATAGTTAATTGCATCGCCGAACATCACAAAGTAACTTATATAGGAAAACTCTACAAAGCTTCCGCAGTGCAAATTCGATGAGTTATGCTGCGACCGTTTGCGACGCTGAATGTCACATCAGTTTTTCGGTCGCGCGGTCGAGTCTGGTCCAACCCGCCTGTAACGGGGAGCATGGTGGCGCAGCAAGTGTGCGGAATGGATTGCAACCGCATCCACTCCGCCATGGAGATTTTCGAGATACAAGCATTGAAAAGAGCCTTCATATATGATATTTAGGAGAAATTGTGGAAAAAATTACGCATTTTATCACATGGGGTAGAGATCTATGAGGAACCGAAAGACTGCTTTCTTCGGGTGCACCGCGGGCGTTTCTCTTCTTACCAACTTGACAGCGCCTAATGACGAATGCGTACACTTTTAACAGAGACAGCATGAAAGCCAATCCCATCCCCTGAAATAACTAAATAATATTAACATCTCGCTCAAATTAATCTGGTGCCTCAATCTCCAATTCCTTTCCCTCCATCCCATTCCCAGCATCCGTAGACGGTGTCTCTACTACAGGGAATGCCCCGAAATTCCCCCCTCAATCCTCTTCACCCATTCGCCATCGCTTATTATTCATTCTTCCCGAGTCCATCGACCTCGCCAAGTCTCCAACTCCATCTCCCGTTTCTTTTTTTTTCTCCTGCCCGCGCCTTCCACAACTGGTTCTCTCTCCCTCTTCCTCCTTCGGTGGCCTTGTCTCAAAAGATTGGACTCATTCGACCGACCAAGAGCTTTAAATCGCTCTATTCCGGAGAGTCAGTCCCGATGTTGACCGCCGCGGAATCCCCTCGCCCTTTGATGAACTCATCCGACGCGATTCGCAAAAATTTTTTTTCAAGGGTGATCGCTGGAAACGGCATGAAAAGTTAAGGTAGGGAGAATGATGAGCGTGTCATTGCGGGGATGGACCACTCCCGTGAAGAGTGTTCTTGCCCTACCACACGGCAAAGTCCTGAATGTTGAGTATGTTCATTAATATAACACCTGTGGAGTTTGCATCTACATCTACTAATTACCCTGCAAGCCACCTCAAGGGTGTTCGGCTGGGGGTGACTTATCACCAAAATGTACAACAGTGTAGAAATTAACTTTCACCAACATTCACCACAATATGCGTCTACTACAAATGCTATAGAAACTACTAAATTAATCTATAATGCAACTACGTAAATGTGAAAGAAGAGTCATGCAGGGAACATGCAAAACATGGTGTTAGCATCAATTCTCATGATCTGATCTACCGTAGTATGCTGGAGTTCGTAAGATACTGATAAATTCGTCGGAAAATAATTTGGTTTTGAATTTACATAAAAGACAGCCTAATTTTCAATAAATTCTCCTTGCGTATTTTGTTTATACATTTAAATTAATAATAATCCGCATTCCTGGTGAAAATACGGCAAAATGTGAAAATATGGAATGTAGCAAAATTCAAGCGAACAGCACAAGGATTTCCATTCGTCTTGAGGCACTTCGATATTCAAGAGCGCGCTTGCATTCTATTTTTTCCAGATCCTGTACACTAAGCAGTGCACTTCAATACAGACTAAGGGAGAGTTTATGTGTGCTTAATTATGAAATAACTTTGATAATCGCATCCCCAATTGCTGTTTACACGTTGATTTTCAGCAAAGGGGTCTTTCGGCTAAGGATCTAACTTCACATGGCAACTGGAGACGAAATGAAAATCATTTTCGCTTCAATTATTGTCCTTTTTGCATAGTATTTGCTTAACTTACAGCATTTAGGCCCTCTTGGCAAAAACTCGGTAACGTTTGAAATGGTTTCTTACCCACAGGGGATTAAAAGGGAAAAGAGAACATTTGTATAAGGGGGTATAAAAAAGCGAGCGAACATGCGGTGAGGTGGCAGAATGGGGTGTTCCAAACAGCTAAGTAAATACAATCAAGGAAGGAGAAATGAACGTGAAGAATCAAAAATGAGATCAAGGATGGAATGAATCGAAAAAAATGACGGGAGATGAAGACTTTATGCCGTCAGATGAAATGCAAATGCAGCAGTAGCATGTCAAATGACGGGTGATGAACGATAAAACGAAAGTTGATGAAAAAATTAACTGTTAAAACTGTTAATTTTATCATCAACTAATATAGTTTTTCGTTAAAAAAATTATCACCGGATCATTTATTAATACTTTGAAGCATTTTATATTTTTAACATTTAACATATATAAAATTTTAATCAATGAAAACTTAGCTCCACTTTTATAATACACTTCACCATTTCGCCTTCCAAAACCTTATCCTTCACATCTCTACACGGCTAGCGTCAAACTATCCCCTGCCAAACGCCCATGCGGTGTCTCGCAGGGTAGTATATAGATGTAGATTTTTTGAAAAGAATTGTATTATATTGCATTGTATTCCGCTTCGCGCTTTGAGAATTTTAAGACTTTCTGAGCCGTCTTGAATTGAACTTGTGCCGGTTCCGGGGGAGAGAGTATTCAAATTATGTACATTAAACTTAATTCTAGACGTGGTATCCCTTATGCAGATGCCAGAACATTTCAACCTATGAATACACAGAGGCATTACGTGCACACGACCTGCTTCTGAAGTGCTACTGTTTACAAGCAGAGGATCATAATCCGGGGCAGAGCGGGACTTTTTCCAAGGCGAATGAAAGACTCTCGTCAGGAGATGACAAATTTTCTCCCATCAATCACTTGTTGCATCTTTGCGCAGTCGACCCTGAAGTACAGTGATATGGGTCGACATTGGCCACCACACGCATCCCTTCACGGCTCCACTCGAAACGAGGTAACCGGAGCAAAGTCGTTTCCCCAAATCGGAGAATGGTCTCATTTGTGTGGGGATTGGCTGACGGGAGACTGGTCGTTTCCATCATCAACCTCAGGATTTTCCCTAACGCCTTGATTTTTCCAATGCCAAAAAGAGCTGGCGATAGTCATAACTCAAAGGCTTTGAACGGATTTAAGTTTGGAGGTAAAATATAAAAATAACATTTTTTCCTATATTGAATAAGGACCATAATGACTATGATAGAAGGCTTCAATTGGGTTAGTGAGGAGTGTAGTTAGCTTTCTTTATTGAATCAGCTGCCATATTTGTTTTTTCGATCTTTAATGTCGGCATGGAAAGTAAAGTAATTATACTTTTATCCAATTCTGTGACAAATTTTGCTCGTTAGCGTAAGCCTCGTGGTCTGAAGACAAGAATAAAAATTTGCTCCATTGATTAAATTTTTCACGTAAGTTAAATAAGTGAACCCTAATACTGCCTTTTGTCACTTGGTGGTATTCCATGCTTAACACATTTTATATTCACAAAATTTTTACAATGTAGTTAAATAAAACAGACCACCCGAATTTCGATGAATGATCGTTGACCTGATGAGAACGATTGAAACCCGGGACGTGTCTCTTTTAATTATTTATGTGGTGTTTTAAAAGGTTTGTGAATGAAAAATTTGTTAAATGAACACCATCAATATCTCTTCATCTCGGTCGAAATGTCCCGCATGATTTAATTTTCTTCAAGAAATACTACAATATAGTACGAGGTCTGTTCAAAAAGTTCCCGAACTTTTGGAATAGCGCGCCTCCAGCTGTTTTTTTTTAAATTCACATGGAGGCGTTGTGTTTGCAAAAACTTCCAAAATAGTCGCCTATAACCACTTTGTTGATACATTGTTTTGTTTCTTAGTTACGGCAGTTTATGTGAAAGGGTGTTCGTGGAGTGCGGCGAAAAATCGAATCCGCGGAAATGAGCACTTTAAAGGAGCAGCGTTGTTCTGTGAAATTCTGCGTGAAACTCTGCAAATCCTTCACAAAAACTTTTGAGTTTATTACCAAGGCTTATGGTCAGGGTGCTGTGAAACTTACTGCGCGTTATGAGTGATTTATCCGGTTTAAAAAGGGGTGGAAATCAGTGGAAGACGACCAGCGTTCCGGAAGACCTCAAACGTCAATTGATCGAGAAAGTGAACGATCTCGTTCGTCGAAATCGACGCTTGACTGTCAGGGAACTTGTAGAAGAGTGTGGCATCTCGATTGGTTGGTACTATGAAATCCTTATCGAAAAATTGAGGATGCATCGAGTCGCCTGCAAATTCGTGCCTCGCCTGATGACAGCAGACCAGAAACAACATCGATTTCAAGTCTGTCAGGAACTGTTTGATCAAGCTGAAGAGGATGACACCTTCTTCTCCAGGATCATAACAGATGATGAGTAATGGGTTTATGGATATGACATCGATTAAAAAGTGCATCTTCACAATGGATTGGTGAAACCCCTAAAAAAATCGACAAGTTTGCTGGAATGTCAAGGTGATGTTGACTGTTTTTTTTATGCAAAGGAGGTTTTGCATCAGTGCCACAAACCGTACCGGTTAGTTTTTTCGTTTCTGATGCATTAATTACAACATAAAACGAAACTTCGATTCTCAGACTTCCAAAAATAACTTCAGTACAAATGATATGTGTAGAACGATGCTACAACGTGTTAAGGAATACAGCAAGTAAAGTAGGTACATGCCTTCAAAATGTGCGTATGATAGGGAGAAACTGAAGCTAAACACTTCTCTGAATAAATTTCACGTAAATAAGAAATGATGCCATACATCTATGAAATATCTGCAGCATATAAATTTTCCTTAATATAAAATATCACAGCATAATAGTTTCAAATGATGTTTTGGGTAGTTCAGCAAAATTAATTACAATTAATTAACAAAAACAGCCATTGACCCCACCCACACCTTGATTTAACGCAGAATGCCACTGTCACATGCGCCCTATCGAAGAGCAAATTGTAGGGAAGACTATTGGGAAGAACATCACTTTGGGTTTTAACTGCTGCGAATGGATCAGCTATGTGAGAAATTTCACCCGTAAATTGTTGTCAATTTATAATAAATTTTCTTAGATAGAATACCGCTAAGGAGCTTCCATCACAATTTTGTGATTGAAGACAATTACTAAATTCCACTTTTCCGATGTGTAGAATCAGAAAATTCTGCTTTCCATGATGCTATCTTAGCTATAAAAATACGTACAAATTAAAGCTGCAAAGTAATAAAAGTAGTCTTTGGGTATGTATACCTTATACGAATACCATTTCAAGCCATAAGAGCTTACTACAACCAAGTTTTTATTGAATAAACGCATTTTGACGTGAATCATTGCATTATTGTGCGAATAACTCGAAATGTAATTTGAGCTAGTTATTGTACTTTGATGCCATTTGTTATCGGGTAGAATTTGATTTTTATGAAGAGTTTTTGCGAAAAAAATTGTAATTATATTGCCGAGATAATAAAATAACACATTGAATCATATTTCATCCTTTCTTGCCATTAACACCATGTAATTTCAAGTTCAATTTGCGAAAAAGTAAGGTACAAAAGTATTATTGTGCTGTTCGCATCTAAGAGAGGACACAAGTAACGATAATATGGATTAAATAACGTTTAAGTAATTTCAATATATAGAGCCACCTCCAAACACAAGCTAAAGAAACGTCACTCATCCCGTATACTTTCCCAACATACTGATGGCGAGTTGTAGGAAGGTTCTCTGATGAAAAAGTCAAAGATATATTCTACATTTCTCTTGTTAGGCCAAATTTTGAATACGCCGAAAGAATTTGGGACCCACCACAGATAGATTTAATTTGCGAATTAAAATAAAGTACAAAGGAACGCCGCACGTTTTGTCAACAACCGCTACGAGCGAACAAAAATTGTCCAATTTTTGTCGGAAAGATTAGGCTTGGAATCGTTAGATAATCGGAGGCTGCACATTGATAGGCTTAGATTACTTGAAATGCTCTCATCAGGCGAGTTTTACTACGGTACGGAGTATCTCATATTATCCCCACGCCATATCTCGTGCACTGACAGGAGTGCTTGAGAAATTCAGAACTGGTGTGTTCCAGAGCGACACAGAATATTATCATGCCGCCTCACTACATTTCTAGGCCTGACAGAAGCGATAAAACAAGACAGATACAGTGCCGAACAGATAAGCACAAAAACTTGTTCTTTCCGCGCACAATAAGCGATTACAACAAAAACTGAGCTCCACTAAATACACTCCCATAATACACAACACTATTTCACCTCCCAAAACCTTATTTCTTACATATTTCCACGGCTGTTGTCCTTACACCACCTGCCACATGCCCATGCAGCGGCTCTCATGGTAGTATGTAGATGTAGATGAGTGACAAATCAAGATGAAGACAGTCGAACTGGCAGGTACTAAAAGTGCTTTTTTTCCTCTCACCATTTGTGATCACGTAACAAAAGAGCATGACATTAGCATATGACGCATAGCTAACGAACAATTCTCCTCTGTTCGTTCCCCTTCTTTTCCATGGCCAGTGTCGAAACATCCCCTGCCACAGGCCTCTGGGGCGGCCCAGAGAGCAGTATATAGATGTACATCTAAATCCACATACTACCCAGCGAGCCACCGCATGGCCGTGTGGCCGCATGGGGGTGTCCGGACACCAGCCGTGTGAATGTGTGAAGGATAATGTTCTGGGAGGTGAAATGGTGAAGAACACCTATTGTGAGAGTGTTTTGATTAGAGCCCAGATTTTACTATGGATATTGTACACCTACTCTGCGTGGAAATACGAAGTTTTGTACCTATCTGTGCGGCAATGTATGGCGTTTTCCAAAAAAATAAGTTGAAAGAGGAGAAGACAGAGATAAAATATTCAACCAAATAGAGATAGTAGAGCACTTTAAATATTTGGGGACAATAGTCACAAATGATAACTCTATTGCAAAAGAGATTGAAGCGAGAATTGCAGCCAGAAATCGAGCATACTATTCTTTGCAAAAAGTATTCAAAGCAAAAACCCATAGCAGAAATACGAAGAAAAGAATCTATAAAACTGTCATCAGGCCAATAGTCACCTATGGTTCGGAGGCATGGACGTTGACGGTGAGAGAAGAGAATTTGTTGCAGAGATGGGAAAGAAAACTTTTTCGGAAGATCTATGGACCAGTCAATGAAGAAGAACAATGGAGGATTAGAAGAAATGAAGAGCAGCTGTATGGGGAAGATGGAATATTAACAGAGATTGAGAAATCGAGAATTAGATGAGCAGGGCATGTGCAAAGAATGGGTGGGGAAAGAGTGGTGAAAAAAGTTTGAGAAGGAAAACCAGAGGGAAGAAGAAGTAGAGGAAGACCCAGGAAAAGATAGGTGGAGGATGTAGAAGAGGATTTGAGGAAGTTGGGGTTCCGGAGGTGGAGAGAAGTAGCGGAGGACAAAGAAGAATGGAAGGAAGTTGTGAAGAAGGCCAGGGCCCTACATGGGCTGTAGCGCCGAAGAAGATGATGATGACGATGAGCTATGCGCCAAGGCATCTCTCTTATTTATCGCTTCTATCGGAGCTACTTATATCAGAATTTCCTATCTCTAGGGTAAATATTTAGAGACTGGTGGCGGCGGGCCATCGGATTTTGAGTGCCGAAAACAGTGTCCTTTTTTCAGATAAAATATCATAAAAGTGCATAAAAGGATAGGTAAAAATTTCTACATGCGTCAGTATACGTAAAAATCTATCAAATTAATTTTATTTCATTAAAATCTGTCGATCTTTCTCGAAGACACAGGTTCCTGAACTCAACGGACTCGACTTTTTTTAATGGACATTAGAGACAAAGTGTGGTGTCAAAATGATATTCTCTCTGATACGCAATTGCAAGGAGTATAGAGTACAGGAGGGACGACGCCATGTTAAAGATTTGAGGCGCTATCTGGAGCAAGGAATCAGTTACAAATTTTATACTCCTTGCTCAACTGCTATGAGTTTCTCAAGCAAACTAAGCTCAGAGCGTGTAGCCTCCGAATCTGTAGATGCAGGAGCTTATGAATGACTCTATGCGTAGCCTTCAGGTAGTTTGAGCGAAATATCATTTTACTCAGAAATCAATGAATTTTGTCTCATTTTAAAGAAAGATATCTCACCCTTCTAATGACACCAAAAGCCAACCCCTTTTCTCATTACTTGCGGAGATATTTGCCAAAAAATACCAACCCTTTTACATGGGAAATGGTACGTGTATGCACTCCTGAGAGAGATAATTTACAAAATGAGATATTTATAACACTGAAATATCGTAAATAAACTAATAGCGTGTAGTTTGTATGTTTTATCAACTATATTTGAAAATAAATCATATTGTCACCGCAGTAGGTTCTTGGGTATCACAAAAAACTTTCCGATTTGAAGGAGTTTCAAACGCACCGCGCGAACAAAATTAGTCAAGTTAAAGACTTATTTTGATATTTTCATTTAATTACTTACAATTTCTGTCATATAAAACTATATTATTGCACCATTAATAATGCGATGTTTAATTGATATGTCCTACAGCTGGTGAAATTAAATCGAATTGTTCAAATATGGTCTCTATTATGACTATGGAACTATCTCGCTCGGACTACCTTAAGCGTTGCCCAAATTCTGATTCCATCATTCTCTGGTAATAGCCAATGTATTTTAATGGTTAAATAGGAGTGTGTGGAGAAGAGCCTGTGGGATAAGTCTTAACGGGAAATGTACGGAGGATGAGGCTCACTCACCCGACACCAATCGCTGAAGTTTCCGAGCGAACGCCTTGCTGGAAAAAAATTCATCCGGCGCGAATATTCCCTCCGGCGAGAGGCGATTGGACAACAACCATCACGTTGAGTCTGCCTGAGGGTCTCCATAGCAATCCAAAACCCCGTTCGTCCGGCTTCCGAGTTGACCTAGGCTGACCCCTTTAAAAAAAAGTGGTGTATCACGAAGGGCCGAAAGGTGACAGACTAAATGAAGGCAGGAGTTATTGAGGGTACGTTTTTTGGCCAAATAAATGAAATTTGGAGAATCATGCACTCGATTCCATAAAAAGGGTGAAAATCACCCGGGAAGTAATCTTATGATCAACATGAGGTTCCAGGAGGCCTCCGATGTTCTACTGCGTAGATTGTCTTCACAACAACTTCGTCCACGTTCCAGAAGGCATCTTCGAGTCTGTAGTCAAGTTAACGAAACTGTTGTCAGTCACGTCAACGAAACTGTTGTGAAGTCATGACAATCAACAAGGTGTAACACCGAAAGTCTTCCAACACCTTTCCTCATCGTGAATTACCGCTGAAGCCTCCGTCAGAACTTGTCAGATTGGTTTTTAGAGGTTTTGAAGAAAACCTTAGCCGAACCACACAAATTGTTCCAACAAAACTATGCTTTATGGAAATAAACCTGCGCCGTAGGCCCGGTTTTAAAAACTGTGGTCTTCTTTGGTTGAAGATTTTCGCAGCGACTCTTTACTATATATAAGTTTTTCGGGATATCCCGCTGCGCATTGAGCATTGACTCATCGTTTCATTCTGCATACTGAGTTCATCGCCAGGAGAATGTAAGAGTTCTCTTGTTCAAAGAGTGTTAATGTTAAGAGTTCAGGAGAATGTAAGAAAACTCTTACATTCTCCTGACGACGAACTCAGTATGCAGAACGAAACGAGTCAATGCTCAATACTCAGCGGGATATGCCGAAAAACTTAAATATATGTGGTCTTCTTTTTCCTCGGTATGGAAACCAGATATAGCTGGTGTTCCAACTCATGACACTCACGTTAACTTATTGACAGTCTGATCTGATTTACTTCGTTAAACTCTGATTAGCTAAAAAGTAATGTCATCTTTCGGTTAGCTAAACCAAAATTATAAAAATAAGCCTAAATGTATTGAACAAAAAAAAGAGTGAATTTTTAAATTTATCATTTCATTCAAGTTTCCCCACTACGGCATTTTTCCTGAATATCAGCAAATCTGATGAAGCAGATTTCAATTTACGCTCTTTTCCTCTCCTGGGCTCCCTTCAATGCACCCTTCGTTTTTACGGCCTGTGTCCCACCACTCCCTGCAACACGCCCCAGCAACAAGTATTTGAATATTTAGATGACTATTTTATTCATCATAATTGTACAGTATTCGATTCTTCATGCAGGTCACATAATTATTCTAAAAATATGACCAAAAATGAAAACATTTTGACGGGAAAGGTCATGTGAATACAATGATTTCTGCAATGGCTATACCAATGAAATAATCTAGCAGAACAATTTTGACCGCAGCCTGCCGTTGTCCAAATTAGGTTGCCGTATTTATCTCTGATAAATGAGTCTACATTTTGCAATCACACGCACAGACGGCAGTTCGAACATAATGCATGCAAAGCGATGCGGGAAAAAAAACATGATATATGCAGATGCTACTTAATCAACTTAGTGGTGAGCTTAGGCATGATGGGTGATGATATCACCTTTCTCTATAAACTTTGAAACTTATAAAATGCACACTTTCCCAACGATTATCTACGGATATCTAACTAACGATACATGATTTCATCGCGGAAATAGATTTGTGAAACCTGATTTCCTAAAAACTTGAGACAAAGACATTCCCGCAAAATCGTAAAAAATGAAATAATCGAGTGAATTATTTCTGGTACCTCTTTGAAAGGCGATAAATCTAAACTTTGTCAAACATTTGAAAATATATTTTTGAAGGAAAAAGCTTTGATGAATCCGAATCACAGCGCGATAGGAAATTTTGCAACACTTCCGCTGCATTGTCCCGTGCTTGCGTAAGGCTTACACAATTTATTTGAAAAAAATTAATTCTGCCGCTGAGGGAGTGTATGTCACGACAGCCATCGGGCACATCATATTTCCGTCTCATTGTCCGAGGAGAGATTTCCTCTTCAAACGAGCGCTCATAAGCAGAGGGCGCGAATTAATGTGTCGGCGGTCAACACGTGCATTTCACATCGAACGACCGGCTAAATCCCTCTTCGAACAACGACGGAGCGGGGAGCGCTAACGAAAACAAACGCGAAGCGGGAGACGTTTACTCGTTTTCCGCCGGCATCCCGCGGAAAAACAGTTTTGGAATAACGCGGAATGTACGTCACGCCGGTTGCCCGGAAACGGGATTGCCTTTCACCCCCCCCACCCGCCCACCCCTCCTTCCCCTTATTCTTTCACTATCTGCGGGATGAGGGAGGAGAGAGAGAGATCTCACGCTCCTGCTTACTCTGCTGGAACTGGACCACATTGAATCGTAGGAGGGTGGGAAAGGCTGGCTAGTGATTGCGATTATAGATTCACGGGGCACAGGAAGGGCGACTTGGTTGCCACCTCACAGTTGGGACTGCCTCACAAATGCGAGAGGCGTGTAACAGACCTCATTATACATGCCCTTACAAAAAATAAAAGCTCTCGATAGAAGGTAGTCAAAACTGATGAAAAGGAATAGTCACAAAAATCGTGGGCGGATAAACATAGCCGCGTGCCATTCTACTCATGTTCCACATTGAATAAAATTTTGCTTTTCAGGCAGTTTCAGTGAGATTTGACTTCACATACAATAACGTGAATTTGAAAGCATAAAACGAAAGAAAGAGACACTGCCTCTGGCGCTACTCAGTGGAACTCCTTCGTAATGAATGAAAAACAAGTACTTGGTATGATTGGACACTTTATTTAAAACAACACGACCGAGGTTTCGGCACCTAGTGTCATTATCAGGGTGAAACAAGACCTAGTAAAGTTGGTAAAGTTAAGGTAAATCTTTCTTTTGGATGAATGAAAAACAAGTACTTGGATATGATTTCACACTTCATTTTAAGCAACACGACTGAGGTTTCGGCATATGATGCCATTATCACGGCCTAGTACAGTTGGTAAAGTTAAGGTAAGGTTAATATAAAGTTAAGGTAAATCTCTTTCTTTTGAATAAATGAAAAACAAGTTCTTGGTTGTGATTCCACGCTTTATTTGAAGCAACACGACCTAGGTTTCGGCATATGATGCCATCATCACACCTAAGGACAAAGGGACAGAATATCATTCAAATACCATTATACTTATAGAATTACTTTCCAATAAATAAAAGCCATTTTTTTGATCTCTTTGCAACACAACATTTACTTTCCATTCGTTTACCTTGCGCACTTTAAAACAGTTCGGAAGCATATAGATGAACGTTGGAATTTATACGAGAATATAAGTACAGTGGTACCTCGATATACGAGTGCCCTAATATACGAGTGATTTGAGATACGAGCCGCCGAGCGAGCGATATTTTGCTTTGAGATGAGAGCAAGATTTGAGATACGAGGAATTGCACACTACACCGCAGCACACGACCCCAACATGCGCCCCGCATGTTGGGGTCGTGTGCAGCGTCTAACAGTTTCTCCCACCTCAGACTAGACCTCAGTCTGTGTGCTTGTTTCTCTCGTTTTCGAAGCATTTTTGATAAGTTGGGTTCGCGTTTTTTGCTTTTTGTACATTTACAAAACATTATCACATTTATTTTTATAACCATGGGTCCGAAGAAGAATATGATGTCTATTGAATTATAGCGTGAAATCATAGAAAAACATGAGCAAGGTGTGCGAGTAATTGACTTGGCGAGGATGTACGGGCGTAGCACATCAATGATATGTACTGTGCTTAAACAGAAGGTGTTGTAAAGGGTATAACGCCAGCTAAGGGCGTAACAATAATTTCTAAGCTCCGGACCTCTCTCCATGAAAAGTTGGAGAAACTACTGATGGTGTGGGTGACAGAGAAGCAGCTTCCAGGAGGAACCTTAACACAAAGCATCATATGTGAGAAGGCACGAGCGATTGACGGTGATTTGCTGAAGCAGATCCCACACACTTCCACAAACGAAGAATCGGAAGACTCGTTTAAAGCCAGTCGGGGCTGGTTTGACAACTTTAGGAAAAGGACCGGCATTCACTCCGTCGTCAGGCATGGTGAGGCAGCAAGTTCGGATGTGAAGGCAGATGAGGTTTACATCAAAACGTTTTCCGAACTGATAGAAGCCAAAGGATACATCCCCCAGCAAGTCTTCAACTGTGACGAGACAGGGCTTTTCTGGAAAAGGATGCCGAATAGGACGTACATAACGGCAGAGGAGAAGACGATGCCAGGTCACAAACCCATGAAGGATAGATTAACTCTAGCACTTTGCGCCAATGCGAGTGGCGACTGCAAAATCAAGCCTCTGCTAGTATACCATTCGGAAAATCCCAGAGCCTTTAAGTCACATAAGATTTTAAAAGAAAAACTGCAAGTCATGTGGAGGGCAAATCCGAAGGCGTGGGTCACCAGGAAATTCTTTGTGGAGTGGATAAACCTGGTGTTTGGCCCTTCTGTTCAAAAATATCTACAGGAAAACAACCCACCCATGCAAGCCCTTCTCGTCCTCGACAATGCCCCTGCTCACCCACCAAATCTCGAAGATGATTTACTCGAAGAGTTCAAGTTTATAAGGGTTCTCTACCTACCACCCAACACCACTCCTATCCTGCAGCCCATGGATCAGCAGGTGATTTCTAATTTTAAGAAGTTGTACACCAAGCATATTTTTCGGCGCTGCTTTGAGGTGACGGAGAACACAAACCTTACCCTTCGAGAGTTCTGGAAGGACCACTTTAACATCGTGATATGCCTAAGAATTATTGATCAGGCCTGGCTGGGTGTTACAACGAGGACCTTAACCTCTGCATGGAAGAAGCTGTGGCCTGAGGCTGTAGCTGAAAGGGCCTTCGAAGGATTGGAACCCAAAGTGTCAGTGGTAGAGGAGATTCTTTCTCTGGGAAAATCCATGGGTCTGGAGGTGGATGAGAGAGATGTGAACGAACTCGTCGAGGAACAGTCTCAGGAGCTGACAACCGAGGAGTTACACGATCTACATTCGCAGCAGCATACGGTGGTTCAACGAAAAATTGGTTTTGAAGAGGAGCCAGAGATGGAGGAGGTTATCTCTACAAGAGATATAAAGGAGATCTTGGGAATGTGGGAGAAAGTTGTAAAGTTCGTGGATAAAAATCACCTCGAAAAAGTTGCAACTGGTCGTGCATCGGAGTTGTTCAACGAAACTTGCCTAACTCATTTCCGCATTATCCTGAAAGGGAGGAAGAAACAAACCTCCTTGGACAGTTTTTTTAAACGATCTGCAGGTGAAAATGAGCAAAGTGTGACGAAAAAAGCGAAGACCAGTGACGAAAATTAAGCGCTTCCGTAAGCACTTCACTTTTTCTTTTATTATGTTTTTATAGAATATGTATTTGTTATTTATAAATAAATGTTTCTTCTTGTAAATACATTTTTCTTATTCAAAAACACTTAACAATAACAACTGAGGTGGTGTTTTGGGAGCTGGAACGGATTAATGACATTACAATTAATTTAAATGGGGAAAATTGCTTTGAGATACGAGCAATTTGACATACGAGCAAGGCTACGGAACGAATTAAACTCGTATGTCGAGGTACCACTGTACATAGTTCGGTACTACCATCCGCGATAGTTATATTGCATTGATATACTAACTAGATTTCAAACACGGGTTATGTAAAGCTTCTAAAAATTACTTTGTGGCCATAGCTTACATTTTTAGGTATTATTTAGTTTAAAAGATTCGCCATATATTTCTTACTTTATCAATCGACCAAGTTTCTCATGTATACCAGCAGAAACCTACCATTGGGTAAGTTACGGAAAGCTTCGGCTTTGTCCATCGTCTTTCAAGTCTGCTACCAAACTATAATGTGTTCCAAGTTGCATGGAACCTAACATACTGTATAATGGAAAGCGCCTATAGTGATTTGCAATGAAAAGAATCTATACCTAACCATTGGAAAGTGATACTTTTATTGAAGCTTCAAGATTCAGAAAAGTTGTTCCTCTTTGCAGCCACTCAAATGATTGCAGTTGACCCATACATTTTCAAAATATGCGACGGATCCTGTATATTCTTCGGATTTGAATTCCATGTGGATTAATAAAAGGTTCTCGAATCCCTTAAATCTCGAATCTCTCGAGTGCTTGATTATTATTATGAGAAGAAGAAAAAATGCTTTTACTTAAAATTATGCAGAGCAGAATTAATCGGCCATTTCACAGTCCCGTTTGTCAAATGCAACGACTTTCCTATATTGCACTTCCTTAGAAATAATTTTCAGTATTTTGGAAATTAATTAAGAACTTAAGCCGTTCATGGGCAATGATACTATTTCCAGCACCTCATGATTTAGAAAAATGTCTACTTCAGACACTTCTTCACTTGACTTAATTTTATGAGATTACACAGGATACATTGATGCTACACGGAAAGCAATTCTTTCAGACATGATTAACGAATGGACAGTCAGAACGGCATGTAATCCATTGAGTATTTCGTAATCGAAGTAATCGGTTAGGGAAATTGTTAATTTCAATTTCGAAACAAAGGAAAAAGCTTGCAACCTTTGTTTAATAACCAATTTTAAAACGGTCTTTTTTGGAAATTTAAACGTTTTTATTTTGGTTTACCACTCTTAAACTACTTTTTGTTTTCAAATTTTAAGCAAAAGGTATAAGTCGAAATTTACCAGACCTGGCCAAAATTTCTGCCAGATTCGGCGCGTCATCTTCTAAAACCAAGACAGCACTTTCCAAGAAAAATAGATGCTCGTGAACTCAATCAACATGGCTGGAATGAATCTACAGAAATGTTTATAAAATAGCGATCTTGAAGTATAATAACTATTATAGTGTTCGCAGAATTTGGAGTGTAGTTAATCTTGAGAAATTGTTTCTCATCATGTGTACTGTTTTACAATCATTGAATATCTAAAAAATGAATGTCAATGGTAGAGACTGAACTATTCGGCATTCGCCAATCTCTCTCCTCTCAACCTAACATTAAAACCTTGAACATTATGTCTTGAAATTTAAGAGGCATTTTTACGGCATATGAGTTGCTTTTTCAGATATTTGCATTGTGCATGTCGCAGAGAATCATTATTCAATAAAAAATGATTCAATAAAAAGCATTATTCAATAATAAATGACCTCATTTAAGTGATTAAAATCAAAGGCACGTATTTCAAACTCGGGAAAAGACTTAGATATCTCTCAATTCATTCCTTTACCAGCCATGCTGACGATTGTTGTGACCGACGCTGCACATTTTTTTCTTGTGTTCTTTCTGCGTTTATTTATTTCGATGGTATCAGAATATTTGAGGACCAGGACTTATCTCGTATCCAAACAAGGGTTTTCGCTAACACTCCGACAAAATGCATCTTTTGAATTAACTGTTATCACCATTCCTGACCGGTTCCATCGCGCCGTTTAAACTTTTATCGCTGAACAAACTGCGAGCTGAAATTATCCGATTACTTCGCTCTGGCTAGCGTTATCGAATTTGTTGTTCTCCTACCACAAAATACAGTGATTTGTCACGCATGATTTTCAGAGCAAAAAATTATTATGAGACAATAATATCCAAGCATGTGCTTTCACGTGATAGAAGTGACCTTCCATTAGCTACCCCTTCTAATTTTCAGCCTCAACGACTCCTTCACATAACACTAATAAATTGCCAGCCATTCTCTTCCTAGAATTGATTTATGGCAGTTTCTTTTCAACGATATCTCGATTTCCTTGCGATTAAGCACAAAGCATGCTATTATTTTACATGTATATTCAGAGAGCTGCAAATTATTAAAATTTTATGAACCCTGGAAATTATTCTTATAATACATTTAGAGATATCTATCGTCCTATTTTTTAGGATAAGATTTTGACAAAAAAGCAGTACACATGCACCTTGCCTAATAAGATATTGCTATCTTTAGAGCTCCATCCGGGATTTTGTGGTATTTCTCATGATTTAACACTGATATCGAAATTCAGAAACGAGTGTCTATGTAACTCAGACGCCTATTGGTTTTATAAGAGATATTCTAGAGGGGATTGGTTTCAGCTGGAGTGCTCTTGTTAAATTCATTGACACAGTGGCTCTTATGGGTTCAGTTACTGTTCTCGTCAATTTCTAAGCTTGAATTAGACTCATAATAAATCGTCCTAAGGCTAATCGTTCGTGGGGATCAAAGACATTATCAGCAGTCATCAATTTCAAAATACGTTTGCGATTGCTCTTCCGCCCGGTTTTCGTCGGGTAATCGTTTCATTTCCACTTAAGTCTTCAAATTGCACAAGATATATGTCTGTCATCCTCAGTACTTTTTCCATTCATTCCTTTCACGATTAAACGTAGTCATCAGAAATAATTCTTCGCATCTATAGTCCGTTCAAGGTAACAGCGCAGTTGACAGAAATGCGACCAATAAGTAAACACGTCCAATGCCATTTCATTTCTTTTAACTAGCCAAATCAGAATATTTCAAATGTGCTATAATTTTGGACTGACTCTGATGTACTATGCTTCAGGAATACCGGTTGCATATCGGACGGCAGGTTGACATTTCATGCCTTTCCATGGCTAAAGATGGAAAGATTAGCCAGGACAAAACACCGACTAAGATTACTAATCCTTTATTAATAATTTCAGTCACCTCAATTGACTTTTTCGGCATTTGGAGACACTAAGCACCTTACACATAAAATATCGGGTAACGTTTGGAGGACAAAAATATGAAGATCACATTACAAAGAAATGTAAATCTGATGTTACTGATACTTTCAAATACAGTACTATTGAATGTTATTCACTAGCTACTAGATTAATTTAAAAAAAAGTTAGCTCTAAGTAGTGTCGATATTCCCTGAAATTTTTTATAATTAGAATATCAGGGAAGGGTAATGCGTGCGGAAATCTAATGTATCTTCCAGTTATTTTGCGGCAATGAGGTATTTGCCTCGGAATGTTAAAAACTCTTGGAGATAAAATTTAATATGCAGAGATAATGGCTGATGTTGCTTGAACGAAACTCACTGTTGGATCCACCAATTAGAGAAATTCTCAGTGATGAACATCATTCGCATTTAATGGTATGAGTGGTAGAGGACGCCAGGTGAGCAAAATCGGTTAAACCACTTGGTGCAAATCCAGGGATCTTGGTTCAAATCCTAGTCGACGGGTAATGCTATTTCCACTATTGATTTCACACATTTCTGTGTCGGCCATTGGGAGATCCTATTTATTGCTTAGCAAAGGGTAATTTTTGAGCTCCTTTCTGGTATAGTTTCCCAAACATGGGGCGCATATATTGTGGCCCTTAACAATACGAACTTAATCTCTAAATATCTTCGAACCTATTCATCGGTTCCCAAAATATAATGCAGGCTATACCACAAGGTATTACCGTACGCCATTCTCAGTCAATCGAGGGAGATCTCAATGTCCGCAGAGGTATTGGAACTCACGACCTTCGGGTCCGCCGGCTCGGTCGTTAACCCTCCAGAGCCCAGGCAGACCAGTGACTGGCCGGGTCTGGAGGCGGGAGAGCACGGAGTTGAGTGATTGAGAACTTCATTCGCCACGAGCGAGAGGCCGAGGCAAAGAGTTGGGGACCTTCCAGGACCACGGGAGTCCCCCTGGGTGGCGGGAACTGAGCAGTTGGCAAACGAGACTCGTGTTGAGGACGGGAAGGAAAGATTGAAGCGATTCGAAAGCATGGAAGTCAAGTAGAGTGCAACATAGGGGGAAACAAGACAAGATAACGACAGTGAAGCCGGCGATGTAAACACCGCATCTACACGTAACATACGAAACATCGGTGCCCCTAACTAAGGTGAAAATGTAACGATAAAGCCCAAGGTATCAATAGGTGCATCTTACTACCGAGATATAGAAATATTTATATGGGCAGTGAAATGTCCTTTCCTACGCAAATAATGACACTATAGTCGTCGAAATCGATCGGGTAAAAAATATAGAGTAAAATTGTAAAATGTATTTCATTTTCATCTTTTGGAAAATGAAAAAATGAATATTTATGGAGGACAAACACGCAATTTTTAGGCAGAGTAACTTTAAAGAATAATAAATGCAAGAATCGAATATTCATTCTTTCAGCTAACTTATAGCGGAGACTTCATCTTTACGACTAGAGTGCAAGTTATTTTACAAAAGCAAAAAAATGAACATCGGGGACCGCATACAGTCGTTTTCTTTTAGGACAAACTGTCAGATACTAGGCGAAAACAATCCCTTGCAATCGCTGATTTTTTATTTTCTCGGTTTTTCGCGATTAGGATTTTTGGGATTCCAGAATTTTGGGTCACAAACTGACCTTTCCTACCAAATTTCTACTTCCTGGAAGTACAGTTTCCCTAAAAAGGAACAGATAGACATAAGTGAATTAGTAATTCATGTAATTCCTTTATTGGTTTTGACCATAAAGTTTGTGCCAGAATTTCTGCATAGCAATTCTGTATCAGTATTAGCATCACGGAATTCTGCCTAATGGCATGTTGTAATTTCATATTTAATGCAATACGTGCTCCATTGTGGGAGGAGTTATCCATTCTAAAGTCTGTGTTTGTCTTTAATAACTTTTGTCGACCCTGTCTCATCTCAGTCTAGTCAATTCAACTCGGTGACTACAAATTCAGTTTCGTACGTCGTAATTTGAATGATATCACGTACTGCAAAATAGTTTATTGTAAAGTTGGGCTTTGGTAAGGTGTTAAAAGGATAGGGTTGTGAAGGGAATGAGCAATGAGTGGCAAGCCAGGTGGATGGCCACTGATAACGTCAGGATAGACCTAGGCAATGCTCTCCTCAGGGCAAACTTGCGCGCTCAATGCACATAAACTGCTCAGATCAAAAGCATGACATCAGGTTTACCATTGAGCAAATCACATACATTACTAATTGTGCTGGTAATTAATATTTTCCACACCATTAAGTCTGCGCGGATATTCCCGCCACTCAGAAGTCCCGGAAGAAGGTTGAAATGCAAAACTGCTGCGAAGAGGATTTTAAAAAAATGAACCAATAGTTAGAATTATCCAACCCCGCCCTAATAAAAAAAGTAATGTTTTTAAGTTCTGGTCATTTCTATGAAAATACTCGTAAATATATAATTGCAATAAGGTCCCGGCGTAGTATTTACAACGAACGCCGTCAGATACAAGAAAAAGTTGCTTTTTTTATTAAACATCTGCAAATTTACTAAAGAAATAATGCGACAAATCTAGAAATATTGACACTTCTGAGATTCGACGAAAGGGCGTGTGGCAGACTGTGGTTGGACCCAGATATGTAGTGGGGAGAGGATAGGGAGAAGGAATCTGAAGAGGCATTTGAGACGTTCAGCAAATTGTGTCCTGATCGAACAGTAACTCGCTTCATTTTTGTTAAAATCATACCGGTGTTTTGCAAGAATAAATGCATGTTTTTATCTTTCAGACATCGTTTCTTTCTTACTTTGCCTCTTCTGTCAATTTTGCAGATTTAGCCTACACACAAATCCACAGTATAACACTCTATCCGACGGAGAGAGCTAATGTTCCAGCCACTACAACAAACTCCCTCATTTATATAATGTTTATTATTGCACTAATTGACTTATTATTAGACATTAGTGTAATTAAGTGATAGAAAGAGATAAACTTCGTTTTTGTCGAATCTAGTACGGAGTTTTTCCAGAGAAGTGGAAATTTTCATTTGAAAACTCTTCATTGACGAAATCAAGGTCGACTAATAACCTTCCGAAGGCAGTTACTTGGGAATAAAGAAGGCAAGTACAGATTAGATTTCTGCGTTGCGCAATATTATTGAACTTCCTCTAGGAAGAACAGATTACGACAATGGTATTTCCGATAATATCTCAGCCATAGGGCAGGACTTTGGAGCACCGAAAGTACCACCAACTCTACAAGAAGTAGTTTCCTTAAACAAGTTTATTGTCCTCTTTTATGCCATAGCAACGCTTATACCATGGCTAATGATCCTCTTTAGAATCGGTAGACTTTCCGGAAGAACAGCTGCTCGATTAGTATATGACCTCATACATCCTTTGAGCTAATAGCTCTGAGGTTACCAGAATGACGATAGCTTTCGTCCGAGAGATTTTATTGCTGTCTCAAATAATAAAAATCACCCTTGCTTAATATCTATTTATAGAACAAATGAAAGACATGCAAACCAAACCTCGCGGAGGCGACTTGTAGAGTGGGTCAATACCAATAATACGATGGGTACGAACAGAATGTTTCTGTTCAACATAACCTCCCCCAAATATTCTTACCACCTCAATGTATTTCTATCCGAGAATGATCATTAGCAATGACATAGATTTAAAAACTATCGTTGCTTATGTGCATGAAAATGCATTGAAACAATTTTTTCACGTTTCAAGCACTATTATGCTCCGCGCAACTCACACGTAAAGCCACTAATCACGGTTTTGCGACAGTTCTTGTGCATACCTATAAATAGAATTTCCAGAAATGAAAGTTGGAAACATGATCTCAGAATGGACACCAAGCTCACGTTCCCATCTCCTCAAAACTGCAAGAAGCTAAATGCGTTGTTTTTCGATGTGAAGTGTGACATTAACACGAATAAGACTTGAAACTCCCCATTGACGCCAATTACATGACAATCTCGCTGGCTCTTTACATGATCATCAACTACTTTCTCCAACTATCGCGCTGAACTTTCTGTCTGCTTCATGACCTTTTTTGTTCACTCGATCGTGGTGGATCGCTGATTGAACTGTTAAATATATCCCACCTGGATCCTCAACGCTTTTTGTGCATTCAAAATGTGACCAACTAATGGAAAGCTTTACTTGTATACAGCTCCAACTTTCATAACAAAACGCCTGATTACCTATACAATTTATTTACGTACAATACAAGTTTTTCCCATAGATTAACTCGACCTGACCCTAGCCTTCTCCACATTCCCCGACCCCGTACCAACCACTACCAAAACTCCGACCTTATCACCGCTTCTAAGTTTTGGAATTCACTAACTTCTCATATTAAATCTTCCTCTTCACTGGAATCATTTGAAAAAAAACTTTACTTATATTTAAAACCTTAAGACTGTATCTTGTTGATTTGTTAAATTGTTCAATTATGGTTGATCTTAACTATTTTTCTATTATTTGAGCAGAACGTGAAATTGTATCACAGCATTTTGCTATAATTGGTTATCCCAGAGCATAAATAAATTATTCATTCATTCACCTGGAAAACCGAAATGCACTTTTTTACCCCTGTTGACAATTTTGAAAGTGTGCCCCTTGGACTTAATCTGACGCACAATTCGACCGAATCCCCTATCCGGCTGTACACTTCAGATCATATTACATCACACGTGACTTCCGAACGAATCATAATGGGTACCTTTATGAAGCAACAGCCACATTTCTGTGTAGCGCATTCTTCATTTCAGGGACATTCTTTTTAGAATCACCCGCAGACTTACATTCACTTCATCAGTTATTCACTATCTTCGACAGATCTCCAGAGCTTATAGGTTATTCCACTTTAATCGCAAGCTATGTGGTACCCATGTATAAACTATTACTTCATCTTCCCGTGGCATTTTCTCACTCTTTCGTGACAACTGAATAAATATTCTTTCGAGAATCAAAACTCTTGCCATTTCACATTGGATACAAGATTGCTTAACTAAGGTGACAGTTACGAGGCAAACTTAAAACATATCTCCAAATTCAACTTTTCTCACATGTGTGAATAAATTTTACGCGCGAATTTTGACGTATCTTGTCCTCTTTGCTCCTTGAGGTTTGAAATATTTCCAACTTGATAGGCCTGAAACAATTCCAAATATCATCCAATTCATAAGCCGACACCATCGCCGCACAGTGGCCTGAGAACCCACTTAAGCGGTCAAAAATCGATTTTCTCACAATGTTGAATTTACATCGTAGATGTTCTTATAATAAAGAGAAATTATCAATTCATTATAAACCAAATGAAATTTCATCCCTTGATGACCCCTGTCCGACTAGTACAGACGGTCCTCTGAGCCATCGCTTAAAAATCATTTTCTCGCGCTCGAATTTGAAGCGAAGTATAACTCGACTTAGGCGTTTTTCCACCATAAAATTAGATAAATCACTCATTGTGAAACCTATACTACAATTTTACTCAGCCAAATTGTCTCTTCTTGTGGTATTTAAGTTAATACGGCAAGATATTCTCAAATGGTGCTACGCCAAGCATTTTACCGGCATCAATTAGACTTTAAAAAAAATCGTACATTATCTTGTGATGAGACATTATACTAGAGCTAGTGAAGTCCTTTGTCTAAAGGAAGAAACAAGAGTTATGTGCTTTTAAGAGCCATTTTTTAAGCTATTGGCACTTTTATCCCGAAGCGCGGGCAGCGGTGCTGCCACTAGTTGCTCATTCTCGCGCTCCATCTGAGGAGTACGTGCTGAGAAATAGCGGTCTGTTAACATTGTCAAAGAAGTTAAGTGGCTTAGAAAGAAGTAAATTCATTACTTTACACTCTAAATGCATTAATACATATCATTCGGCATATATTAAATAGCATAGCTATTAGTGCTAAAGACATGGTGTAGATGAAAATCGACACGCTCCCATGGGCCATCAAGGGTCATCAAGGGATGAAATTCCATTTGGTTTACAATGAATTGATCATTTCTCTTTATCATAAGAACATCTACGATGTAAATTCAACATTTTGAGAAAATCGATTTTTGACCGCTTAAGTGGGTTCTCAGGCCACTGTGCGCTGGTGGGTAACTGACACTTGGGCGCTTACTTGTTCCAAACGTTGGCAAACAAATGCCACGCGATACCGTAATAAAATACCATAGACGAAGATGTAAAAAAACGGGAGTGAAAGGGAAGCGCGATTAATACTTGCGTGCGAGGGGATCTGACATACGTTGCACTTATATTGAGGGTTCGTTTCGCACCGTAAAACATTTGCACTCGACACAAGCGATAAAGGGCTGGAGGAGTTAGTTCATGGGGAGAAGGAAGTTGGAAAAGTCAGGGTGGGGAGAAAGGTTGCTTGTTTCCATGGATAGAGGAGGGGTGTGAGACAGGCGACTCCGGGAGATGGGACGGGAGGAGGGGAGGTCGGGGGATGGGGAGGTGGAGGAGAAAGGGAGGGGTGGGTGCGAGGGAAAGAGAGAGAGAGGGCCAAAGAGGGGGAATTCCCCCTCTTCCTGGAGTCGACAAGCGCTCCTCAACACGACCGGACGGAGTCTGAGTGCCGTCTCGCATCTTCGGACCGCAGTGTCGAGAGTGACTTTTCGTTCGTTACGGCGTCGAGTGATGTGAGGTCAATCGTTGTCGCGCATCGTTCCTCGGCGACTTCGAATCGAGCTGTCAAATCGACTTAAAACGGCAAGAAGTTAACGCGACGTCGACAGAAGACGATCGCATGACCGTTCGACCGGATTATTGAGTGTGTCCGCCCCCATTCGCCTTTTTCTCCCCGGACTCGAAGCTGAAGCGTGTCGAGTGTCGTCGGCCGGTGGGTGTTCGTGTCGGATTCGATTCCCAATTTCGTCGCATCCGCGTGTGATCGGCGAAAGGGAGAAGCTTGCAGAGGGCGGAGCCGCGTGGTCGACCGTGGCTCTCGGGGAGTACCTGGCGGCCGCCGTAGCGGGGCTGCTCCCGGCCCTCGCCCGACGAGGGGCCGCCGCAATGCAGCATCTAAAGGTAAATTGATTGCAAAGGCTATTTTTATTTCACGCTCACTGGGGGACATTAGGTATGCTGATTGCACACTCCCGACCCGCAACTTTCCTCACGGTCATCGTTACCGTTTCAATGTTAGGATGTCTCCTTTCAACAATAAAACTCCTACCCATCTGCGTCTGAGCTCCGCCTCGAACGGTACGTGACCCTGCATAAGTTCAAGGATGCTTGCTGGTATGATGGATTTCCGATATCCCCTGATACTGAACCAGCGTGCTGCCGTAGAAACATGATCGCAAACATATTCGTTGAGATAATAAAGAAATTTCAAGATTGATGATTCCTTCTTTGTGATGTGTATTCCGTATCATACCACATTGCTGCTCGCACTCGAGATTTCCAGTTCACGCGAGTGTGAGGTGCCATTATCAAGATGTTTACATTCGAAGTGGAGCTACAGCCTTTTCAGAGCCAAAACCCTTGCCTTTTTCTCTTAAGATTCCATAAAAAATATCACTTTTAGATATAAAAATCGTCTTCACTGTGGCAGACAAAAGTTATTCCTTCATAAACCTACCATATGGCCATGGATAATCATTATTGAATGACGGAAACAAGTTTACTGCTGCATACCGGATTAAAGTTTTCAAATTACAATCTGAGAAGTCATCAGGAGAATAAAAATGGCAAAATTGTTTATAATAAAAATTGGCGAAATGAGAGTTTTCGCGGAAAGACAGCTAACTCTTACGTTTCTTGCAATTTGTGTTTCTGCGGCACAGTCAGTAAATTGCGTTTGAATCCCATCCTCCACCAGTTGCTTTAGTGCATGCTTCTTCTAAAACGAGCAATAGTTTGAGGCCAGAGCTCGAGTTACAACACTTATGTTCTCTATGAATCCTAAACGCTAATTACAGCGGCATGGCGGCAGGGGAGTTGTCGAATTCAGTTTTACAGGCCTCTAATTAATGCATATCCACCCCATTCCTTAAAATGCGGAGTGTTAGCTGTGGCATTTTAGTGTCGTGTGCTCTTTTATTAAATGCAAGTGATAAAGCTAACGCATGCTCGAGTTTGGAATATGTGCAATCAGACCGAATTGAATAGACAAAACCACTGAGGTAGTAATATGCTGTGCCTCGCCGTGTTCTCTTCAAGATCCAAATCAAGGATTGGTGCAATTAGTGTAAGACTTAAAAGGCATGGCGATTGCATACCATTTCCAATGTAAGCATTTGCAAAATACATTTATGCTCTGAGTTTCTGTAGCACTTATGAATTATTGCATCGTACAATTTGTGGTAAATACACCACCGTTTGCCACCCGTTTTTCAGATATTGACCTGAAATAACGATTTTTTAATACTCGTAGCTTCAGTAGGATACAGTATTGTGAATGTTCGTGAAATTTAATCCCCTGCGTCGCACCCATTATGTAGGTTGTTTGTGCTGAGTGGTACGCAGATTCATGTCAAGTCCTTACACTGATTACCGTGAACATTTGGAAGTAAAAAGACAGCACATGGAGCGATTATCCATTGGCAGAATCCACCAAAATAACATTCCTCCTCTGATATGAAACATGGCTGTGAGAGATCCATATACTGGCATCCCTTTATTCCAATGCATAGTGTCACATCCATCGTGTGCTGATTCAGCGTCCACAAAATAAAGTTTAGACTCCATCCAAAAGGGTGACCCACAGAAAACTTGGATAGCTCGGTATTTTGAGGCCAATATGTTCCTAACATGCCACAATTAGTCAAGGCTGACTATCTATAGGCGAAATCGTTTTAAGGGTTGATTGTGTACTCGTTGTCATTAGCAGTGTGGTAGCATTCATTGTTAATGTCATCACCAGTTGGTATCGTGTGCGGTGTATTTATATTCCCATTGGATATATATAATAATTTATATAAGCGGTTGGACGAGGGAAGGGTTTCCAGACATCTACCAGGTAGTGTTTTCAAGTGTCAGCTCGGACTTGAACTGTTTAGTGAAAGCTTTCCTTAAGAGCGGTGCAAAGTGAAGGACGATTCTAGCTGCCGGCGTGCGAATTCCCCATTCCTTTCGGAATTGTATTAATGAAAGGACGGATGGAGACGATAGTACTTCTCGAGTGAGCTGGGGCGCGGCGATAGATGACATAAAATAAACCTATCCTACATGTGCAGGAATGTATTGATAAATATCTCCGACATTTTGAACACGTCATTATCACTCAAGCATCAACTGCAACGAACAGCCCCGCATATGGCAGTAGTGTCAGCAATTGAAACGTTGTCGGCAGCAGCCAGAAACTTGAAGAGATGGAAATCCCGGGAAGAATTCACTTTCATTACACGCTGGGAAAATATTTTAAATCTTCCATATTTTAAATACCAAGACTTAATTCGCCTAATGACTCACCCTGTGGGTAAATTTAATGTGGTTGGAGAGCTAATAGTTCGTCATTGAGTGCACGTTGTAATAATTTTTCAAGAAAATCGAAAAAAAAATCTTTAAACACACTTCACGTAAGTGCATCAATTTAAACATTCGATATAACAATATACGTTGTGGTATAAATAATCCCACCGAAAATACTTTTAAATACTTGTCTCCATTAAAGCACTCTTTTGACTTAGGTCTATAGCGCGGAATTTGGAATACTAGCAAAAACCCTATGTGAACACGTGTTTTTTTTCGGAATGTTACTTTAATATTTATAAGGAACCGTTTTAATTGTATAAAAAATATTTTCCGCCTTTAGGAGAAAATTTGTACGTATGAATTATTACTAATTATTTCAAAATATATGCCAAGTGCCATAAGACTACGTGTTAAAATGGCATTAAATTGTCGAGAAAGAAAATAGGAAACACGCAACTTTTACGCTTTTATCTATATTTACCAATAACCTACATCTATATATTAACCTGCTAGCCGCCCTGTGGGTGTGTGGCAGGAGTTGTCAGGACACCAGCGTGTAAAGATGTAATGTATTGGGAGGTGAAATGGTGACGTGTATTATGGGAGTTTATTTAGTGGAATTGCTTCCTGTCACGTGAAGACTTCATATAATTTCCCGACATTCACCGTTGGATTGCATTCACACTAGAACTGTCTGAGAATCCGGCTTGGATATTTATGCTATTCTGAAAGTCTGAAGGCAATTTTCCCACCGTTCTGAATAATGGAGACCTGCCATAAAATCATAGATATTTATACTATAAATTGAGTAAATATTGGCGGAAATTTATGAATATACATCTACATCTACATACTACTCAGCGAGCTGCCGCATGGGCGTGTGGCAGGGGTTGTTAGGACACAAGCTATATAAAGATGTAAGGGATGAGGTTTTAGGAGGTGAAATGGTGGCGTGTATTATGGGAGTGTATTTAGTGGAGCTCAGATTTTATTGTGGTCGCTTATTGTCCGCGGAAATAACGAGCTTTTGTACCGATCTGTTCGGCAATGTATGTATCTTATTTTATCGCTTCATTCAGACCTAGAGATGTAGTATGGCGTCATTATAACATTCTCTGTGTCGCTCTGAAACACAACGTTTCACGCAAATCTGCTCATAAACCAAAATCATTCCAACCGCCTCAAGTACTTCGTGCTATTTTTCCTCACTCACTACATATTTCACTCACTTTCACTTAATGGGGTTATAGTTTCAATGCTAATCCAGGAAACTCCGTAAAGAGGTGACCATATTACGTCTGGCATTGGGTTCACTTGTCGCGGCTACTTACCTTGCTTACTAACGCATTACGTTCAAGAGGATTTCAATATTCTGTCCTCGTATATATCTACATCAACATAATACCCTGCGAGCCGCCGCATGGGTTTGTGGCAGGGGGTGTTAGGTCACCATCCGTGTAAAGATGTAAGTTTTTGGGAGATTAAATGGTGACGTGTATTATGCGAGTGTATTTAGTGGAGCTCAATTTTTATTGTGGTCGTTTATCGTGCGCGGAAAGAACGAGTTTTTGTACCTATCTGTTCGGCAGTGTATCTCTCTAATTTTATCGCATCTGTGAGGCCTAGAGATGAATTGAGGAGTCATGATAATATTCTCTGTGTCGCTCTGAAAAACATCAGTTCTGAATTTCTAAAGGAACCTAAGCCTAGCGTGTAGCCTCTGAGTTTCTAGGGGCTCCCAACCTATTCCCTCTAAAAGCTGTGAAACAGTATATGTACGCTCTTAGTAGTTTTTATCGAAGTGCTCAGGTTTTTTTGTATTTTATTAACTTCTTTGGTTAAATCTTTATGACCAGGGTCCCAAATGCTCTCTGCGTATTCGAGGTGTGGCCTAACCAGAGTGAAGTAGTATCTCTCTTTGACTTTTTCATCCGAGGACCTTCCTATTATATGATTAACAAAACATAATTTTTTAAATGTTGTACCACACATGTTTTGTATGTGTATTCCCCACATTGTATATATAGTCAGTAGATGTATTAATTTTATGAAAACTATCTCATATAAAAAAAAACCATCCACATTTAATTGGGCAAAAGGGAACAGCACAATCGGTTGGGCAAATCAAGCCGCCGCAAAACTGGAAGTTTGGTTTCGACGCGGTATTCGAAATTTAGGGCAGTTTGATATTTCCCCGTCATAATGTAGACAATATTCAAATTTTACGTCTTAATTTCAGCAACTGCAGAGGGCATGAAGTAATCATTGGAACATTAAATACTTTTACTTTTACATACAAATATACTTTTAAATGGCTGAAATCCTCTGTAATCAAATATGAATATTTATGCATATCTTTAACTTGTCTAATTTTTTTCACGCGGGACGTTTTGAAATCCTTCACTGTGGAAGGATTATATGTAAAATGGATGGTATTTTTTTGGCAAACATCTCGGAAAGTAATTCGGTAAGGGGCTGATATTTTGGTATCTTTGAAAGGGTGAGATATGTTTCTTACAAAATGGGACTAAATTAATTTATTTTCAAGTAAAATGATATTTCGCTCCAGCTGCCTTTCGCAATAATTATACATTTTCGAATTTTTTATTTTATTTTTTAATTTTCGTATAAATTTTTCGAATCTTTGACTTAGCTTGTCACCTAGTCAATTGTAATGAACCCTTAAAATGATATGAAATGTATTACTTCGTGTTTATAATTCGAATTATAACGAAATATACTCCATGTGTCATAGATCAATGTGTTAAAATATCATTTTTAGTGCCGAAAAAAACTTAGTCCGTAAAACTTGACGACTTCAGGCGTCACTTTGCGAAAGAATCTTATGCTAGAATCCATATTAAAAGATGCCTCGTGCTTTTCCACAATTATTTGCTGAATACAACGCGTTTCTCAGCTTACTGCATCGTCAGGTACACTTACTTACTTAAGATTTATTAATTGATCGTTGTGACAGTAACCGCGGGTTTACAAAATTAAACGCAATAGTTGTAATATATATTAAATAGGTCAAACTGGTCGAAATTTCATGACACGCATCAAAGAACACGCCAGAAGTTTCATTAATGTGGACTCCACTTCTCAATTTACCATATATCTTCTTGAAAACAATCATGTAAGTGATTTTATCCCAGAAATTTTGCATTTTCTCCCGAAAAATTCAAAATTGGATGCTTTGGAACTGATTGAAATTATTAAACAGACAAGCAATCTTTGCAACGAGCTAATTTTTCCGCACCCCGTCCCCACTCTTTTCCGACAAAATTTCCCTCCTCGCAACCCCCAATTATATGTTCCCCTGTTTTCCCTCCCAAAAGCCCCCATACTTGATTTGAGGTTGGTATCACAACAATCAATCAATATATCTAAGGTAAACAAGTGTACCTGACGATGCAGCAGGCTGAAAAACGGGATAGTTATACTCTATAACAATTTTGGAGACGTATGAAGGATATTTTGATATTATTTTTAATATTTAGGCCGTTTAATGCAACTTTTTTCACTTTTATCCATAGAGTTCGACGAAAACACGCATGGGCAACTTCACGCAAGTTTTTCTCATGAAAGATATCGCTCCAATCACCTCAAATGCACGTGTTGCGTGTCTCGTAAACATGGAAGACCAACTCCAAATGCCTCGCGTCTTACACTGCAAACATTGCTAAGCGGCAATCGCCCACTCAAGCATAACGGTGGACTCGAGCGGTACTACACCTTCACTCTTCTAGAAACCGACTTTCGAGGGCGCTGTCCTCAGTGTGCTTGTTTGCGTCGAATTAACCTCTTTTTCCAATTATTATTTTCCGCCTGATGCCTGAAAAAACCGTGCCGTCCTCATCGACGTTGGGACAAATCGGAACAGGGTAAATCGTACAGTTATTGGCCACCGAACAGTTATCGGCCTCTTGGTGTTTTCAATGTAATCATAGGACTACAGTTGGACCAATTTTTTCAAATCAGAAAGCTGCATGCGATGGACAGTTGGAGAGTGAAATACAGACAGGACAGACAGACACATATATGCCTACCCCTTTTCTTAAATGACCACCACATGTCACATTCACATGTAATTTCGTGATACATCACTTTTCCAAGTATTGCTTTTACGGAGGAGTTTTTTGTCTCATTTTCTTAAGTAAAGAAGAAACGTTAAGAAATCACTACGGCGCTTTCATATAAAAAGCCACTTTTATAACATATTGAGAGATTAGTTTAGGGTACTGATTTAAATAGTTATTTGTATTTTATGCAAATAGCCACGTGAAGTGGCCAATGATTAATCATGTTTAACATCATTTTCAGATATCAACCAGCCCAGAGAATAACTATAATAGACCAAAATTTTCAAATTAAACTACAATTTTCTTTATTTTTCTTGACAAGAAACAATTGATTGCAAAGTATTAAAACAACGTTTCGAATTAAGTGTAACAAATATTGGGTAGTATCTTAAAAGAAACGCATGGCTGGGAAAGAAGGATAATAAGAGAAAAAGACTGCAAACATTAACGTGAGTCGCAAAAGAAGTGAAAAAGAAAGAAAATCAAGCGAAAGTAATCTCTTTAGGACGAGATATGCGAGATATTCGGTTATTTCACTTTGTGGCATATGCCGTGAGTTTACCGAACCAGACTCGGAGCTTAGATTTTTTGTGTCATTAGCTCTTTAATGAATTATTTGTGCAAAAACGTAACAATAACCATTTTTCAAATTTCGAAGGTAGTTATATATTCCTTTTTCACAACTGTAGCGAAGAAATCCGTACAGATATCAATGAATAAGTAAGGTCAAAAAATAATCTAAAGAAAATTCAGAGGAGAAAGATGATGAAGAGATAAATGTACTGTTCACGCTTGTATTCAAGAGTTGATTGCAGAAAAATGATGAATCATGGTCCAAACTGTTATAGGGGCAATATCTTGTGAAAATAACAATATTTTTTTACTTTTAAGAGAGCCAAAATAACTTAACCAATAATCATCAGCCGCCTGGTCAATAACTGCAAATGGGTAACTATATCAAACTGCGTAAATATATCAAAATTCAGTGTTTGACAAATTCAGTAGTTTTAACCTTAACTTTGTAAAATGTTTTCATAATGTTCAGGAATTAACAAAAACTTTGTAAGTTTTACGTATAGTATTTATTGGACCACCGGTTTCATCGAAAAGTCGATATAATCAGGTCAGGCACCTAATGATGTTGACTATTCGACGAAAACGGTCGGCCGATAAATATTATATTCAAAATTTATAAAATTAATGTTAATTATTGAACATTACAATGTTCAAAAGTCCAAAAGATTTTTATGCATACTTTTTTCAATAGTTATTATAGGTTAACAGGTAAAAAGGAAATAATGAGGTTTTCAAAAAGTTGAGTTACTTTCATTTAAAATGTTTCTTCTATTTTTATCGTACTTCAAGCACAAATACAGGGCTCCCGCACTGAAGCATAGGCTCCATAAAAATATTAATTCTTTGGAGATATTTGTGTATGGGATCGTCAGCCTACAGCTATTATCGTGTTTTGGACGTTTCATGATGTACAGAATTATTTACCAAGGGTAATAAGGGTACAGAAAGACAACAATTGACTCCATGGGTCATGATTGTTTCGGTGTTATCTTTGGACGACTCCTATACATAAGGGACATTCTTCGGGGAGAAATTAGCGACTCCACCCGAGCATTCAGGGTGAAAAGTCAATAGTTTGGATGTTTACTCGACAGGGGATCACTGTCCATTCGACCGGAAACCCTCGCCTCGCTCACGATGTTCGGCCCGATCGGAGAAAGAAAATACAATAAATTTCCTCTTATATTAATGGAATCTTCATGGAAGGCTTCAGTCGCCATCCTCATAGGATAGTGAGCTAAAAAGGAGTCAGCCAATTGGCCAAATTTTGATCGATCAATTGACCTCGAATACATCTCTCTTTTATTTTGAACGCTCCGGAATGTTTAGCAGCTTTGATTGAACGGGTGGAATCGTACGAACTTGACCGTCTGCACTTATTAAAACACGCGACGTATTCTCATAATTTATGGAATAGCTTGGTAATTGGAGAGCAATGAAATAAGAACCGTCAGTGGATTCAGCTGCTTTATGTTATTCGCACTCGCGATTATCGAGTGCCGTTCTCCATTTATCCCCTCCCCCCAAAACATCTCAGCATCTCATCTTGTCGGATACGGCAGCTGGACGGATCCGCGAGTATTCCGCTGGTCTCAACCCACTCCTCCCCCCTCCCCCCGTTATCCTCCGTCCCGCTCCCGAACATCAACGCCCGAAACCCGCATGGCAACGAGGCGACTCTGATTGTGTTTAGGATCGAGGTAAATAGGGCATGATTTTTATCCGTCAGAAAATGGAGAGCGCATTCGAATTTTCTTTTGAAATTCGTACTGATTTAAGGAGCATGAAGTATAGAATAAGTTATAATAATAATTCGTCTTTATTGTGGCGAGATTGAGACGGAGGCAATCCCTTCTTCCATCAAACCTGTCTTCAGATAAATACATGAAATAAATGTACAGAAAGAGATGTACACTTGTGAGAAAAACGAATTGAAATAATGAGGTGATATCCTTGCCGAAAAACTCCACCACAGGAAAACAACCACACATGAAAGGGAGTGCGAGAAACCTACGAAAACCTACAGTCAGATATATACACAATCCCCTAAGGTAACTTTAATAAAAACAATTCAGGAAATAAACATGAAAAATGGTAATTTATGCATAATTGAAAAAGTAAGTAAACTAAATAATTAAAATGAAGATAAAAACAAATTAAATTAAAAAGACCAAAAGAAAAAGAAAAACATAAAAACTAATTAAACGACAATAAAAAATATATATCAAACAATGAATCAAAAATTTGAAAGCTAGTTTTAAAAACAGAAAAAAATAAAAGCAGTTATATATTATTAAATAACAAGAAAGTTAACGCAACATTAAAAGTGTATTAGAAAATAAATAATTGTAGAATGATGTAGAGAAAACTCTGTTTTCGTGAATGGCCATCTTAGTTAGCAACGAATATACAGACATATTATAGTCTTTCAATAGACTTAGTTGTTCCACACCGTACGGTGATAATGCCTTGACAACCTTAGGTTATTATTGTGACTTTTATAGATAGTTTGAAAAAATTATCGAATAAATTTGTAAAAATAACCGGGAAAACATACGAAGTATTAACCGACACATCACCGACGAGAAGAATGGTTCAGAACTTCATTAAAAAATTACATCTTTCTGAAGCGCACAGCAATGGCGTACACTAAGGAAAACGCCATATATTATTTGCTAAATATTTCGAAAAGTAGCGGAATAAGTAATTCATGTCTTGGCATCTGCAAACCATTAAAAATTTTGTGAAAACATTCGTGTGGAGAGTGGCACTCTATGGACCGGAAGCATGGACCAATGGGAAAGCTGACCAGAAGACACTAGAAGCCTTCGAAACCTGGTGCTGGAATGTGGATGCTGAAGATAAAAATAGATGGACAAAATAAGAAACGATGAAGTGCGCAGAAGAGTAGAAGAGGAAAGTACCATATGGAACACCATGGAGAAAAGAAGAACAAGATGGATTGGAAACACCCTGAGACACAATGGGCTAGTGAAAATCATAATTGAAGGCAAAATAGAGGGAAAAGTCCCAGTAGGAAGACCAGGGAATGAGTTCATGGACCAAATAAATAGGAAAGTACATAGGAAGACATACTAGGAGGTAAGAGAACTAGCATTAGATAGAGAAGGGTGGAGGGCTGCAGTCAACCAATCCTAGGATTGAATGACCGATGTAGATTTTGGCATCACTAGAAAGATGAGATCTTCTCTCATCTTTCTAGTGATTTTTAGTGATCAATAATTTATTTTCTGAGTATCTCGCTCTCCTTGCAACAAAGCACTCACGAGAAAGGTTTCAAAGACATTTAGAACAAGAATTTTTCTTGACAATTTAAAAAAGACAAGATTTACCTTCACCAATAAATATATCTCATAGACATTAGCTTTACAAATAATATCTTCATCTTTAAAGTCGTTTCCGGCCATATTGAGTTTCCTTCGAAAAATTTGGGGATAGGGTTATTCTCGTATTAAAGATCCAGGTCAAGATCCTGGATGAGGTGGAAAATCGTACGGTGGAATCCCTATTCCTTCAGTGGTGCCTTTTTAATTGTTGGTGCACTTTAAAGAGAAGACTCCATATGTCAGATGACACGTAAGACTGTAGACCGGGCGACGGCGCCTGGTATCTCTCCTCCATTTCCCATTTTTCAAAATCTCGTCCATCTTCACTCACCATTCCTTTATTCCGCCAATGACTGTACAGTAAGTCTCCGGTCGCCTTTTTCCATACTTTCAAACAACGACATAATTAATTTGAAGTATGTAGATTAAAGGAGAGTATTTTTATTTGATGTTTATACTATTTTGAAGGTAGTATAGGATCTGCACACAGTTGGCTTAACGGAAATTTAGCAAAATATACGGTATCAGATACCTAAATATGCTGCGGATAAGTAATTATTTAGCGATATTATCAAATAATTTTTTATGAGCTATAAAAATAATTGTATGTGCGACGTCAATTCACATCGCTCATCAACATAAAAGTGGCTTGCTCGCGGTTCAATCAAATAGAAGACGAATATCACCTATAGACATTAAAAATAAAGGTTCTAACTTTTAATCCTTCACGATGGTTTATCATTTTTTATCACGCTCATTACCAATGAGATTTTCTTGTACAGTTTCCTCATTTTCTGCAATACCTATATCTCATCTTTTAACTCACCATTGGCAACGTTGGCCTTATTCACATGCATATGACGGAATTTTCCCGAAGTTTAGCCCCATTTTTTCGCTTTTGCTTCCGCATATTATTATCGCTGTGGTAATATACCGGTCAAGGAAAAATTCTATGATAGGGAGTATGAATTCAACAAAATTTATTAGGCGGAGACTACGTATACACTTTCTTTGTTCACCTCTGCGTACGTACTACATTATTTCATGCTATCTATAAAACCTATTCTCTTTCCACCCGTTCCTCGCTTGCTTAACATCCTCCCCTCTATTACGGCCTTCCATTAATCCTATGCCTCTTGTTACCTCCTCTCACCACCTCCAACTCTGCCTCCTCCTAATATCATCTATAAGTTTTATTTCCTCGCCAACTTCGCATTTCCTCGCTCGTCTTCAATTTCAACTACAGCTTCTCCATTCTGGGAGAGTCGGATGGAAGGAAGGGACTTACGAAGAAGGCGTTGCTACGGCAGGTGAGGAGAGGAAACCTCTAATGGAGATCAGGAGGTAGGGTAGGTGGTTGGAAGATGTAACCAGGGTATACCCCTGGTTCATTGTAATTTACATTGTGATTGAGGCTTCCGCGGGGCTTAGATGAAGGTCGAGTCTTCCGTTTTCCAGGGTTTCCGCCGCGCTGTTTCATTTTGAGGACGAAATTTCGCCAACTATCCTGCAGGCTTCCTCAGGTCCAGGTCCTTAGTGTTTCATGACTCCATAGTTTTTAATGATTCAATCCAATATCTAGATATTTGTGACTGATGATATGGAGTTAATGAATGAAAGCCACTTTTTTACTTATTGAATATTTTCAATGGCTTATATCTGAGGGATAGCCGTCGAAATATCGTCCTCAAGTAAGTTTAGACCATCCGGCGATATTTTGTGGAAATGCACCACAGATATGATGATCTCAAAAATTAAAAGGTTTTTGTTCATTTTCCACAGAATTAATTTTATTTTTCGACCTTGTTTCGACATTAGCTATGTTATTTTTAAGGTCTTGAAAATGACATAGCTAATGTCGAAACCAAGTCGGTAAATAAAATTATTTCTGTGGAAAGTGCACAATAACCTTTAAATTTTTGAAATCATGTCATCTATCGTCCTCAAGATGAAACAGCGCGGCGGAAACCCCGTAAAACGGAAGACTTGACCGTGATTTGCTTTGCGTCTCCTCAAATATTTTGTCCCAGAAAGGTTTAAGAAGTGCGTCAGTCCATTCGGGATATTTTTTTCCATCCTTCCAATTAGTATTCCCAATTTTTAGAAGGGCAAATAAATGACTCCCCCCCTTGGCACAACAACTCCAAATATTTTTTAATGATTTATTCCATGATCTTGATACACGTGGCTGACCATATGGATTTCATGAATGTAAGCCAGTTTTTCACATATTGAATATTTGTAATGAGAGAATTAGTACGAACGCATCATCTTAACAGTAATGTTTGGAGCAAATCAAAGGTATCATCTTAACAGTATTGTTTGGAGTGAAATTTCAATGCCGGGAAAACAATAAAACTCATTAAATCCTCCTCAAGGAAATTTCAAAGCTCATGGACGCGGAAGTGTAGACAAAGATGGGTTATTTTATTATCCGAAGACGAACCATTATCCTGCAGTAGGAACTCTCGACAAGGAAAGAATGTCCTTTTTGTTAGCATAAAAATCAGTGTTTAATGATGTATAACGTGGAAGAATCTAACAAGTCAGTTTTTACGTCATGAAATCTCTTTTTTTCCCAAGAACACATAAACACCCTTGCATTTGAGAAAAGTAATACTGGAGGCGAGTGTGGTAGAGGGGAGATTTTCCTGTGAGTGATGCAAATAGCAAAAAGACTCATGTCACGGCGGACTTTCGTAATATTTTTGAATAGTGGATGCTCTCACCCCAAAATCGGTATAACTGAACTAATCTCTTAGTTCCTTCCAATACCTCAATAGGTAAGAACTGACGCTAGAGTAAATAGTAAGTTTTTAATTTTGATTTTGATTAGATGAAATAAATAAAACTGTATTGAGGATTGTAAATGATGTAACTTTGTTATTCCACATAAATTTTATTTAAGACGATCCGGGTTTCGACGTGTCACGTCATCGTCAGGTACACGTAACACAGAAGACGAAGAATATGTGGGCACAACATATTGGGGGAGGAAGGGGTGAGAGAAGAAAGAAGAAGGGTGAGGAAAGGAGAGGGAAAGCTTAAGGAGCTGTGCGTCAGTCTTGGGAGTGGGAGAAGGAATCTTTCTTCGGAGAAAGGAAGGAAGGAATCGTCTTAATTAAAATTCAGGTGAAATAAAAAAGTTACTTCATTTACAATGTATAGTAAATTCCACGAAGTCCCACCTGAGACAACTGACTGTATCGAGAAGTTTACTCGAAGTACCTCAATAGAGAATAATTTGCTAAAATGATTAAATAAACTTTGCATCTTTATATAAAAACTAATTTACTTCTTCAGAAGATTCTATAAGCGGATTCCGATGATGCGTTTCAAAGATGACTCGCGAGGCAATTGCCGAGATTACGGTGTTGTGATTCTTGTCCGAAGGATGAGACCGAAGAGACGATAATAGTTGGAGACACCGAGGACAGATGGCATGCCGACCCGCTTTAAAGCCTGCCTGAATACTAGGACAATAAAAAAACAGTGGTACGGTACATGGAGTAAGATTGTCATGTGCTGCCAAGAGGGTTAAAAATCTCAGGAATGTGAGGACTAAATGAGTCTTGTGGAGTCGAAATGGAATGGTAAAGGATTCCGTCGTTCTAATTTTGCAAAGATGCGTTATTTTTCCTCAAATAGACCGGGGCTGGTAAATGATGAATTATAATTTCGACTATCTCGTACATTTTATCGGCAATGGTTTCTGGCTGCTTTAGCGACGTGCGGAAACAGCGCAGCACCCGGCATTCTTCATGTTGCCACTTTCATCCAGCATATCCTTGTTATCTTAACGGATGTTTTTTTACTGGTTTTGATTACCCAGCTAACACAGAAAACACGCTTTCATAGTCCTGGCTTAAATAATTTTAATTATATCTAATATTCCGCAAATTATTCGTACTACCCTATCTCACTACGTCAGCAATATTCCCTATTCCCTGCTAGCAGGCTTAAAACGAATCGTAACCATTTTACGAGTTTTGTTTTGAGGCAACGTATTCTCAGGAAACAAGGTCATTCACGGAAAGACTGCAACGAAAACTTCTTTATGTCCCAGGATGTGAATAAAGGCTCTCAAGACGAGTTCATATGATGCATGTACCAGCGCAAGTATGCGGGTGGACAGATTCGTGAACAAATGTTCCTAATAAGAACATGGCCTATTTTAAGGCCACACGTTCCTGCATATGCATCATGTAAACAACGGCTTTATAGGAATGATAGCTGAGCCAATGCAATATCCAGTGAGCCAATGAAATACCTCGTCATAAATTTATAATTCCGTGATTAAAGTAGCCATATTTTGCCTCAAAATATTTAATATTGATGAAGACTGAAGTATCTTTATGTTGAAAAGAGAACTCCCTTCGTACTTTCCATGCTGTTTTAATCTCTACGACCATGGTTTTGACAAAGTCTTGTCATTATCAAGGTCGAAACCATGGTCAGAGAGAATAAAGCAGTGTGGAAAGTACACAGCGAGTTCTCTTTTCATTTGTCGCTATTCCACAAAGTCAGGCCTGAAGCTTTAACTTGTATTTTTTATGATATTTTTTAATTTTTTTTACTATCTTCACTACCCTGAATACACCACATTGGTCAATTTTCGTCGGGTCATTAACAACAACAACAGACGAACATAAACGCCCATACCCCGAGTGGGGAAAATTCCACCCAGGCGCGATTCGGATCCGCGACCTTCAGATTACCAAACGAAGACTTTACCCCATTGCCCCCGAGATCGGTAAATTTTGGCCAATTTAAGAGATTTTTAGCTGGTTTAATTTATAGGACACGTTACACCTCATTAATAAGTTGACTTCTGTCGGCCTTGTTCCCCGCTGGTGAGCAGGAAAATTGAGATGACCATGTTGATAGATATCGCGTCGGCGACCCTCTTAATAAATACTGAAATATCTGTTTCCGAAACCTACGACATAGATTGATTGATATTTATTCATTTCAATTTGCAATACTTCGATCTCTTGGTGCATTTTCGATTTCCGGTTCAAGGAACTAATGAAAAATATTTGAAGTGACCGTTCGGATGAAAAAGTAAAAGAGAAATGCTACTTCGCCCTGGTAAGGCCACACCTCGAATACGCCGCGAGCATTTTGTACCCCGGTCATCAAGATGTAACAAAAAAAATAAAAAAAAATACAAAGAAAATCCACACGCTTCGTTAAAAACTGCTACGAGTGAACATATAGCGTTTCAAAACTTTTAGAAGGATTAAGGCGGGAGCCTCTTGAGACTCGGAGGCTACACGCTAGGCTTAGCTGGCTTGAGAAATATAGAACTGGTGCGTTTCAGAGAGATACAGAGAAAATTATCGTGACCTTCAATACACCTCTAGGTCTGACAGAAGCGATAAAATTAGAGAGATGTATTGCCGAAATGATACGTACAAAAACTCGTTCTTTCCGCGAACAATAAGCGATCACAATAAAATTAAACTCACTAAATACATTCCTATAATTCATATCACCATTTCACTTAAAAAGAATTTACACCTTTACACGGCTGGTGACCTAACACCCCCTGCCACACGCCCATGCAGCGGCTCGCTGGGTATTATGCAGGTATGGATGAAAGACATTTAGAACAAAAATTTTTCTCGAGAATTTGAAAATACATGATTTACCTTCGCCAATGTATATATTTCACAGACATTAGCTTTACAAAAACAATGAAAACTTACCTTCACTAAATACACTCCCTTTATACAAGTCACCACTTCACCTCCTGAAACCTCATCCCTTACATCTTTATACAGCTGGTGTCCTAACAACCCCTGCCACACGCCCATGCGGCGGCTCGAAGAGTAGTATGTAGATGTAGATGTATGTTCATAAATTTCCGCCATTATTTACTCAATTTATAGTATAAATATCTATGATTTTATGGCAGGTCTCCATTATTCAGAACGTTCGGGAAAATTGCCTTCAGACTTTCAGAATAGCATAAATATCCAAGCCGGATTCTCAGACAGTTCTAGTGTGAATGCAATCCAATGGAATTATATGAAGTCTTCACGTGACAGGAAGCAAGTCTATGGCATTGGCAGTGACCATCATTGGATAATCGTGGATGCAATGGAATAAGCGCGTTTCAGCCATTGAATTCCGACCATAACTCGAATTCCGGAAGTTATTGCGCAAGAATTACGTTTTTTTTCCCTCTATGTCAACTCCATGAAAGTAAACTCAATTGAAACCCAGAATGACAATTTTACGCATCAGTTCTTTTCATACGGCTCCTATTTCTCAGTAGTTATAAAAAGTGTAATTATTTCCTTTCGGTACGCTTTTATATCTCAGGAGTGAAAAAGCTTGTGACTTAATAATTTCATGACGATATGCTTGATGAAGCTGTCGATAGCAGTGATATTTGAAACTGCACTCATTCGTGAGTGATTTTACTTAATTGTGATCATTGTTGAATGTCACCTCGACCTCCTGAGTAATTCTGAGGGAAGCACAGCTTCGGCGTTCACATGTCACTTTTTTCATTTCCTGTTTTCATGACCATCAGCATTTACTTTTTTTAGGTTTTTGTTATTCTTCGGAAATAGATGGCTTTAAAAATGTATTTCACACTGAGAATCAACACAAAGGAGATTAAAATGTGATATAATAATTATACTATCATGTCGAAATTCCATCAAGTCAAATCTTCAACTATCTTGGAGATTAAAAACAATTTTCTTTTAATCATCTATTCTTGCAACAACTTGAATGGGATTCGCTATCAGACCGTCGACTGAAAATTAGACTCAATCTTTTACGTAAATTCAAAACAGAATTATTTTCCGACGAAGTTATCAATCTGACAAACTCCAGCATACTACGGTAGATCACATCATAAAAATAAAAGAAGGGAAATAGAATGTAGAACAGAAAGGTTTAAAGTGTTTTTTTCCGCGATCGATAAGAGACCATAATGGCTGAGTTAAGACTTTGAATTAGGTTAGTTGGCAGGTAGTGTAGCTGATGCCCCCTAATGCATGTTTCTAAATCTGCCGAATAGTGTTAACACCATGTTTCGCATGTTCCCTGCATGACTCTTGTATCGCGTTTACATAGTTTTATTATAGATTAGTTTAGTAGTTTCTGTGGCATTTGTAGCAAACCGATGTAGTGTAGTGTAGTGCTTGTTGGTGAAAGTAAATTTCTTCACCTTAGTCAATGTTGGTTATAAGTCACCCCCTGCCAACCACCCTCGTGGTGGCTTGCAGAGTAATAAGTAGATGTAAATATTGATCTATAAAACTGAAGTGGTGCCTGTTACACTTCCAAACCCCTTTAATGATTTGAAAAAAATGAGCGCACACGCTCCTAGGTCGTAATGGGCCTATTTCAAGAAGGTCCATGTGCTCTCATTTAACCAACTTTTACTTCCGTTTGAGAAGCATTGGATTCGGAGCAGAGTTTTCTAGAAATGAAATGTCTCCTTGTCCTTCCTACGCCATTTTATTAACACCTACCATGGTTTCGACAAACTTTGTCATCATCAAGCTATTAATTATTTCTTTCGTTGTCCATCTACACAGACTGATGGGTGGGCGGGAGGGATACGAGGAAGAGTTGGGGCCAGAGGGAGAAAAAGAAAGGATTGGTTGAAAGCGAAGGAAGGGTGGAGGATGAATGACATGTGAATTTGTCGAAACCATAGTCGGTGCTAAAAAACGGTGTGGGAAGTACAAAGTGATATTTCGTTTCAGAGAGGTTCACCCGAGGAATGAATGTGTAAAAACAAAAAATCAGACTTTTTTATTAGGTCAAAAACTCCGCTTTTGGTGAACCTTTACTTTACCTATTGAGAGAAATAAATAATATGAAAATATGCAGATTGACCAGCGAATTTTTTTAAAGAGCACTATTTCCAGCTACAGGAGTCGACTATATCGCAATTTCTAGGAAGTAGCCTTATTTTGATTCCAATAATCACAATAATTAGTTAATAAGTCAGAAAATAACAGGTAATAATAGGTAATATAAATAATAATAGGTAAGACACGTGCATTATTTTTGTTTTCAATATCTCGGGGTTTTTCCTTCTTATAAGTAGTTTTCCGCGAAAATTGCATTTAGTTAGACGGAAAAATACTATTTTTTCCCCGTATTTCCCCAACCATTGTATAAGTGAACGCCATGCGATTCGGAGTTCAATTCGCGAGAAAAATGGCTCGGAAAGGCAATATGTTGTTGTTCACTCAGCCTTGAGGAAAATGTTTTCCACAAGAAGTGAGGATTAGAATTAAATAATATTTAAATCATTGTACGGTGGAACGGTAGCAATGGAAATGGGAACATGTAACAGAGGCACTTATGACTCTGGTTAGGTGATCAGTATAACAGGAAATGCAGCTGCATAGGATTGAGGATTTAATGCTTACATTGGGAGTATTATTTCGATCGAAGGAAACCAAATCGGTGATGTTAATTTTTTTTCGCCTTTTACAGTATGAATAAGAAGACGTGTGGAAAGTTTCACGCAAATCTGTACGTAGATGACAATCGCTCCAAACACTTTAAGGGACGTCCCAGGAGGTAGTCACTCTGGCCTGAGTGTAAAATGGGTATTAACTGTGCCATCAAGCACTGGTTTTTTTCATCCTCCAAAATATACACGAAATACCATCCGGGAAGCAACCTTTCATTCTACGTATCTTAGCTGAACCACAGGTCGCGTGGAATGACGACCTAAATTAATGTGATCTGGGTCAAGGTCGTCGAAGCATTAAAACAATGCGCTTATAGTTAACCTCATCTTCAAGTCCGTTTGATGTTCCAACGTGCCCATCATCATATTCTATTATTGTTCGTCTTCGGAAATTTCCATTATCGAACCACTGTTCATTTTAGAGCTCGAGTCGCAGTAGCTTCTTATCTTCTGTTCTTCCCACTTTGATTAATACCGAAACAATGCGTGCCATTCACTTTATTTTATCCCACAAATCATACAACTCTGCACAATTCATTTGTATTATCTACGGCTGTTTACAAAAGAACATGAGAATTAAAGATACCTAACTTCAAAAACATGTAGTAATCTTTGTAAATTATGCATACCCATGTAGCGTTACAAGTTTCACCTGAGTTAAAATTGTCTCGCAGCAGTGCATACGACCAAGAGAGACAAAAAAATTGTATTCGTGGAACATAGAAACAAAGTGGCAGACGCAACGGGCAGCTCCAAGAGCATCTAACGTAGCCAAGTTTGTTCGATTTTCCAAGCCTAAATGTAACACACTTAAAAAAAATGATATTAAGAATTAGGAAAATATTTGCCTAGTATTACTAACGAACATTTCAAAATTTATTGATCTCAGCAGCCAAATTCTACAATACAAAGATCTCCCATCGATTTAGGTTAAGCCAGCGTAAATATTTTTATGTCCATAATTGTGTAAATCAAGCAAATCGAATAGAATTTGCCTTAAAGTGAACTGAGAAATCACCGACACAAAGCAGTTCATAATTCGTTGTTCTGTTTGATCCTAATGTAAATTCAAGGCTCGAGGAAAATGCTGACAAACGAATGAATGAACACGGGTCGATTGAGTTAAAAAATCAGTTTATACATAATTTGATGAATGTGGCCTCAATAGAGAGAAGACATAATCTCTCCAATAGCAATAAAACATCAGCCACTAATCACTAACTACGCTTTTAGAGCTACTTGCTAAAAAAATACCAGTCATTTTTTTCAAGGTGAATGGAGCGGGTACGCACTCCAGAGAGACTTCATTAAAAAAAATGACGAATTTGTAACGCATGAATCTCGACAGAAATTATTCAATGTATAGTTTTTAACAATTTTTAACTATTTAAAAAATAAATCAATTGATTATCTCTGCATTTTTTTCAGGATTTCTTCCGTGTAAGTTGTTTTTGGGACAAAAGTTTCACTGGCTGTCCTGCCAGCGTCTTCAGGACTGCCAGGTCTTCAGCGAAACAACGTACCAAAAACAACTTACGCAGAAGAAATCCCAGAAAAATGCAAAGATCATCATTCCACTTCCGCCGAAACCTGAGATCCAATATATCAATCATTCACCACAGTATTTCTTTTTGCGCAATCGCAAAAAATTATTTCGGCTGTGAAGGCGTTTATATCCTACGGGTGGAAAAAAAAGAGCCAAGCTAAAACCTTATGCAGGTACATATTGTTTACTGAAAGTTCCAATACATAAAAATAAAACTTGAGTGTCATGAATGTTGCGATATTTACTTAATACTTTAGAACGTAGCTTGAATTCAAAAATAAAATTCAGAAATGGCAACTTTTATTAATGGCGAAAAATCTTACCCAAACTGCGTCCATGCTTTCTAACTACAGGGAAAAAAATCAGCCCACTAGTATTTTTCTTAAATTTCGAGGAATTTGTTTTTTGGGGTGAGGTTGGTAGGTTAAACGTCTTTATACGTCCCATTGGTTTATTGCGATTTTGCTAACACCAAACTCAAATCGGTTTCTACCAAAGTACTACTATAAATGCAATAGTTATGGAGCTTTGGTCGGTCTCAACTAACAAATCTTAAAATTCTTGCCGACATTTGACTAAATTTAACCAATAAAATCATGGCATCAGGGTTTGAATCACCTGTCTTAAAAAACATACACACGCATGGACAGTCTATATATTTTTTTAAAGGTGCACATAATTCAACAGAGATACTGCCAATTATTCACGAAGAGGACTTAAGCGTCACTCTCACTAACCGCATCCTCTCTTGAAGCTTAAGGTACAAAATATTAGTGTGGCTATATTAAATATTAGTTTTGCCTTAAATCAAAATAAAAAGTACCAGGGGACGGAGATTTTGATCGATGCACTATGCTAGTTCATTATTTTTAAATTAAGTGTTTACAACTGTTATTTAATAAAATTTATGTATTCTTTATTCCAATCATCGTAAATATTACATATAATTAATAATGGCTTATGTGATTTTTTTAAAAATAAAAATTTATTCAGTGCTCCTTTTTTGCTTGCATATTTTAAAAAATAAATAATAACTTGATTCAAGTGCATTTACGTAAATAAAAAATATAACAAAAGTTTTTTGATTTTTTATGACTTTTTTTTTAAAGAATCAGTTAACTGATGTTAAGTTCAGTGCTACCAAACGTTATACTGTGATGAAAAGTGAGTAAAGATACATAAGAAAAACGCGACATTAATTACCGTCATTAATCCGAGTCATAAGCTACGACTTCGTGTATGCATTTATTTGCCTTAAATGAGTTTTAATTCAGCGCGGATCATTCCATTGTCGTTTTATGTCGCTGAAAAAATTACAAAATATATTTTCAGGCTATGTAGATGTTGATAATATCTGCAAACGGAGTTAGGTAGATTGCAAATTTTATGCTTATTTTTTTCTGGTCACACCATTAAAGGAAACGGCTAAATAGTGGCGTATGTTTTGATACTCGAACTCATAATGCAGCTCAAGGAAGTATTATTGCTAGCCAACAAGGTCATAAAAAGAAAGGAAGACGATTTATCAAGAAATACAGTATTTTATCTCATAAAGCACGCAAGATTCTATAGATACATCGATTTCCAGGAATTTATTGCATGTGAGATAGAGAAAAGCATATTTTTGTGCCAATTAGAATGGAATAGATGACGATGATAAAACGTAAACTCTAATGCCCTTCAGGCAATACGCCAGGTGCGGCTCGCTACCACAAGTTTCTTGGCTAGAATCGTTGTGTTGGCAACAGAATACGATATGGATGTGCCATAAAGACAGGCCTACACAGGAAAAAATGAGCATTTTCTCGACTCTTGTCGATGCTGTTATGATTTTTTTCGGCCTCATTAAAGTTAGAAGCTCATCCCTTGAGAGTCATAACCTTACAAGAAAAATATCGGCACATTCTTTGCATAAACTATAAATTACCATGATTTGTAAATAAGTTTACTTTGTAAAATTCCACAATGTTTTTTTATTATTCCGAATTTTACATAGTGAATTTATTTACAAACCATCGCAATGTCGTTCCACCAAGTGAAGCCTGAGAATTAATTATATATAAATTACCACTTACTATAAACTACACAATAAAGTTTTTGGAGCTGAATTAATAGCCGCTCTCGAGACAGTTCGGCAGGACGCGTGTTAGAGTTAGGACGGTCTCAAAGCGTCGAGTGAAGTGAGAGCGGAGCTTGGTTCTTTTGGGCAATCGTAGAGTAGAGAATTTATAAAAAATTTAAAATCTCTCTGTACCTGTGGGTCTGTCCACAAAATCTATTCCAATAAGGATATGCATGTATTGAGGTAATTTTATTCCCTTGCAGTCTTCTTTTCTTTGGCATATTTAAATTTGAAACACTGGTCGTACAATGTCGAGAAAAATGCTAAAAGAAAGAAAACATAATAAATATTCTTACTATTTCAGACGAACATTGTTTTCTTTTGATTTAGTGAAATTTTGGCAAAAATTTTTCGTAAATTTGTAAAAAAAATGTTCAAAATCACGCGTTTTGGTGAACCGTCCCCGTGACGACTGTCAATATTGCTGATGACGAGACCATTGAGGTAAATTGGAGAGGGCGCTTGTTATGCTGGCCATTGCTAGAAGCTGAAGACAGTCCACCATATTCGTTAACCCACATTTCTCCATAGCGGTTGCGGGAAAACGCAATAATTTTGCATATTTACTATGTTTTACTGACTAAATTACTAGAAATCAGCATGCACTCTCTTCTTAAATGAGGATTCTCCTTACAAATTTTGTTTATTTATTCAAGTTAAAAGTCTTCTGCTTTCCTGATGAAAACTACTATAAATTTGAGTAGAATGCATTACAATTTGCAGCCAATACACATTTCAAGAGTAACTTGACTAAATTTTCAAACAGATGGTTGATATTCTGGCTTTACATCGGCTTATTCGTCCATTCAGTAATGCTATCCATAGGAGAGTATGGTAAGAGCAGGGTTAAACGGTACGGTTCCTTTTGAATGAATAGGGTAAACTTTGTTTTTCCACAATGTATTCATTGTGAAAAAAAAAAATTTACCCTATTCATTTAAAATGTTTAGCAAATTCCACATAGTATTGCCGGAAACCACCAACTTTATTAGGTACGATTGTTGTTTCGGTTGTCAGGCCTCAGTTTGATGACGTAGTCCATGTACCTCAAAGGCCAACACTTATATGAATATGGCCGTGCGGTGGAAATAGTTGCAAAGACCCATATCGATAGAGCTACGGATATATCGAATCGAACGACCCTGAGATATACCTCTCCGTTCGCCAATTGTTTTATTCGTCCACCGGGGAACTGTGAAGGACCTCTACTTGTGTTATCGCCCCAGTAGACGTCAACCATTGGTACGGAAAACGTATGATCAGGAAATTTCGCTATCCTCCGTTAAATACGTATTATTCCATGGATGACTGAGTTTCTTCATCATTTTACTCCACGCTTCGAGACCACACCATGCCTAACGCACGCGCAGTCCAATGTAATAACCATTATCGACTGTCTAATCCCGTTGAGTAATAGACTACCTCTGCAGCGATGGTTCATCACTCTTCTCTGTTGAGTTGAGGTGAGCAAACACTCCATTTCGCACACCGCGCTCGCGACTCAATTGGCAGCGCAGTGATGAACGAAATACTGCATTATCATCGCATGCATCATCGGGAAGCCTTCTCCCGTTTTCTTCAAGGGGACGATCCGCTGGAGTAATGGATGCTCCCGGGATCTTGCCTTGGGTTCAAGGCCTCTCCCTCAGATGGCGCCGATCGCATGCTAGAGGATACATCTCAAAGGGGGAATGATGACTTGCGCGGAGAAGTATTTTATGTGCGCTTCTGAGGCTTACGTCCTATCGCACTTGTTGCATACCACTTGCAGGCAGGGGCGACAGAACTCAGGAGACGAATCGGAGGATTACCCCTGGGTCATTCCACGCCACTTCGGACCAAAGTTGACCTTTGATCTCTCAGATTTCGACGAAAATTTGATGAAATGTTCGCCTAGTAGAATACGATAAAGGACATCTTTTCAAGCGTTTTTCAAAAATTTGAAATACAGCTGAATAACGGCTGTTTTTCAAATGGCGAAATGCCATTATATTTTCGTAATCACATATCTCTGGGAAGAATCAACGTAAAAAGAAGTTCAATAATTTGTTTTTAAACTTAAAATTTTTATTAAACAAACTTTGACTTAAAACTACCAACTAACTATTTTTTGTTTAAATATTTTTATAATAACCATTTTAAAGTCTTATTTTTTTATGTGTTTTACATTTTTTCGAGCTCATTTTTTTACTCGACATACCTTGTTTTATTATGCATATAATATTAAAATTTTTAAAGGGTGTTCTTCCACTTATGAAAGAAAAAAATTAAGCTTGACATCGTTTGGCACGGATCGAATCCAAAGGGCTTTGAATTCGATCCGTGCTCAAAGATGTCAAGCTGAGTGGTAAATGGTGTTTCCATCGTGGCAGGCCGTTCCCCTCGGTCTGCATGCTATTTACATGCTTTCCGTCCTTACAATAGTTCAACTGTGTTCTCAGACCTCGAAATATTAATTTAGCTCATTTTCCGAGGTCTTTCAGTGACAGAATTGTGCTATTGCTATGGATATGTTACAAATTAACTGGAACCAAAAATATGCACGCCTCACGAATTATTTAGAGTTGATTTACGTAAGTTACATGTTTATTAATAGATTTATCTATTAATAGTTATCAATTAGAAAATACATTCGCACACTTGCGTACACATAGTGGGCAACAATTATCTATGTCCTAGAATAGAACGTGTCAAAAAATATAAAGGCATAATTATTAACCAGAATATCAATTTCAAGGCACATATCACTAAACTAATAACATATTCAACCATATAGCAGAGAAATTTCATAATTTATCATTTATATCAAATGTAAATAATATGACAATCTTATATTTTCATTAGTAAAAAGTATTTTAAGTTACGGAATTCCAGTTTGGGGTTCAAGGGGGACAACCATTATGAACAGCATAAAACGCAAGCGAAGAAAACTCATTAAAAATAATGAAATTTATTTAAATAATTGAACAGGCGAGAATGCAAATAAAAGATTTGGAATACTACCAAGTGATAAGTTATTCAAGTACGTGATTATCTTGGAGAATTATTTTACTGACTAATATAAGGTTTTGGATAAGCTTAAAAAATATCAGCACTGAGGGTTAGTATAAGGTATCAGGTTAAAAAGTGTCTCACATTGCATCAAGAGAGAAATCTGGCGGTGACAGTATTTACCATATTCAATAATATGCCGAATAACTTAAAAAAATCAAACAAAAATAAGTGAAATTGAAAAAGAAATTTAAAAAATGGCTCTTGGAGTGTTAAATAATATGGATTTAGAGGTTATGTTCCAAATTTTTTCTACTGTGTAAAATTGTATGGATATGGTTTCGAAAACAGTAAAGATTTATGAGATCAAAAGAGGAACCTGCTGACAGGATATATAAATAGATTATCATGGTATATACTGGACTGATATGTCGTATTATTACTTGCTGATAGGTTTTTGTGATGGATAATGTTGATACAATATAATGATAATGGGATATAATATAATTTACATAGATGATTTTGATGTAATTATATGTATAATAATGTAAATGTATGTATGTATGTAGAACTAAATAAATTGATTTTTTGATATTAAAAAATTTGAGAAGGTTGAGGGCTATTATTTGGAATAGTATCTTCCAAATTTTTTACACTAATTCTTAAAAGTTTACCATAAAATAAAAATAAAAGCTCACACGGGGGAAACGATCAAAGGTAAAAGAAAAATTGATACACAATGAAAAAAAGAGTTATCACGATTCAAAGTTCATGATGACAATTTAGAACAAAATTAGCCATACACGCAATGGCATAATTCATACTTTATCAGTACCGGTCCATCCTTTGGCATATACTCAATGAAAGGTCTCAATAATATATCTGACCGCGGGAAATAATTATTTAAATTTCATTTCTAATTTTCCTAATTTTTATTTAAATTTTTTGTGAAGGTCTTTCGCGATAAGGGCTTTATTTGACCGTTTATTCCCCGTCTGCAGTGCATATGGCGATTTCAATTCACTCCGAGGCACTTCTGATTCTTTTCATTAACATCGAATGGCCGAGTTAAGAGCAATATCCCGCAGGCCTTCGAAGATGGAAGACGCGGACAACAGCTCCGATGCATCTGTGGCTATAAGAGAAATTGATTTGTCTTGGTAACCACAAGAGTTAAACCTCATCCAGACAGGGCCACTTGTCCTGTTCAATTGACACCCATTCTCGATCAAAGTCCTTGCGTACAATGAACGATCAATGGCAAGTTTTCAGCGTTATGGCTTTGTGTAAATAGGATCCACTTTGAGCTCTTAAGGTAGATAGGCGACATATTATTACACATAAAATTCGATGAATCATGGCCTCATCTCAACTAAAAAGATCCCATCTTCCGTTATAAATATAAAAATAACAGGCCGTTTTCAATGGAAAATGGAACGGCAACGCACTGCAGAGAGCCTTTATTTTCTAAAATTGAGGGATTTATAACGCATAAATCTTGCCAGATATGTATTTAAAGGTGTATTGCTTGCATGCTTCTTCAAAATTATTTAAAACAAGAGATATATGATAAAAAATTAAAGTATTGAAAATATAAATCAGTTATTTATCGCAGTAATTGTTACAGAGTACCTAACAAAAATATTCGGCGATGGCGTTTTCACCCTTAGGTGTGAAAGCAATGATTCAAGTAAAAACCTTATTCATGTATACTTAGATAATTACATAGAATTTCAGTAATTTAAAAACAAAGCTCGGGCATCATTATTGCTCCGGCATTGACTTCATGCTTCTTGCATTTGGTTCAATTTGAAAACTAAGTTTGAACACGATCTCCATAATGCTTAAGGAAACTCTCACTCAAACTACTTAAAACACATGTCATAAGGACCCTTCGGGCGTAACTTGCAATGCATATCATATGATTCAACTAATTTTTTCTAATTAGAATAAAAACTGTCATGCTTGCCATTTTGTGATATAGCAAACTTGCCGAAGAAAATCTAAGCATTTCTCAAGATACTTACATTGATAGTTTGGAGGGCCTAACCTCGAATGCAGGTCAAATCAAATGATTTTTTCATGTCGAATGTCAATATGTTGTTAAGAAAATACGTTAAAAATATTATAATTCGCGATAATTATTCTTTATAAACAACAAAATCGACATGGAAGAAGAATTAGCCGTAAATTGGAATATCATCATAATTAAGAGTTAATAAACGAAGCATTGCACAGAGCTCGGGAAAATAATGCAGTCGATGGAGAATGAGAAACAATGCAAACAAATCAACCTGTGAAATATGAAGACGACGCGACTTTATTGAACATGAGGGAAGGAATAGTACAGGGAAAAAGTTTAGGGGATGGAATAACATACTAATTTAGGGAAAACATGGAGAGATTTATAGCCCATGGGTCGTTATTGGCAGGTATTTTTCATGCCAAGTAGGTCCTTGTAGAAACGACTATTTCTACGTCTACATATACATAATACCCTGTGAGCCGCCGCATAGGCGTATGGGTCTTCAGCCCTGTAAAGATGTAATTTTTTGGGAGATGAAATGGTGACACGTATCATAGGAGTGCATTTAGTGGAGCTCAATTTTTATTGCGATCGCTTATCGTGCGCGGAAAGAACGAGTTTTTGTACCCATATGTTGGGCAGTCTATTTATCTTATTTTATCGCATCTTTCAGACCTAGAGGTGTAGTGAGGAGTCATGATAATATTCTCTATGTCGCTCTGAAAAATATCACTTCTAAATTTATCAAGCAACCTAAGCCTAGCGTGTAGCCTCCATGTCTCTAGGGTCTTCCACCTTAATCCCTCTTAAAAGTTGGGAGACACTATATGTACGCTCGTAGCAGTTTTTAACGAAGCGGGCTGCTTTCTTTTGTATTTTATTAATTTTTTTGTTCAAATCTATTTTTCCAGGGTCCCAAATGCTCGCGGCATATTCGAGTTGTAGCCTAACCACAGCGAAGTAGCATCTCTCTTTGACTTTTTCATCTGAGTATCTTCCTATTATACCCTTAACAAAACCTAGTCATTTTAATGCTGTGCCACATATGTTTTGTGCCTGTAATCCCCGCGATGTATCAGAAGTTAGGGCTCTAGAAGTGTTTAAGTCGTAATTGAAAGGAACTGTCCCCAGGGAATGGATAAAATTTACTGTCATGTTCACAGATAATAGCCAACAAGTTCCCTCATGCGAAGAATAACCATTCGTTTTCTCTGAAAGCATGGCAAGCGGTAGATGGAGAATGACGGGCTTGAGTGAGGATGTTCATTGGACATTGCCCAACCCTAAGGTGGCTGAAGCGGTAATCGCGGGTGAATGAGAGCACATTTAAATCACGTTTCAAATAAGTCGAAAAATATTCTAGTTCCACATTTCACATAAGAACATCTGTTTATCCGGTGGAAATTAACATGCATGCAGTGACATAAATAATGTGAGAGAAATATATTGAAATTTCGCCTGCATTGAAGCATTGTTATGAATCCTGGGTTTACGGCGAGGAATCCGAAATCTGAGCGGAAAAGGTAACTATGATAACTAGCTTTTTGAGTATTTGCTCATTTATATATTTCACTCGCAGCCTACGTTTCGCCAAATATATTGGCATCCTCAGGGCTTTGCAATACGAAACAAAGGGAAATACACAGGTACAGGTATTCATATTGATATTAATGAAAAAATTGAGGAATCGAAAATTTACCTAAAATTGAGCTTCATATTGAACAACAACAAAGTAAATAACAACTCCAGATAGTAAAGATATATGAGCACAAAAATATAAAATTAACAAACCCATTTGCAAATTTGCAAAATAACAGCGTTACAGTTAATTATTCACAATTTTCAACACACAAAACCAACATAAAATTATAGTTAGCATTGGCCATATTTGTTTTCCACAAAAAAAAACAAAAAAAAATGCAGAATCCAATAAGGGTTTATCCTATCAAACTAGTATAACTTCTACTAAGCTTGTCAATGTCAGTTCTCCTATTACAAGCATTAGCGTTTTTTATGATCTCTAACATTTCTTTGAAAAGTATTTTCTGCAAGCACGGCTAATAACCATTAATTGTGGCATGATTAGAATTAAAACTATTATAATTTCAAATTGAATAGTCTGCAAGGGTACATGTTTGTTTCCATAAGTTTATTGAAGATTTTTGCCGGTTTTGCCAATCTTTTAAATACTGTGATGTCTGTCCAATACAAATACAGTCATAAAAAAAGTTTGAACAAAAAATGGAATACTAAAACATAAATCCAAATACTAAAAAATGTTGTTATCGCCTATATTGTATAGGCCAAAAAAGTTATAATTGATTGAAAAATATAATGATAAATACTCGTGTTTTTACTCGGCATGATACCTTAATATAATATCGCCACCGCTCTGATTCTAGGAAACAAATTACTTCGCGTTTATTGGAAAAGCTGAACATAAGGAGTCGAAAAGTATGTCATATGCCATGAGGCTAAGTGTCTAAAAAGCATTGAATTAAAGAAACCAAATCAATAACGGGAAATTTTTCACATTAATCTATAGATATTACTTATTAGTACACATGCAAATCACACAAATGCTAAGTTTCAAGCAAATCTGTACGTAAAATGAAATCGCTGTCACCACCTTAATAGACATCACATGATCTTCACGTACGAGGCAATTCAAGCGGCGAAAATCTAGTGGCATCATTCACTGACGCGCAGAGGAAGACAAAACGATGCAATGAAACTGACTCAACCATCTCTCCCCATTTCTTTGGAACTCGCAGTTACGCACCTCTCTCGTGAAGTGTTCCTCTCGGTATGCAGCTGCTCACACACAATTAATGAACATGATCGGATCCGTCTGTTTACACGGTCATATTGCCTAACAAACCATTGGCTCTTATCGTCGAAGTACGACAACCATTTGTTTACCAAAATGATACCTTCGCATGCATGAAATAGCGATGAAATACTTAGTGTATATAATGCTCAGGAGTTAACAAAAACTTTATAATTTTTACGTAGAATATTTGTTGGACGACCGGCTTCGTCGAATAGTCGAAATCATCAGGTTCACAACATGGAAATCTCCACCTGAATATGAACTAGGAGCTATGTACCTGTTGATGTCGACTATTCGAGGAAATCGGTCGTCCAATAAATATTCTACGTAGAACAATTGAAATTGTGTTAATTCCTGAACATTATGATACTTTTTTCAAAGTTGAGGCTAAAACTATTTAATTTGTTTAAGTATCCACATAAATTTTATATTTAACAATCTAGAGGCTTACGCGATCTCGTTGTAGTGCAAAATCAGCAACAAATTAACACGACCTATCTTGTGAAACAACGAAACCTAGTTCGTGTAAAACGAAGTTGATGAAGGATGAAGATACTCTAAGGCCCGGATTTATAACCTCCAGTTAAATATTTCCTAGATATGGAGATGATTAAAATACGCTACGTATCGCTGACAATCACGTCAACTGACCGATTGTCTGAAGGTACATCTGGAACCCGGACTTTCAATTGCCACCAAGTTAATGCAAACAATACGTAATCTCAAGGTTAACGTTAACCAGAATTTACAAAATAAGAGGTGTCCATTATAATTTCGTAATGATGAAAGTTACTAAAAATTACATATTTATCCATGACGCTATACAGGAATATGTTCTATTCAAGGTTAGCAAATTCAAATAAGTTAGCTGTTGCTTGGAGGCCTATTAGAAAACTGGCTCGCTTTTGCTTCCATAATGCTCCATCATTGATAAACTTCTTTCGCTCCTCTTACACGCATGTATCACTTCTTTAACTCTCTCCAATTCTGACGACTATTTATATTTCTCCTCTGTAGTCTCTCTTTCATTCACTCGTGATTTTCGCGATGTACCACTTCCCTACCACACCTCGCACTATGCTATCATATATTTGTTTCTTTATTCGACTCTCTCCTATTCTATCACTATTGTTATATCAACGAAACACACTCCTTTCATGCTATCTCCGCTACTCGAGCTTCCAACGGTAATTCTTTCGCAACTCACACATTCATAACCCTATCCTTCTTGCTTTTGCTGCAAACACGTTTCAAATAACAAATATTACTCACCAAAATTTTATAATACCACGTATTATATGAAACAGACACGACCCGGGTTTCGACGAATGATCGTCATCATCAGGTCAGGGCACCTAACCTGATCAAAACGATGACGATTAATGAAGGTTTAGCAAAATTTGTTAATAATGGAATACCACCAAGTAACAAAAGACAGATTTTTACTTTTCAAATGCCCCATTCTCACTGCATTTTGCTTGCTCTTATGCTTATACTTACAATCCCGAGTTTAAATTCTATATAATTATGAAAATTTTATGGTAGAAAAAAAAGGTTTGTCCACGATCAATCTACCTATCATTATTGTAAATAATGAATGTAGCATTAATACGATTGGGCAGTCAAGCAACCATTATTTTTGTTAATAACGACCTCCTCTCCCTACTTCAAATCACAGACAATGAAAAAGCGACGGACCTATGGTCATGGATGATGCCAGGGATGAATATTGTGAGCATTAAAGTATCCATCTTACTATGTACTGCGCCACACGCTACTACTTGCAGTCAAGAACGCTTCCATTCTGTCATGTCTCTCGCTGAGTTGACAGTGTAGTTTTCGCTCTTTCAAATAACGCAGGATTTTCCCGCTCAGCACCGCACCCAGTGGATGACCTTCAGTGCGAATGGGAACAGAGATGAGGGGATAAATGATTGCTGGAGAACTGTCTTCTAATAGACAAAGGAGTAATCTACGCTAAGAATGCGATTCCACCGGTAGGGAAAATCCAATCAACCTCGGCACCGTGGGAAAATCCTGATGAAATATTGTTCTTTGCATATTTCTACGGAAAAATATAATGATTTTACAGACGTCTTCTTTCCCTGTTCAGGTGTGATGAAGATTGAGAGAGCCTAATGATAGGGGTCACTATCGAGGAGACGTAATGGTAACGATATCTTCAAATTCTCGCGATTCTAGGTACTGATTTGCGTAACAATCTTCGCATCTTCCGGCTCGTAAAACTTCCCGAGTGATTCCGAGGAATCTCTCTCCTCGCGGCGCTATTGCGAGCGATTCCGAGAATCTTCTCGTCCGCTCCGGCACTAATACCACCCAGCATCTATCACTGCATCAACTCCTGGGGATTTGCACGAGAAAATGAATCAGCTGCTATGAATTCAATCGTCATTGGCATTTCTCAATCCTAAGATTGGTTTACCGCAGATCTCTACTCGGTTTCTTTTTCAGCGTAGCACTTAATTCCCTCGAAAGTCTTCTATTTTCAGCCACCCTCATAATTTTTCGGATGCATTTCACATCAGACGGCCTTCTGCGGAAATTTTTCTCCGTTTTTCAACCTTTCAAAGCTGTTTCAGGCGGCTATAACGTCTCGCAACCAATATATTAATATGTAAAAATGTAGGCAAACCAAACTAAATTACTACAAGTTAAAAAGAAGTTCTGAAGACAGTACCAAACCATTTATTTACAGATCTGGCACCACGGGCTAGCTTAAAAAAATTTCACAACCCATATAGCATGCGTCTTCAAAATAACTCTAGTACCTGAGTTTAAAAAAAAGGATATTATTTTTGTTTTCAGGATTTAGCAGCCTTGTGTATTATCATTATGATCCATTTCCGGTTTTTTTGCCGCGTACAGTAATTCTTATTCATCTTTCTTTTTTTAATTTCTACAAACAATGCTCTGTCGTGTAGCAAGCAGATTTCACAAATATGACTGATTTCTTCATTCTCCTGACGATGTTCTCAGCAAGATATTTCTTTAAAATGTTCAATAGTTCAATGTATTGAAGTAAATCAGTTATGCCGTAGAACACACCACATATGGATAACTGGTAGTGATATAAGAATTATATTTTACACTTTTGCCTTAAAAATTGGTTCCTAAGATGGGAGTTTTCAGCGTGATATTCGAAATGTTGCCGAAAATTACATTTAATTATGTTTTTTCGGATGCTGGACTAGGCATGACTACTTCATAATTGTTACCAACCATTATAATCATCTGAAATTTTATATTGCGCATGTGGAAGAAAGTCTGCAAGAATGTTTTCGAAGCAGTACGAAATAGTATATCAACGTGCCGTTAACTTTTGCGTTATGATACCATTGAATTTCAAAAAAACCAACTCGAAAAAATTCATTTGTCACTTAAATCTATTGATATCTTATGACTTTTGAGACGTTGAAAATTGAAAATGTGGATAAAATTCCATCAAAATGTGTATAAAGAAATATATTTAAAGAAAGGCAGCCACCAAAGGCCCCGCCAGTTCTTTTGCTTATTCGTCGCTAAGAAGACCCCTTCAACTGTTTGGGCTCAACACAAAACGGTGTTGAGTGACGGTCCACGAGGGATGAAACGCCACCAAGAGCTCCCTCTGATACTTTTTTTCCTCACATCGAAAGCAAATTCTCACACGGGTGGCAAATGCCTCGTTTGCGCACCAGTGTGGTGCCGGCGACTGCGAAAAGGCGCTAAAATCCTTTGTGTCCGTGTTTGTCGCACTTGCGACTCAAAGAAGGCGTATCGTTGCACGTACACTAACCTGCTGTCGTATTTACGCTTAGTCGATGGCTCAAAGAAATCGTGAAAGAAGGCTGACGAGTTACGTAAACCTTATCGTAGGGTTCGATGTTTACCGCAAACAATAGCAAACTTTTCCACGACTTAGTTCTCCCTCTCAACTGGTTTGGGCACATATGTTTACAATTCAATAGTTAATGCTTTATTGAGACATAAATTTAATTAAGATTGACTGAATATAAGAAAATATTACTATTTGAAGCAATGATTACTACTTCAATACGAAAAAATGCGGGGAAAATTAACTGATTAAATGATATCTAAACTAATAATCATTATGTCGCAGGAATTTGGCGTCTATGCATTTGACGGAGCATTTCAGTGCATTATAATAATTTATCAATTTACTCATTTAATACAGGATTTTATCTTCAACCTAAAATCTGGCTTCCCACATAGTTTTATCATTACCAATGGAGAAATACCACCATGTGCGGCAAATGTATACAACATGTACTTGTTAATACAATATATACTGGATTCTTGGTAACAAAGGCTAACGTTTTCCTTTTCTTCACAGAAGAATGAAGAAGGGACCCATGTGATAATAGAGGGATAAGATGTCGCTAAATGTTGCATTTTACATTCGATTGGTTACTATTACATTCCGAGCAATCACTCAGGCCGCACTGCTTGAAGTACCCAATTACAGGCTTCAGAAAAGATAGATCAAGCATAGACGATGCCTTTGGGAAAAAACAATGGATCGAAAAGAGGACATATGCTAAACATTTGGAAAACGTCGTTAAATTTCCATGCCACACTACAACAATTATAATCGAAGCTAGCAAAGGTACAACGTCCGAAATTTAGACAAATCAAGGGGTTAGGCAAAGACTAATGCATACGATCCATAATATCAAGTTTGTATACTGACGACCTCATCCAAGAATGGAAGAGAGAAACGGATGAAAAACTAAGGAATAATGATCAGCATTGTTTTTTACTAGTACACTGATTGGGTAGTAGTAGCCTTCTACCATATTGTTTGCGGAAGGTCAAGCAATATTCTAAGACAAGGAGGACAAGTTACAATACGTTCCCAACGTCCCAAGAAAAACAGGCAATTTAAAAAGATCAAACTGAAAAATGATCGAAATGACATTTTGAGGCGCCTACTCCATGAGATGGAAATATTAATCCGATAAATCTAACTAATATAAAACTTCTAAAATTGAACTAACGAAGAAGTATTACTCTTCAGTTATTTAGGGTGTCATGTGATCTAAAATGATCATAGAACATGACCGTCATGATTAGCAGATTTAAAAAGATATTGGAGACCATTTCAAGAATTTTAAGAAAGAGCCAGTAAAATAACACAAAAAAGACTATGTAAGGTTGTGGCGGAGGCTAAGGTACTTGGGACATCAGGTTGGTGTGGTGATTAGAGTACTCGCCTACCACACGGGCGGCCAGGTTTCAAATCCCTACAGTGGCGGATGTTTTTCAGAGGAACCCGATCCCTACTTGAGTGTCTTGTGGAGGGCACTTCAAGTACAGTACTCCGTCTGTCGGATGAGACGTTAAGCCGTGGTCCCCTTGGCGCCTTTCGTTAAGAGCAGGCTAATGCCGACGCCGGGTTTCTATCCACCCTTCCTCCCTTACCTATTCCCTATGGCGCAAATGACCTTAGCCGTCGGTCGCCTCCCGAAATGTCCAATCCAATCCATGGTACTATGACTTCCGAATTTTTGGCCCCTAGGGTAAGAGACTTAAAGGTCTTGTAGACCACAGAGCTGAGTCGGACAGACCTATGGCGTTTGGGTCCAAATGGAATACAAAATGAAGATTTATTAGAAGCTTTAATAAAGGTTAAAGAAACTACTACCACGCACTGCAGCAAGATAAAATGGAAATACCATCATCAGTGAATCCCCGCAAACAAAATAATTGAGGCGTCTAATGGAATGTACCCCTCAAGTAAAAGAAGCGTTGGCCGATAAAGACTTAGATGTCGAAAATGATCAGGCAAAAATTCCCTTGCCTTCACCTGTCCAAGCTTATGACGTCGACAATTGCAATTAACTTGAATAAGAAAACTCCCACGGCCATGGTTTGACTTGAATAATCGAATCCTCTCGGTCAGCGGACTTCCTGATCTTAAGTATATTCCCGCCAAGATTTTGGAGTTGGAATTCGCTGTGCGTAAAGCTGTCGCGTCAGTTTGGAAGAGTTGATTAACCTATGAGGCAGGTCTCTGAAATATTTTTGAAAAATATGAATGGAATCGCACTTCAGGAATATTTTTTATTAAAATGGAATCAACTTTCTGAACAGTAATTTCAAATTAGAATCGAATGACTGAAGCGAAGATTCAGTGGATACATCATAAATTCATACGTAGAAATAGACATAATTATAAGTATTCTAATTTACTATGAGGGTGAAGCATTGGTGTCACGACCTTAGCTTTTATCCTAAAACAGGCTAACTTGGAATGGAACAGCACATGGGTTTCGATATCTTATATTCAAAATGGTATATCACGCACATGTAATCTCTCTCATCATTGGTTGTTCAATCCTAAGATGGATTGACTGCAGTCCTCCACCCTTCCCTATCTAATGCTAGTTCCCTTACCTCCTGGTATCTCTCCATATGTACTTTCCTCTTTATTTGGTCCATGGACTTATTCCTGGGTCTTCCTCTGGGGATTTTTACCGCTATTTCGCCTTCAATTACGTTCTTCGCAAACCTACTATGTCTCAAGTTGTGTCCAATCCATCGCGTAATTCATTTCTGCAAATCGTTCCACATGATCCTCTCCTCTTCTACACACTTCATCATTTCTTATTTTGTCCGTCCATTTAATCTTCAGAATCCTCCTCCAGCGTCAAGGCTTCGCAGGCTTCTAGTCTTATCGGGTCAGCTTTTCTCATGGTCCACGCTTCCAATCCGTAGAGTTCTACGCTCCACCCGAATGTTTTCACATACTGTTTCGTGGTGTGTAGTCCTATCTCCTTTGAGCACTGTACTTACTTTTTTCCCAATATCTTTCTTTATTAGAAGATATTAACGGCAGAATTATGATGAGGTCACAATTTTATTCAGCAAATGAATTCAATTTCTGAGCCTAGACCCCAAATTAAATACAGGAGAGGAGCAGAAAGTCATCGACCAATTCTGAATTTCCGAGGGGGCGATCGAAATTAATTTTGGTTTTCAGGGGTCATATCATGAGCACTCAACGACACCATTAGTGATCCCACCAGTCGATCTGAAACTTGTTTGTAGTCAGGGGATATCGGAATCGATGCTTCTCAACGAAGCGAAGTCGCAGGCAGCAACGCCTCTTCGAAGAAAGCAAAGGCGACGAGTCGTGGCACTCATCTTCGCCGACCAATCTTAACCTTTTGACTCCTCCTTCTCGTCTCTAGTAGTTTCGAGGACCCCCAAGAGATCAGCCTATCATCCATTCGACCCCGAGCCGTCAGTAAAAAGTTGTTGATTCTCCCGTCTCGCATTCCCCTCTCCTCCCGCGACATAAACCGTCTTCACTCGGGGGAAATACATAGTTGCTGGCCTCTCTCGACGCGTCGTCGTCGGCGGGTCGCCCAGTAGGGGCATGGGGGGCAACGCGGCGCTGCTTAAGGCATCCCGATCGGGTGAGGAATATTCTCGAACCTTCTCGCTGTCACACCGAGAAGATGAAGATAAATCACAGACCGGTATCACATGTCAGAGTATAAATATGGTTGTTGGGGGTGTCCATTGTTTCCACTCACTGCCATTCACACGTGGCATTAGCCGCACGAATTAACTCGGTTGCGCGGGTAACGACAAAAATAGTATGAATCTTCGAAAGAAACATTATAAAAGTACTCACGAAACACGTTCTTTAGTGACTTGGTGGTATTGGTGGTTACATAAAGCATTTCATACGTAACTTTTACAATGCCATAAACTAGGTGGGAAACAATGAAGGAGAGCATCTGATAAACTCGGTTAGATTCGCGGAGGATCAGACGTTAGTGGATATTCTAAGGGACTGCAAGCTTTGGTAGATGCTTGAGAAATACAGTGCGGGATATTTGGAATGAATATAAACCATAAGAAAACAAAATAATGAGATTCTCTAGGACAAAGGAAGCGAGGCTGTTTGTTAAAGTTGTAGGACACAAACTTGAGTAAGTTGAGCATTTTAATTGCTTAAGTAGTACGCTAGAAGGAAACGGACATACGGAAGAGAATAGCGCTAGCTAAGGAGGCGTTTAGCAATAGAAGGGAGCTGATGACGAGGACATTGGGTAAGGATGTGAAGAAGAGGCTGGTGAAGAGCTTGATATGGAGCGTGGCGTTGTATGAGGCAGAAACGTAGACCCTGAGAAAGGAGGACGAGAATAGGCTGCAGGCATTTGAGACGTGGGTGTGGAGAAGGATGGAGGAGGTGAGGTGGACGGAAAGGAGCACTAACGAGGAAGTGCTTTAGATGGTAGGTGAGGAAAGGAAACTTTTGATTGAAATTCAAGATCGGCAGTGTAGGTGGCTGGAGGATGTAATAAGGGGCGAGGGGTTGTTCAAGAATGTGATAGAGGGATGGATGTTGGGAAAGCGAGGAGGAGGGGAAGAAAGAGAATAGGTTTCATGGACGGGATGAAGAAGGGTAGACCGTATGAAGAGGTGAAAAAGGATACTGGAGATATATAGGCCCCGGAAAGTGTAGAAAACCGGGAGGAGATTCTCTGACATTCAACAAAACCTACCTTAACCGGTAGAATTCTATTAAAAAATGAGAAAACATGGCCCGAGTTTTAATGCTTTAGCATCGGGTCTGCACCATGGAACTACATTAATGGTGGAACGCAGGAGTTCTAAACTTACTGAGTGACTTATTGGAAAATTATGATTATAATTTTCAGTGTACAATAACTCAAAGAGTTACGGAATCACGCAACGAGTAAATTAAAAGGCAATATAAAAAGGTACATTGTAAACCAATTACTATTCGGGCCATCTAAGCCATCAATTTGACTTGTTCGTGAGCTGAATTTTATTAATTCCATTCCAATATCATTCCATAGCAATGTCCTAATATGGTGTTAAACAATTTCGCCGGTCACGTGCATTATAGTAACGATAACTATTCACATATTGCGGTAGGACATCCATTGTTGGGAGAAAATATAAAAACAAACAGTTATTTTTATTTTTTATGATAGAATACACAAATTGTATCAGCTCAAATATGCCATAAACTTGATGTGGTACATCTTATCTGATGTTGGTGTGTTGCGTAAACAAGATGCTTGCTATTCATGTTACAAAGTAAAAATGGGCATATAATCATATAATCCATTGCATTGCTTGCCATAGTTGCAAACTGCATTAATAATTCCAATCTATCACTACAATGGCTATATAAATTTGGTGTGCACCACTCCAATAGCCATGAACCATTGATCATCATCACTCTAATAACCATATTCCCTTAAACATTTTCCAGTTGAATTTCATGTTTTAGCACACCAGCAAATTATTAAAATTTGCGGAACTATAGCGTCCGATGTCCAATGACCAATCGATCACATCAAGTGCGTTTGTTAGGGAGTTAACTAGCGGAAAGCAGTGGCGGTTTTCATTGATAAATCTCGGATATTGGGCTACACTTGTGAGAATCGATAATAATTCACAGAAAAATACATCGTTTCATGGTGCTCATCGAACGAATTTCGCACGATAGTTGTGTTAACTGGATCGCCTTTCACAAAACGAAGGGGTTCACTTTCCGGACAACACATATCCTCCTCTCTAATAGATTGATGGAAAAATCCATCTTCAAAATGTTGACTGTTCTGACGTGACTTGGCGGCTCACAATCATATCATATTTGCCGGTAAGACGGGGCGGATGAACTGAGGGGATGTGTAAGGATGCTGAAGGTTACTCGGATTTTCCACCGGGTCAAACGCTCCATCTTGGCCGACGCTTCGATGTACAAGTCCATCGTCATCAGGGCATGGTGTGCATAGTCAACTGGTCCGGAATATATGTTGTTTGGCATCAGGTCTGGTGTCGCGTGATTGGTCCGCTGATTCCCGCCTTTTTTCACTGGTCTCTCGGATGCTTCTCTGCACTGGTTTCCAGGAATGAGTATCCAGCGTCACGATTTATGGTGTTTCGGCCAAAAGTCGGCCAAGATGGAGAGTTTGACCCGGTGGAAAAATCGAGTAACCTTCAACCTCACAAAACGCCGTGAATGCCTGGGATGTAAGGATTTTCCGGGTGAATACAGTCAGTGGAGGGAGAGACTCGGTTTAAGCGTTACCCCTTCTGGCGCCGAAAATTCACAAACTTTACCTCCAATCCTACAGACGGAGTACTGGATTTAAATTATTTCGAAACAATGCCCGAATACGGTCGCCTTGAACTTTAAAATTCCAAACTCTATGGAATTTCGAAACCTGAGATTCTGATTGTCAAGTCTCTTCATAAGCATTATCAGCGATCCGAACCCCCATGTCTTCAAAGAGATGATAAATACTAATAAATTCGAAGGCTTCCATGGAGTCGATGGAACGACAGTGATGGTTACTTCAACCTGAAGATGACCATGGAAGGTTACTTCAACCTGAAGGTACACCATGTCCGGACGACGCAAGGACTTGTACATCGAAGCGTCGGCCAAATGGAGAGTTTGATCCGGTGGAAAACCCGAGTAACCTTCAGCATCCTTACACATCCCCTCAGTTTATCCGCCCCGCCTTACCGGGGTCTGAAGGCCTACAGGTCTGAGTTACTTCAAACCTGAAGAAGTAAGCCATAATGCTACCGAAACGTCAACAATGGAACTACGCGGAAGAGATCCCGAAAAGCCTTCGCCGCCAAGATTAATACTTTATATTAATCTAGTTATTTATAATGATACTATGGTACAAATACTTGATTATGAGTGTTGTTGTCAAAACATTTCTCCTCCTTAAGTTAGTATTTTATGTAGTGTTAAAACAATTATTTTCCTTGAAATACTTCTTTTCCATTAGACATTTCTTGCATCCGCAATATTTGAATATTTTCTTTTGCAGCCATGATTATTCGCATTTGCGTCGAATAAAGGGTTATCCGATTCGAATCAAAACGTTTCGCAATGCTCTAGTAAAAAAGATAAGTCATTGACTCTGGAGCGTAGACGATCCGTGTCGAGCAATTGTCCCGTTGTTTACGTCGCCGTGGAGACGTCACAGAAACATTCGCATGCCGTCTTCAGCGAATCTAGGATGCCCCCTGCCTCTTCTCCCTCCGTCTTTTCGCAGCGGTGACGCTAAAGGGGTTCCCTCATCCCGGGCATCGATGGCGGCGAATGAAATTCGAAGGAACAATGCTCAATGTGGGGAGTGGTCGAGCTTTAACTCGGCAGCCCCGTCCGCTCATTGGTCGAGGAGGAGGAACGGCGAACGGCCGCCATATTTTCAACGTTCTCGATGCCTCCAATTCATTTGCCCTGACCCTTTCCGTCCACCATCCGCTCGCACACAACTTCCATTTCCCTTCCTCTCCGAATCTCCCTCGAGGGGGGGTTTCCCAGAGCGCCTCCACACAATCAATCGCGACGAGGCCAATCGCTGTCATTTCGCTCCAATTCAGGCCCAGTCCGCTCCAAGACAATTAGAACGGACACTGTCTCCACGAGGGCGGGTTCATTTGTTCCTCATTTGATCCCTGCAATGCACGATCCCAGATTCGCTCGAGAGCCCTACTAAAAAAGTTCCCTAGAAGCTGTTCTGTAGAACGTAAGGAATTCTACAGCTATTGAATCTTTTCCTTGGGAACTAGTTCCTTTTCGAAGGATCTGTACGGAACATGAGAGCCTGACTCTACAGAACAAATGTTCTGTAGAGTCAGGCTCTGTCATTGCAGAGTTATTTTCTGCAGAGCAAAGTAACTTTTTACAAGCTGTTTTGTAGAACTTCAGCAACTCTACGGAAATATACGGAAATACGGAAACTCCGCAGAACGTCGAGGGAATTCTGCAGAACGTCGTTGGGAATTCCATAGAGCGTCCTAAGGTATTCTGCAGAACATTCTAAGGTATTCTGCAGAATATCCTAAGGTATTCTGCAGAACGTCGTGGGGTATTCCGTAAAATGGAGTTTCAATACTTTAAGGAATATCTACAGAACTTTTTAAGAAATTCTGTAGAAGTATTTATAAGGAAACTATGCAGAATTTTTTATAAGGGAGATGAAATCGATTCCATTTAGCCGGGGCGTCGAAATGAGTGGCGAAAGTTGCCACAGATGACAACAGTATTCAACAGAGGTTAAATCTGACAATATTTTCAGGGGCGGACTAAGGTCGTTATTTTATCGCATTAGTGCTCTTCTCCAGGCCATAGCTCATGATAAATGAGCTATGGCCCGGGGACCATAGCTCATTTATCATGAGACCTTCCGGGCATGGAAGGTCTCATGATAAATATTTTCTTTATTTTACCGGGAATTTCAAGGGGAGGGGTGGGGAAAACCCCCAAAATGTCCTTAATCCCTTCTCGCAAGGATTATATGGAGATATTAGTCATTATTTATGTAGTAGGATGCCATTTGCAAGATGCTTCAATCCGTTGGAACTTTCCAGAGGAAAAGCGTCACTAAGGTCATTTCTTCCTTTGGGGACAGGTAAGGAAGGGTGATTAGAAACCCACCGTCGGCACTAGCCTCCTCTTAACAAAAGGCGCCAAAGGGATCACGGTTCAGCGTCTCATCCGACAGACGGAGTCCTGAACTTGAAGTGCCCTCCACAAGACATTCAAGTAGGGATCGGGTTTCGAATGGATCTGCAGGGATTTGAACCCTGGCCGTCCGTATGGTTAGACAGTACTCTGGCCACCACACAAACCCGATCCCCCAGATACATTCGTTTGTACAATAAAATATACCGTAACGGCGGTCTTTAACAAATTGCGTGATGGATCCCAGTGGGACTTCATAGCCTTTTGACAAAAATAATTTTTCGAAACAGTTTGTCTCCTCAAGTCATGCGTTTTACTGCTTGAAATAACAATACGGATCAGAACTTAATATTGACTGATTTTAAGTTGACTGATTTCGACGAAAATACAACGTACAATGCTGAAGTATCGAGTGATTACGATTTATCCTCTCACAGGATTTCAGGAATCGCAAACGGTACACTTACATTGTAAAATCACTGAAAGTATCGGACGACGGGGCCACCATTCCAATTTTGAGGAATTAGCTCGATATTTAATATTCCGTGGATAGATAACCCTAAGCTGGTAAAAAACAAGGAGGTTAAAGTTGTTTTTAAAGATACTAAGGCAAAAAACTTTTCATTTACGGAAAGTGGATTGTTTTCCCTGAATTTTTAATGAAATCGAACTGAAATATGGAATATGCACATATTCCAAAACTCAGTTTTCTTCAGAATGATGCAGGAAAATCGCCGTACAGTAATACCAATACTATTATACAAGTGCTATGAATATTCTAATTTTGCTATCATTCTCAAAAGTATGTAGTCTCATTTTAGAGATTTAAAGCTATCCTGGACTAGCCACGGAGTTCCACTGTTACGGAGTTACCCGCAATGCACAATTGTGCGAAATTCCACAGAGAAAAAAAATCATCCGCCTTGACCGGGATCCCGGCATCCCGGTCAAGGCGGATGATTTTTTTCTCTGCGGAATTTCGCTAATCTCATTCTAGTTCAAATTGATAATGTGTGATAATCAATTCTCCCAGACAAATTAGTATCCAATGAGGGAAACTCACCATTAATTCCCCGCCTGCTTTCGTAGACTGGACTCACACCCGATCCCCTCGGCTGGCCTCTGGAAGTGGTTTCTCCTGGAGTGGCTGCTGAACTTCAACTGCCCTTCCAACTCAAATGAGTGCGCACTGCAATGGAATAAAATGCTATTTGACGTCGGCACATCATTTGCTCATTAACTGGAGGGAACGCAAAACGTTTAATGGAGTAAAACTGCATTTAACCGGGCTCATGATATTCCTTAAGCTGACTGTGCTCTCGTTCAGTCAAAATACTCCGAGAGGGCGAGGTGACACAGTGCTGTGACTACTCTCACAAAAGCAGCTAGAGAAATTTGGGAGGGAAGTCCATTTCTTAAAATCCGGTACCTGTGTGAAGAGCAGTATCTGTGGGCATTTGTTGACTTCCCTCTACTTACCGTGATCTGCGCCTGTCACCCAATAAATATGGCCCATTATTCGTTCAGTGTTGAAGACTTTTCCGCATCTACTGCCAAGATTTCCTTCCATCCGTGCTCGCCACCCACTCCAATAGTCTCCACCCCTAGAGAATCGAAGGCTCCAACCAAGGCTTAGTTTGCTCGAAAAATTCAGAACGGGCGTGTTTCAGAGTGATAGATAATCTCATTTTGAGCTCACACTACATTTCTAGGTCTGACGGACGCTATCAAATAAGAGAAATACATTGCCGAGGAAATAGGTGCAATAATTATTTCTTTTCACGCACAATGGGCGACCATAAAAAAATTATCTCCACTCAAAACACTCTCAAAATACACTTCATTACTTCATTCCCATATAAGCTTAGCCTTCATACCTTAACAAGTGTCCCAACACCCCACCACACGCTCGTATGATGGTATGTAGAGGTGTGTCGAGTAATTCCATGTCTTGTGCGACAGCCGCCACTATATATAAGTACGCAATAAACATTTATTTCCAGGGCAATGTGAATGATACAATATAGTGACCAGGGCGACAAAAATTAACGCTGATCAAGAAAGGAAGAGACAACTCTGTAGTAAAGAAATTGATAAGAATAAAAATAGCCAGTAATAAGCCGGATAAGCAAATTTGAAGATTCATCTACATCTACATAATAGCCTGCGAGCCGGCGAGTGGCAGGGGGTGTTTGGTCACCAGCCATGTAAAGATGTAAGTTTTTGGGAGATGAAATGGTGACATGTATTATAGGAGTGTATTTAGTGGAGCTCAATATTTATTGTGGTCGCTTATCGTTCCCGGAAATTACGAGTTTTTGTACCTATCTGTTCGGCAGTGTATCTCTCTTATTTTATCGCATCTGTCAGGCCAAGGGATGTAGTGAGGAGTCATGATAATATTCTCTGTGTCGCTCTGAAAAATATCAGGTCTGAATTCCTCAAGCAAAGCGAGAACTATCGGACGCTTGCTCTCGTGGTGTCACCATGGAAGGCACATTAATGTGAAAAGTCGAGACCGGGTGTAAGGGTATTATTTGTATTCTGAGGAGGGGGTAAACCATTATTACAGGGTGTGTTAACGCTTTCAATTATTTATTTCCTTCCACTGTCCCGAAAACAACACAGTTGACATTTTACATCGGTTGTGTTTACAATGGATAAACACAAACACGCATGTCCGGAGTGGTAAAAATTCACCCAGGCAGGACTCGAACCCGTGACCCTCCGATTGGCAGGCGAGGACTGTATTCCGTCGCCAACGGGGCTGCAAGAAGAATTCGTTTCTCTCCAGGGAGGTCGCTTTTTGGCGCCCCTCAAATTCATATCTATAGCTTATATTTTTATGAGGCCTTCCAAAAAATTTTGATAAGTATTCAGACCTCAAATATGACATTAAAATTATTGATAGATATAATATTTCGTTAGATATATATTTATAACTTGTTCTTTAAACGGCAACGCATTAATTTATCTCCCCGGGAGGTGACCCTACCCTTAAGCCGCCTTTGTGCTCTAATATGAATGTCTGCACAAAAATGAGGTGGTGAAAGATCGGTGTTCACGCCTGGGCTGATTGAAAGGAGAAATAATCACATCAGATCTATTGTTCCTGAGGAATCTGAAGACCAGTTTGATAGATCGACGCACTTCATGAGAGGATGAGTTGACAAATACTCCTTCAAAATTGATATGTGAATGCAGACTTGCGAGTGATCGAGCATATGCGCATAAAAAAGCCCGCTTACATTCTGAACATGTTCAAACTTGTGTTTGTGCGTGAACGTTCAACTACTCTACCTAGATTCCATCTCAACCCACTCTTGATGGATGTAGTAGGTACACCGGAAGATGTTTATTCTATTTCACATCCTAATTCCTTATCTTTGGCGCCTGACGCTAATCTCCCCTCTATTTCTGGTGTCTTATAAATATACTTGGCGCTTGAATGACGAGGAAAAAGTTGACCTATTATATTTTGAGCTGTCATATAGGTACTTTTGTCTCACTAAACAACAATTATTTTTGGCATGGTTCATTCACTCATTCATTGGTCGTGAAATCCTAAGATTGGTTGACTGTAGCCCTCCACCCTTCCCTATCTAATGCTAGTTCCCTTATCTCCCGGTATCCCTTCCCATGTACTTTCCTCTTTATTTGGTCCATGAACTTATTCATGGGTTTTCCTCTGGGGAATTTTCCCTCTATTTTACCTTCAATTTTTTTCTTCACAAACACGTTGTGTCTCAGGGTGTGTCCAACCCATCTGGTTCTTTTCTCTATGGTATTCCATATAGTCCTTTCCTCTTTTACTCTTCTGTAAACCTCATCATTTCTTATTTTGTCCGTCCATTTTATCTTCAGCATCCTCCACCAGCACCAGGTTTCGAAGGCCTCGGGTCTTTTCTGGTAAGCTTTTTCCAATGGTCCATGCTTCCGATCCACTAGTGCCACGCCCCACATGGATGTTTTCACATACTGTTTCCTGGTCTGTAGTCCTATCTTCTTTGAGCACAGCAGTTGTCTTTTTCCCGTGAGCGCCTTCTTAGCCTGGGCTATTCTTTGATTGATGTCACCTTGATATCTTCTTTGTCTGAATTCTTCCGTCCCACGCGATGGTACATTTAGGGTTGGTAGCTGCAATAAAACTTGTCTCCGTGGCCATCTCCTTAAGAGGTCACCTTTATAGCCGGTAGACTTTTCGGGAACGAAATTAATTTTGAAAATATCATGCATGATGCAGTCATATAAACCATGTAAATGTTCCTTTACTTCAGAGGTCACCTACTTAAGCGGCCATCCTCTCATGGATTTGGTGGGGTCCGCTTAACCCTTTCGCATCTAAAATCGACGAAAGTCGTTCAGCAATCATCAGGGCTTTGCTGCGATGCTCGACTTTTGTCCACGCCCCTAAAAAAACAATTTCAATAACCTTGATGGAGAGCTAAAGTCTCCCATGCTACGGAAAATTAGGAAAGAAGCATAAAATAGTATCAAATTAAAAAAAGCTCATTCCATCTGCTTCAAAAAAGTATGATATTAAAAGTACGAATAAAATAATATAAAATTGAATTTATTTTTTTCATTGTAAAATTAATTTTTTAAGGAAACTGATCGAAAACCGGATACGCTGCGTAAGGGTTAATAATCGTTTCATTGTGCAGTGCAATGGGAAATGCATTCCATTCTCGAAAAACCGGCCGCTTAGAGAGTTGACCGCTTATGGATGGTGGCCGCGGAGGCAGGTCTCAGTGTAAGGTCGTTCAATATCGACTGTATTCTTCCTTCGTTATAGGTCTTTGCAACGTACATAAATCCGCCATTAATGAGCTTATTTTTCTGTATTCTCCATAATCATAGTATAGGTTTTTCGATGTTTTTGTTGACATGGTAGTGCATTAATATTCGAAATGACAACTTGTGCCGCATATTCGCAGATTTACTTGGGTGTAATGTGGCAGTAAATGCTCAAATAGCACATCAATGGTGGACATATGGAGGAAATGGTTGCAAAGACCTATATCGAAGGAAAAATACTATCGATATCGAACGACCTTGGTCTCACTGTATTTAAAAGCTACAGCGGCTTGAATCGTGCGGAAACCTCAAGATGCAGAAGATCGACCCTGATCATGAAGAAAAAGCTCAGACGTCCATTTCCGAGAACTTCACGCTCTCCTATGCAGTCACAGTGACGCAAGATGAGGTCATCAAATTTTCTTCAGCAGTATTCAAGTGCTTTTAATGCCAAGTATAAACTGATTAGATAACGGCTGTTTTCCCTTCGGTTGGAGCACTCAAATAGGGGAAGTGATTTGCTCACTGGTATTTTTTTGCCAAAAAAGCATGCGTCATTCTCACATAGCAGCAGTGCCAAGCTTTCAATGAAATGAAAATGCAGCAGGGTCAGCAATCAAACGATGCTTACATCATACTCATGTCAGTGACGACTTCTCTCATGAAATGGCCTTGAAAGTCAACGCTCCATTTGCAGTTGAGAAAAACGTGCTCGCCATTGACAACAGCAAAGGTGCGTTTACCGTTGTGAGATAGGGTCATTTTAGGATGGCGATCGACAGCTTAAGAGCATAGGAAAGCGAATCAACTCTAAGATTCGTGAAGGCGGATTTAAACCAAGGCAACAGAGAGCATCCTTTCCGAGAAGAGAGCAATCGGCAAGTAAACTTAAATGAAAAATTATACCATATTTTAAACGAAGGCAAAGAAATTTAGATTCCTATGCATGAGTTATCCAGGTGAACATCGACAGGCAGAGTTAAAAATCTATTTCCTCTAAATATTATTATTCTACCTCTCGATGGACATCTGGATGACAGACAATTATTACCGCTATTATTCAAGGCGTGTGTTGTGGCAAGAGTGAAGTAATGGCGAGTGAAAAGATGTTGATGATCACACAATTGTGAGAAATCCACAGTGGAAAAATCATTCGCCTGGACTGGGAATCGAACCCAGATCCCTCGATTTCGGGTGACTCCGTTGAAGTAAGTGCGCGGCTAGTTCCGTCGTTCTTTGAAAATGTCCAAAGTAAACACCTTTGTGTTTAAAATTGGGCTCTACCCCGTGAACTGTGGCGCTGAGCGCCCACATACGGTTACCTCTGGCATTATATGTATGGTACCTGTGAATACAAATTGTTCCTTTAAGTCCCATTGAGTTTCACAGTGGAATAGGACGCCTACTCGGCCCGGCCCGGGGTCTTGGTTTGATTCCCAGTCAAGGCGAATGATTTTTCCACTGTAAATTTCACACACTTGTGTAATCACAATCGCAATCAATGTACGGTAGTGAAACATGGGTATGTCAGGATAAACATGAGGGCAGACTAAACGCCGTGGGTATGAGTTATCTGAGGAGTGTTTGCGGCAAAAGTAGGATGGATAGGGTCAGGAATGAGTGGGTAATGAATGAGTGTGGGTTAGAGGCTCCAGTAATGGACATATATGAAAGGAGTGTGCTTCGTTGGTTTGGCCATGTTGAGAGAATGGATGTGAATCGAATAACGAAACAGATATATAAGAGTGAAATGAATGGTGCGAGAGGTAGAGGTAGACCGAGAAAACTGTGGTTGAGGAAATTCTTAGGAGGAGGAATATTAGGAGTCTTAAAAACAGGAGGGCGTGTACGAAGCAGTGTATGGGGGTAAATGAGGCAAAAGAGGTTTGCAAGGATAGGTCAGTATGGAGGAAATTATTGAAGGAGAGTTAGGAGAGCTAGTGCAAATATATATTTATGAGCGAAACTTAGTGACTCTGCCTACTCCGGAAGGGAACGGCGTGATTGGTATGCATGTATGTATGTGTAATTACTAGCGGGTGATTCCGTTGAATTAACTGCGCGGCTAGTTTCGTGGTTCTTTGAAGATGCTGATAATATTGCAGCAAATCGCAACTCAACCTCCATTTGGGCACTTTTGCTCACTTAAAACGCGACTGAAAATTTCTAACTTTAAACTCGCTTACAAATCGGGTCAATGGTGCTCCAAATGATTGATACGATTGTTCACCATCGATATTTTCAGTCCGTGTTGGTAAACCAGACAATCTGATTCTGCTTGCTTGGAATATTCAGATCAGCTCGAGTTCAAATCGATATGAGATCGATAGGTAAACTTAGTGATTGTTCTATATCCTCATGACAGGATCGAGCGTTGATAACGTTGATTCACAGTTGTTCAGCACTTTGGAATTCTGTCTTATAGGTCCATAAAAATCACTACGATTTTTATATGTATCAAGCTTTCATAGAGATAATCCGATACTGTACATGAACAATGTTTCATTCGAAAGGCATTACCTGGGATATTGTTTTTTTGTTTATAAAAACAGATGGCTCTCAAGACCTGTGTTTGTACATACATACATACATACCAATCACGCCGTTCCCTTCCGGGGTAGGCACAATCACAAAGTTTCACTCATAAATACATATTTGTACCCCAAACTCTGCATCAATAATTTCCTCAATACTGACCTATCCTTGCAAACCTCTTTCGCCTCATTTACCCCCATAAACTGATTCATACATGCCCTTCTGATTTTAAGACTCCTAATATTCCTCCTAAGAATTTCCTCGACCACATTCTTGTGTTTGTTTTCTACTTAATTGGTAGATAACAGAAATGTCTTATGGAACTAGAGTAGTAGGTGACAATAGAAATGAGAAAGCGTTGGAAAATGCAAGTGCACGATGGGAAGCTTCTATATATATATTAATTTTGTAGCGTGTCAGTCATTCTGTATCCGTTTTGTTCCTTTCTCTGTCAATTTTTGAGCTAGAAGAGTGAGGTTTGGTGCGTTGAATGTGGATTCTCTGTCTTCATGATTTGGTAGTAGTTTTGGATTTTCATAGCTTGGGCGTGTGGCAGGGGGTGTTAGGTCACCAGCTGTGCAAAGGTGTAAGATATTTGGATAGGAAATGGAGACATGAATTAAAAGGAGTGTATTTAGTTAGTTTAAATAAGATCCAAAAGAGCGGCTGCTTGGGCGTGTGGCAGGGGGTGTTAGGTCACCAGCCTTGCAAATGTGTAAGTTATTTGGAGATGAAATGTGTATATAGTTAGTTTAAATAAGATCCAAAAGAGCAGCTGCTTGTGCGTGTGGCAGGGGGTGTTATGTTACCATCCGTGCAAAGGTGTAAGTTATATTTTTGGGTTGTGGTTACAACAACCAGATGGAGAAAGGCCAAAAGGGAGAGTGGAAGGGTGTAAGGGCCCCCGCGCACTGGCAACTTAAATCACCGGCAACTAAACAGTTAACTCACCCGTGAGTTGCCCGCCACCGCGCACTGGCGATTAAATAGTTGCCTCTCAGCTCAGTTTACAATGGATCTCGTGGAAGCTACTTGTGTTGTTGCGCTCATTCTGATACAGCGAAAAAATAAGCAAAGGAACAAAAAGTTTTGAGTACATCCAATAATTAGTTCCAGACTTCTTGATGGGCAATTTTATAAGCTGTTTGATAGAGTGAGAGGACATCCAAATAAGTTCTTTAATTATTTTAGAATGAGCATAGAAACTTTTGATCAACTGCTGGTTACCCTTGGACCTCGAATAACTTACCAAAATACATCATTACGATAGGCTGTACCACCTCAAGAAAGATTGGCAGTGACTCTAAGATAAGGAAAATATTAATACCACTAATAGTTTAAATTATTTATTGCAAAAGACATGGATATACAACGTTTTTATTGCTTTACATTAGTAGTTATTGAAGTACTCCGAAAAGCGCTCCGAACAAGGGCCGTCAAGCAACTGAATAGTTGACAGTGCGCGGGGTTGGGCAAAAACCTACGTGGTCTATTCCTGCCGGCAACAGTTTACTCACCCTCGGAATAGGTTCGGACGCAATTATTTAGTTGCGGCAACTAAAAAGTCGCCCGTGCGCGGGGCCACAGTCAATACCGTGTGTATCATTGGAACTTCTTCAAAGTAACTAAATAGTTGCTTTGAAAAAGTTGCCAGTGCGCGGGGGCCCTAAAGGTTGAAACAAAAGCAATCCACAGTGCTCTCCTATTCAAATGGCTTTAAAAACAACAAAGGAGAACAGTGAATGAAAAAAAACATTTTCACCAAGGAGCTATTTATAGACTAGGACACTTACCCCCTGCGGGTACACACCACTGCTCACGGAGTGAGCAGGCTAGCTGCCTGCTAGTATTGTATGAAGTTTCAAGCAAAGGCGCCCCGATTACTCCCGGAAACATGACGTCAACCAGCTCCCAATGAGGACCACGTTGGTATGTTTTCTCGCGGCCCTAATTTCATCGCATTCGGAGCCGCAGTTCCGGGATATCGCGGCGTCGTAACGGATGGGATTTGAGTGAGAACTGAAGGATGGAATACCCGCTTTTAAAGCGATCCCCGTTCCCGAAGCCGCCGCCGAGTGGAATCAAACGGGGCATGACGGCACAGCGGAGTTGCATTTGCTGCGACGCGGGTTTGTTAACTCTCCGCTCGTGGTTACTGCACTCGGTACCCATGCGCCGGATATCGCGTAAGTGCGGAAGGCGCCGGCTGCCATTTTAAACAGGGACGCGGAATCGGCTTTTTTTCCGTGGGATTTATTCGCGGAGAGTGTTTACCGCGTCTGTTCCGCTGCATCAACCAGCTTTCATTGATAATCGCCGCGGTAGGGGAAGACAAACAAGAGAGAGTGCAAGAAATGCTAGATGGCGGGAAAGGAAAGTACATCTCGCAAAAGTTCATGGCGCTGCGCAGTGAATAATTATGGAATCTGAGCTACGGGAATATTTAAATGCTGAAAAATTGGGAGGAAGGTTGTTCTGGGTGGAGGGCCTGGAAACCATAATAAAATGAATATAATTCGGCCTAGCTTGGTCGAATTGACTCAAGTTGACAGAACGTAAATATAATTGAATCCATATTAATACAATCCTTGTACTTTTCCACTAATATTTATGAATGTACTACACGTTTCGCATCTTGCTGCATCCTCAGGAACAATTGTTTACATGTTATTTATTGATAGTTACGATGGGAACCAACGCCAATAAGCTGGGGGGGGGGGTTGGAGAACAAACTAAATTTTGGGTGGAAAGGCTAGCTTATTGGCGTTGGTTACTATCGTAATTATCAATAAATAACATGTAAACAACTGTACCTGAGGGTGCAGCAAGCTGCGAAACGCGTAGTACATTAATAAATATTAGTGGAAAAGTAAAGGATCGTTTTAATATGAATTCAAGTAAAAAATACTTCCACGAAGTGACGCCTGGGGGTGTAAAGTTTAAGTAAATATAACTTCGTAAACTTTCACAGAAGTGTAATCACGAAGCACATTCGGTTTCACTCGTTAGGGAATCAACAGGTAGGATCCATCATCGAAAATTTTACCTTATGATGCCCTTAGGAGCAAAACCAACTGTGCATTTTAGCTAAACTTTTGTGAAGTTTGAAAAAGTTACTTTTGATTTCTGCCAAAAAATATTTCTATTTTCTGCCAATACGAGTGCTTTCAGAAGTAGAATAACGCTAAACTATATTCTCACCCGTTTCGACTCATCTCCAAGTGAAACTCCGAGATGAGATCTCTGGTGAGGTCAGCGGTTGGTGATTTTTACCACTTGAATTGTGTGGGTTAGAAACAGAGTAAATTCTCGAAGAGTCGAGTATAATGAAGATACAACCCAGGCAATTGGGGGAACTTGTATACTTAACAGAATACAGCGAAAGCGCCGGATCACACTTTCTCTGTGCCGATGCGGGCCAAAGTCTGCTGTGGCGATATCGTAAATACTAAAATAAAAGAGAGAAAATCTCCAAAAGCCGTAAACAATTGGCACCCTTCGTCAACAAACACCAAATTTACAGTGTTGGTATGGTGGGAAAACCACAGCAGGGACCAACCACGGCCTCTCAACCAAGAATACCCCCCTTTGTTGGTGTACGGGAATGTTACTTCCTCGCCAGGGACCAAACACAGACGCACACACACAACCCAAATAGGATCCTTTGCAAGGGCTAATGGGACCCCGCTAAGGATGTTTGGGTTATAACCTGGGATCCTTCACAGGGCTAATGAGACCCCGCTAAGTATGCCCGTTTATTTACGCAAGCACACTCACAAGCATACAAAATAACTCACTCACACACACAAATGGGCCCAACTTCTGGGAGAATCAGCTCAAAAAGAGCGTGGTCAAATCAACGTAACAGGACGAGGGTGGGGGTCGAATACGCGTATTTCGGCTACAAAGTAGCCCTCTTCAGCGAACCGAAGGTAACGCGTCACTTCAACGTAGGGTTGAAGTGAGTATTTTATTTCATTTTTTTATTTCTTTATTTTTATTCACTTCTATTTCATCGTCTAGCCGTAAGAAGCTCACTCCATCTTCGTGATGGCTTTCCATCGCAAATACTGTCGGCATCAAATAGATGTACCTCGGTTCTTTGAATATTTATATCTTTGGCAGTGTGAATGTTAAAATAATGCAATATGCATCACTTCAAAGGTAATTTTATTACAATTTCAATTATATTTTTTTTGATTTTTGAGTCAAAAATATTGGAACGCCAGCGCAATAATTTACTAGCTAGCTAATAAACTAGCAGTTTTGTCCACTTCGTGAAATTTGTAACTCATTCCAGGGAAAACTACAGAATCTACTGCATTAGCCTTTTGGCAAAAGTTGTGAGAATTAACAATGATGCATAAACAGGTACGTTTTAGAAATTTACGTCTTGAGAGCCAGCATTCGGGGAGATCGGATAACAAGTTTTCGATAAAATCATTTCATAGCTCAGGCGTTCATATCATAGGGTCGGATGCGATTTAACGATAAGGACATGTAATCTCTCACGTTACATACAAACATACCAATCACGCCGTTCCCTTCTAGTCTACTCTTGTGTCTATCCTGACATACCCATGTTTCACTACCATACCATCTCTAATGTTAACTATACATTATTAATCCCGGGCCTTAGAATCTCGTTCTCGACAGCACTGTCTCGGATTTATTCGCGTGAGCCGCATCGGTATGCAGCACATCATGCGGTCGGAGTCTAATTCGATTTCAAAAGAGAAAGATTTCACGACGCCAATTTCTTGACGAGATGCGGCTGATGTTCCGGCCTCAACGAAGAGGATTGTGACTGTTGAGGGAAGCACGGGGGCGAAGCGCGATGATGGACGATGTATAAGAGCCCGCGTGTGCTGTCGGCTCCAGCGCATCCTCCCTCTGCACCGCCGGGTGGTTGGAAAGGGGAACGGGGGAGGAAAGATAAAGAGAGAGAGAGAGAGGGAGGGAGGGAGCGAGAGGTCAACGAGCCGTCAAAAACAACGTCGCACGCTCGAAAACAAGAGCGCAACGGGAGGAGGAAAAAGGGGACAACAAAAGAAGGAGCGATGCGCGGAGGCCTCACGTACACGCTCGATCAAAAATTTGCTAGCGCTTTCCTCTTCTCTTTTTTTTCAAGTCGCGATTCGCCGATTGGTCCAGAGGACAGACCAATGGAATGAACGCGTGGTTTTCATTCGGAGGGGTGGGCGAGATGGGAGCCACCGTACATTACGAATTATTCAAATCGCTAAAGATGAGAGATTCGATTGGAAAAATGCAAAAACAAATGGGAATGAAACGAAAATAAGGACGCAAGTCTTTCGTCATCATATCCCATCCTCCAGAGGCTGTGCGATTCTGCGATTTATCGACTGATATATGTTGGAGATATCGAGAAGCGAACTGATCGAGATGGGCCACAAAGAATATCGAATTGCGATATAATACGGTCCCTTGCGAGACATTCTGTGCTGTGCGATGCAATGCGATGCTATTTTCGTATGGTGCAATGCAAATCGTCAAATCGATACACTTGAGTCTAATGCGATAGATGTGATGTAATGATACGCAATGCAGAATGTACGATGCATTCCCTGCAGAAAATTCCATACGAACTGTTTAGTCGAAGACAAGGAGTAATATTTAAATTGTGCTTTCTGCAGGAAATGCTCTCTTTCTAACGATTTATAAAATAAACCGGACGCTCATGTTCCGCAGAAGAGGTTTTGGAGGAATTAAGTGAGCTCTGATAAATCCACGGAAGCTTTTACGGCAGCCTTTGATATTGTCCGCTCTCTCGGATAAGATTAAGAAAAATTAGTGACTATGGTCTGCTCATATTGCTAATCGCATCTTGAGGATTTCGCAATGATGAACTGTCATAGTTATAAATGAGGAAAATTTAGTAAAAAAATAAGAGTTGAAGGAGTTCCTACTGTACTTCGTAACTACTTCAACGGGATATTTAAGAAAATTTCTACAGATTGCGACGTGGAAGTCCGAAGAAATTCCCTAAAAAAATCGAAAATCAGAGGAGAGCTTAAATGACTCTGGCAATTTTATTTAAAGAAAGAGTCCAGTAAGGACTCGATATTTGGTACAAAAAGATTCATTTTACGATGCGAATGAGAGGCGGAAGTCAGATAGAAGGTAAAATTAAAAAAGGAGTGAGACAAGGATGCAACCTCTCATCAACACTGTTCAGCATGTACTCGGAGGAGGCCATAGGAGATGCACCAGAAATTTGAATGAGCGGAATGAAGATAAACGGAGAAGAAATGAACATGCTCCGCTTCGCAGACGATATCGCATTCATAGCTGGAAATCGCGATGACCTTCAAAGGTCACTAAACGTAATGGACCAAGTTTTCCAAGAATACAATAGGAAAATAAGTAAGACGAAGACTAAAATTCTAGCATGCGGAAGAGAGAAGATGAATGTAGAAGTCACCTTGAGAGGAGAGAAATTAGAGCAAGAGGATTCCTTCATCTATCTCGGAAGTACCATCACGTAAGTCGGAAGAAGTTCAACGGGCATCAAGAAGAGATAAGCCCAATTTAAAAAGGTCATCATGGGAAAAAGACAACTGCTGTACTCAAATAAAATAGGACTGCAAACCAGGAACAGTATGTGAAAACGTTCGTGTGGAGTACACGTTCATTTGTGGGGCCAAATACAATTATTAGGATTTTTTTCAAATATGATAAGTTTCCTTCTAATGGAAAAAGACAACTGCTTTGCTCGAAAAAGATAGGACTACAAACCAGGAAGCAATATGTAATAACATTTGTGTGGAGCGTGGCACTCTATGGATCGGAAGCATGGAACATTGGAAAAGCTGACCTGGAAAGAACTGAAGCCTTCGAAACCTGGTGCTGGAGGAGGATGCTGAAGATAAAACGGATGCACAAAATAAGAAATGATGGAGTGTACAGAAGAGTGGAAGAGGAAATGACCATATGGAACACGATACAGAAAAGAAGAACAAGATGGATTGGACTCACCCTGAGACACAAACATGAGTTTGTGAAGAGCATAATTAAAGGTAAATAGAGGGAAAAGTCCCCAGAGGAAGACCAGGAATAAGTTCATGGACCAAATGAACAGGAAAGTACATAGGAAGAGATACCAGGAGGCAAGTGAACTAGCATTAGATAGGGAAGGGTGGAGGGCTGAAGTCAACCAATCATAGAATTGAACGACCAATGCTGACGATGCATTTTGCAATGCAAAATTAATCCCTGAATGCGATGCTGAGATTGGATCAATCTCATCCACCTCATCCCCATCATAGTCAGAATAATCCGCTTCTCCTCTCCTTCCTCCCTGGCTGGACCGAAGCATCTACTTCCTCCTCATCCCCCTATTCCTACATCTCTCCGAGTAGGGAGGATGTTTTTTTTCCTTATCTCTCTCTGTCATTCCCTTCTTATATTCTTCCCGTCGTTCGCTTCGGAAGGCGTGGAGGGAGGTGTGAGGGGGAGGGGTCTGATCTCGTGGGAGACACCCCTCTCCCTCCATTAAAAGCGGGATAACAGGTCCCGGTCGAAGAAGAGCGAAGCGAAAGATACTCAGTAGAGATCAGTTGGCGAGAAGCATAGCTACGGGCAACAGTCTCGGTTGCAACTCGAGTGAGAGACTACTTACTTCGTCTCAGTGCTTTTATTCGGGCTTTCTTGATTTCGTGCTGGCTCCTCCACCTTCGTTCCCCGGCTACACCCCACCCCTCTCGAACGGTCGTCCTTTCGGATATCCCTGGTTCGTGTCCCGGATGAGGACGACGGAGAAAGTCCTGCTGTTCCGAAAGGACAAGCGGAAGAAGGACTTGGCCGAGGGCGCCCTCGGCGGTGACAAGGTTAAACTCGTGTTTTTCACGCTGCCTACCGGCGAGGACCTCTCCTCCATTATGGTGAGTCCAGAATCGGAGGTAATTAAAAAAAATCTAAATTAGTCAACGAAAGTTAGGGTTTGGAAGAACGTGGGGTTAATTAGTAGCATTTGATACACGGCTTCCCAACCAGGGGAGCGAGAAAACATAGCAGTTTTTGGGTCCATTTTTTTAGTTTGTATGCCAATAATAAGCTGTCATATTTTTTTCTTTTTCACATATCTTATTTTCGTTTCATTTCCTATTAAAAATGATCATATATGTTATTTTGGTCATCTGCACTATTATTATTTAAGTAACTGTTACTTAAAGTAATTCGAGATATTACTTTAAAGAGTGTGGGAAGATGAACATTTTTAAAGGGATGTGGGCCATGAAAAGGATGTGAAACGCTGAGTTAGAACTTGATGATCAGTAGATTTTACTTTCCTCATCACATCGCGCCTTCTCAGCATAGTTTTTTTTGCGATGAACATCAAATCATAACTTTTATGAAGGGAGAAACTAAAAAATAGAGTTGGTCACAAATGCCTGAAAATACCGTGAAAAGATCTCGGTAACCCTCGACAGGGATTCAAACCTAGACGGGTGCGCCAAATTTCAACCTTTGCTAGACCAGGCGTTCTCGTCCACTATGAATTTTATACGGTCAAATTCACCTCAAAGGGATCGGGAAATTCAGATCGGCTATATGTTCCCCATAGAAATTGAAAACACACTCAGTATAAGATATTTAGATCTGAATAAAAATAAAAATCCACGCGAGCAATTGTTTTCACTGCTGGTTTCTGTCCATTGGTTAACTTTCCCAGGGGCTTACAACAATGCAATTACTCACTCGGCTGGTTTTGGAGTACCTTCTACATTTGATAGCTAGCAAAAAATGATCCACACACCCACCATACATCGGCCATTGTAAGCGACTAATGGACTGGCGGACATTACCGAGAAAACAAAGTAAGGACCAATGAATTTAGTTAAAAATTTATTGTCCATCTTTTTTGGCTGGAAATATTCTTGACCATGGCCAATACTAAAATTTTAGGAATTTACTTCCTGGAGTAATCGGAGACGCTTTTCCTTAAACGAGAAAAACGAAATCACGTTCAAATTCGAAAAAGCTAAAAAAAATGAAGTGGGGTACACATGCCATGCATTCGACTACTAAACTATTCGGTTACAACGGGATAACTCAAACTTCTATCGCAACGCAAATTTCCGAATCAGCTTAGGTTTACAACTTTTGCAAAGGGTCGTGTAAAAATAAACATAAAAAATTTTATTTCCTTTATTATGTTAAAAACATATTCAGCTAACCTCTGTCAGAATCTCCAATCTCTGTTTAAAATATTTAGAGAATGGCGATAGCATTATTTCGGGCCATCGGATGTTGAGCGCCGAAAACAGGCCTTTTCAAAAAAATAAAATGACGTAAAAGTGTGAATAAGGATTGGAAAAGTTTCTATATGCAGAAATAAACGCAAAAATGATATTCCTACCGAATGCATTTTATTTCGTTTTAATCGGTTGACCCAACTAGAATATATAGCTTCCTAAACTCACCGGACTCGACATATTCACTAAATGGCAGTAACTTTGAATTGCCAATCTGCCAAAGAATTGACGTAGTTACATTTCAATTGACACATATCTTTCTAGAATTTGTACGTATTCTTAGGTTTCGTTTGTGTATTTAAAATCGCATGTTCAGATGCAACTTTCACGTTATTGAGTGCGTACAAGTTTTCACCTGGTGAATACCTAACGTAAGTCTTCAAGGAAAAAGCCGCGGTAAAGGCAGAAAATTATCACACATAATATTGGATTAGTGAAAATAATTATTTTCACCAACCGAATTCAAGGTGAAAGATTTTAGGAATCTAGACTCAACTGGTACAAAATGATGTGAGGTCATTATACACAATACCATGCAGCATTTAAGATACAGCAATTTCAGTTTTAGGATTGGTGTGAAAATGACCCATCATTGCCGTCCCTAATACAACATTCAAGGAATAGGTTAATGCAAAAAAAACCCACTTTGGTCTACTTATGAACATACTCAGCGTGTATGTTTTGTGGGGGAAAAATGCCTCGTGGATATCCGCCATGTTAGTGATGTCACTGCCAGATCGGTGCTTAAATGGCGCGCAGAACTCTCGCCATGGGGGAAGTTTCGCTGCAGCATAAACAACAGGCCTCGGCGTACCACAATTCAGCCTCTGATGCAAGATTTCCTCCTCTCATAACATCGCACATGCGCGTAACAGCGTTCTTTGCTAGACACAACACGGCAGTGGTTTGGACTGTGCCACGGCTAGCTCGACAATCGAACTAAGATTGTCATCAGCAACAGGGAAGATGCAGCACACCACGTGGGATCGTCATTAACAACGCGGAAGATGCCGACACATTGTGCGGGTTCGCTGGTTACCCGGAGAAAGGCGAATCTCGCGTCGTAGTTCAATAATGGAGAAGCGATTTCTCTCAATTGCCATCCTCGTAAAATGGTTTGTGCGAGTGTTTTCCCTAGTCATTATAAATACTATACGCGATCTTGTCCTTTTCAACATTACCAGAGGCATGGAGTAAATATTGTAGCATTAATGACGCTAAAACTTGTTTCATTTTCATGGCTGAAATTCTCAGTAATCTTAACTTGACTAATTTTTTCAGTATATAACAATCAGATCACGCCGTACTCTGAAAACTGGAAAATTCCTTTGTGATCATGAAAAAAATTACTTCGGTAGACAATTGATTAGTTTTAAAAAAATATGAGATAAGAGTGTACAAACTACGAATTGAATATTTCCAATGATTGCATTTAACAAATGATGTGGTACGAAGTCACTCGCACGGGTGAATATACACCAGGGTTGAAATTCGGTATAGGGAAATCCGGGTTCAAATCCCGGTCAAGTCAAATGATTTTTTCATGGCCAATTTCAACCTTGGTGTACGAATTGAATAATTCAGGAGGACGTCTGTGCGATAGAAATGCCTCATTATTTGAAAATTAAGTCTCTCTGGAGTGCCTAAACTTACTGTTTCCAAAGTAACACGACCGGCATTTTTCGGGAAATATCTCGAAACGTAGGACGGTATGTTGCTGATGTTTTTGTATCATTGGAAATATGAGATAGTTTCTTTATGCTGGGGTCTAATTAATTCCATTTAATGCTAAGCAATACTCGACGAGCTGTTTTAAGATCTCTTTTACAAAACGTGTGTGGCGCATAATGACCTCACTTTCCCTAGGAAGAAAAATATGTTATTTTTGTAAAAGCCTAAGAATAGAGTTGATCAAGCTGACATTTGGAGTAGGAATGGTATTGTGTTGATAAATTACTTATTAATTTCTTTTGTTTCTCATTATTTTTGGCGACTGGCGTAGAAGAAGAGAGAAAAATCAACTCCTACGCAATTTACTGTATTGTAAATTGCGTAGGAGTTGAATTGAGAGGGTTGAACAATCACTGACGCTGTTGCTTTATTTTCCTCGATGCAAATCTTACTAATATATAAAATTCTAGTGCTGTCTGTCGGTCTATCTGTTACTCAATCACTCATAAACCACTGAATCGATTGAAACAAAATTTGGCTGAAAGATACTTGATATATTTGGTTCACGCAAAGGCTATAGAACAAGGGTCTTGGGGCTCTAGAAGGCCCTCAAGCGTATTGGGCCGTCTGGTGTCTTATGTGTTTGAAAAACTCAAGTCTAAACATTTTGGTTCAAGTGCAGAGGTTTTTCTTTTTGCATATTTTAATTAGTTCTACTAATGATAGAAGGCTATAGTTTTCGCCATTAGATGGATAAAAGATTGCAGTTTCTTATTTTCTCATTTAATTTTCTTATACGAATAAAATTTCCTTGGAAATCGCGTTTTCAATGTCAAAATCATGAATTTTACCTCTGTCAACAACAGGATATTTCCTTGGTAACCATGGAATTAGCATTAGCTTTAGAAGGGAAATGGGGCCTTTACAATGGTGGCTGGGTTTTATATCTGGAGATATGTATAACAGTGGAAATCTTGGCCGTATACTGAAACGTTGCTGATTACGATATTTTCATGGATATTTTTGCCTAAAATTGGCAAAATTTATTTCAAGTGGACTAGTTTAAGTTGGACCCATGTAAAACAGGAGGATGCCACGATGTTATATTAATACGGAAAGCCTCTGAAATGCAACTGGCCTGTAGTTTAGTTTCCATATGTTACTGCAAAAGAATGTTGAAACTCGGTAAGCATAATATAATGCGGTTTTTATCTGCTGAATTGAAAAATAAAACTAAAATTATAGCTGATTTGCCCTAGAAAAAAATACACCTCATGAGAGTCTTGAACCTACAACCTATATGGCCTGTCTTTTTTTGAATTTCAACGGGTACCTTTGCTAGTAGATAATAAATATTTTCAAAAACCCAAATCAAGATGAAAGATATTGGGAGTCTATTTTCAGTATATTCAAAGTTATGTATGATCATTATACATTACAGCCTACAGTATTCATAATGTACTATTTTCTGTTTTTGGTTTGATGTCACAATGATCCTTCATAGTCGCTCCTTAAGCAACTTTCAAGCAATAATTGAATGCAAAAACCCCACATGTCTGAAACGTAGCTCACATTGGTATGGTGGTATATTGAATGAATATTCAGACGGGTAACAACGCAAAGCATACAAATCGAAGAAAGAATCCTTCATGAACTCAAATATTCAAGAGGAATGAGCTCGAGGCCATTGAACGACTCATGAAACACCTTTTTTTCGAGCATTAATTCATTGACCCCATTTTATTCAATCAATAGCATTAAGAAAACTTTAGTTCAGATATGAATTTAATGCTACTTCCTCGTCATGATTTAACATCATTAAGGATGACAAAAATTCAAGTCACGTACTTTTTCCTGCTGCATGCTTCCAATTGTATTCGAAGTCTGCGAGATAACTTCCAATTTCGCTCCGCGTTCCTGCGCGGCGGCGCTGGGGAGTTAGTCGAGGGGAAGGGATTAACTGCGCGCGGGGGAAACCCAGAGGGTATCTCGAGTTATTGAATGTGACCGAATGAGGAAAGGACAGGAATCATACCAGAGGACGTACACGTTTATGTTCAAATTATTAATTGGCACAGGAAGTCGTAAAACAACACACACATGTTCTGAACGATCAGATTGATCTGTAGTTAAAAGTCATAGCGTAACGCTACATCACAGTTTATCAGAGGCAGACTATTAATCAAGCAAGGCTTGGATATATGTATAAATACGGCCGCATCATCTCCTGAAACTGCTGGGGCCCACATTTTTGTTTGTCTGAATCTTTAGCTCAAAGAGAGGGGTAGACCGAGACAGTCATGGATTAATGTGGCGCAAGATACTCTACAGAGATGGGACATTATGGGCCCTGAGGCCCTTTTACACGGAGACGTAATTATACAAGCATACAGTGGTTTCAATCACTAATATAGCGGGACAAATGTCATTTTTGTAAATTTTGGGAAAACAATCGCTCTAAATGTAGTTTTTGCTCAATTAATTGCTTTATCATGATTTATACCTTTGGAAAGGAACAATTATATTATAACAATGTTGCCTTGTCGTAAAGTTATGCGTCGAGATTGCCGACCCTCCACCCGGATCCACACGGTGTCTGATCCGTTAGTATTTAAAAGTACCAGCAACACAAGTTAAAAAGAAAATAACTATAAATATTAACAGGATGTTTTAGCAAACGGTAGATGGTAATGAACAGCGTGACATTTGTTCACTTTTGATTCCTAGGTTTATAATACTATTCTCTTTGTCTCAGAACCTCCTCTATTCTCCCCCTTGACATATTTATATTGGCTCTTAAAAGATATATGCTGAGATAGAGTAACAAAACCTTCAGTATTATGTAGGAGAGTCTCTATCGTTACACATATTTCCAAAAGTTGTTGTGCAAATTTGCGCCTTTTACGAATAATTCCCTTTTTGTCGCGTTAAGTTTGCCAAATAGTGCCATCCTCGGGGTAATAGGGATTTTCAAACCATGACGAATACAGGCAAATCGGGAGAAAATCATACTGAAACACGGCATAATTAGTTATTTAAACTTATTTATATGGAAATATAATTTTTATTACTTACGCGCTATTGCTTGCTGTTATTGCGCGTGTACGGTTAATTACGGTGGGTAAGATTAGGTAATTTCTATGAAAAAGGTCAACGCTTCCGCTGGTGTGTATAGTGTTGGGTAGAAGGGTGCACCTTTACATAAGATCTCTGCCAAAATTTCTCTCATAATGTTTAATGACCCAACGCTAATGCAGTTCAGCATCATTGCTTCTATGCTTATATTTCCATCAATAAACCAGTCATATTATTCGGAGCCATAGCGTATTTTTCGTCGAAAGTTGGAGAACAATTCAACGATATTTTTTGCAGAATGCACAGTTGACCTGGCACCCGGTCTCAGGGAAGGTAAACTCATATATATGACCAACAATTGGGGGATCAGGGTTCGAATCCCGATCAATTCAAATAATTTTTCTCTGAACGAATTTCAACATAATGGTGCTAGACATAGTTGGTGGTATATTTTAGCTCTTATTTTAAACTAAAATTTCCCAAAATTTCAACTTTGAGCCCAAACGTGCCAGAAAAATTAAATTCCATACGCTTCTCGCTTAGTTTCGTTGGCAAGAGCAATCTGTAGGCATCATTCGAACATGAACAGAAGTGCTTTGGCGAGCCAATCGGAACGGCTAGTCTCCTCAGAAAGAAGTCGCTCTCAAGGATAGCTCACAAGGGGGGTTGGAATTCATCTCAACTCAGGGACTTGGTGTCATTCCAGGTAGAGCTTGCTGTGGTTAGACAAATATTAGAATTATACACAATTGAGATCACACATTGCTTTTCAATAAATGAGAGGGATTAGATTCTCGCTCCGACAGGATTCTCCGCAATGCAATTGAATGAATCAAAGGGGAAGAACGATTTTGAGGCAAAGGACGAAGGGACACAAGCTCCCAAGGTTGCCTCATAAAGGATAATCGCCTAAATCACTCTTTCCACTTACTTAGAAAAAAATCCATAGATACTTTCATAACATAATGTTCAACGTGATCGAATACAACAGAACAGTTCAGTATAATTTTCTTCAATAAAAAAGTCAATAATACTTAAAGAATTATGAAGAGAAATTTCAGCACTTAGTTAATATCAAAATTGAAATCGTGTATTTGATCTATATGCCGGTAAAATTTGGCTATATATTTGAATGAGCCTTCTTCTAAACAACTAGTATTGCCTTTATTTATTGGTCTTTCAACCCTAAGACTGCAGCCCTCCATTCTTCCCTACCTTGTACTAGTCACCTTACTCCCAAGTATTTCTTCTCATATGTATACTTGCTACTTTATTTATCCTGTGTATTTATCCCTTGGCCTTCTTTATGGGATATTTCCTTTTAAATGAATCAAGTCTTGCCTTGTACTTTCCACCCTGGTTTATTGATATAGACCATTCAACTTTCATAGGTCCAAAAACAATTGATAATGGCATAATTTTTCCAAAACCGAGGTGGGTCTTAGCAAACCATAGTGGAATGAGCAAAGCATTAATTTAATCCATGTATCACTTTTGCACGAAGTTAAGCCTGAAACAATACCTTTTCCCTTTATCTTACCTTAAATTATAATCTTCTTTAACTATTTGTCTCTCAGGGTGTGCTCCGTTCGTCTGGTTCATCTTTTCTGAATAATTATCCATATGGTTCTTCCTCCTTTACTCATCTGCATACTACATCATCTCTCACTTTATCTAACCTCTTGAATTTCACCATCCTCCTCCAACAGCAGGTTTCATGCAGCAACTTCTAATCTTCGTCATTTCTTATTTTGTTCGTCCATTTTATCCTCAGCATCCTCCCCTAGCACCGGGTTTTGAATGCTTCTAACCTTTTCTGGTCATCTTTGCCAATGGTTCATACTTTCAAATTCTTAGAATGCTAAGCCCTACACGAATGATTTTACCTAAGGTTTCTTCGTTTGGAGTCTTTACTTCTTTGAACACAGTACTTGCCTTTTCACCGTTACCGAATTTTTAGCTTGGGGGATTCTACGCTCGATGGCCATAAGTATTGACTGGCCAACACATATGAGAGAGATTTGCCCCTTTCGATGAGATGAGGAAATCGGAATGAGTGGCTGCATGGTAAGTAGCCTGTGAATGGATCAAATCCACGAGATGCATCTCGGAGGATGCGCATCTTTCTGGTTGACTACATTAATTGTAAAATCGAATTCTATAACACTTTTACTAATATCATACTCCTTTGTGCGGAGGGTCTATTTTGGGTTGATCTATTGGGTGAAGAAGGGTTCGAATCCTGCTGAGGTCTCTGGGCACATCCTGCCATACCCAAGCTACTTCATTTTATCAGCCCAAGGCCTATCTGGTAAAATGGTATAGGTACAGGGGATAAGACTGGTCACTCCTGAGGGAATTCAACTTATGTGTAGGAGTGACCTTGCCGCGTCACGTATCATACCACCTATCAGAACAGACGTTTGGCTCGAAGATAAGTCGGTTGATATAAATTAATTAATTCATCTTACCGTGTCTTTTGGACATCTCTAATGTATTGTAGACTAGATGTTTGCTTTTTGTGTGAGGTGTGTTCGACCAAAATAAACATTAAAGCTTTCCATTCCTTTTCTATTAAATAGAGGTGATCTTCATATACATCTGCATATTACCCTGCAACCCCCATCAGGAGTGTTTGGCCTCTAGGCAAAGGGATTGATTGATCACCATCATGCACCATAGTGTTAAAAAAAACTCATCAATAAATTCATCAAGATGCACTGCACTATAAGTATGCTACCAGTGCTACAGAATATATTGAATTAATGCAGCATGCAACTACTTAGACAAGACACAAGAGTCATGCAGGGAACAACAAAACATGATGCTAGTACAACGTGGTAGATAAAGAAACAAGCATTATGGAGAAAATCAACTAATCAGCCACACTACCAGTCGACTAACCTACTTTAAAGTCTAACTGACAGCCATTATGGTGTCTTATCGATCGCGGGAAAAATAATATTTTAAACCAGTCCGTTCTGCTGTCTATATCCCTAACTTATTCTCATGATCCGATGTACCGTACTATGTTGGAGTCAGTAAGATATTTATACCTTCGTCGGATAATAAATTGGTTTTGAATTCACATAGAAGGTCGAGTCTAATTTTCAATCGACGGTCTGAAAGCGATCCCCATCCTACTATCCGTTGCAAAATTCCGTCACCAGAGTTATATCTCAAAGACGGCTTCATCGATTTTTGGCGAGCGCGGCAATTATTATCGTTTACTACAGCATGTTACTTCGAGCGAAGTGGTTTTCCCCCGCCGGTAAAATGCTAGTAGTACGCCATTCCTCACGCGTCCGGACAACCCTCTGACTGGGCAACAGCGCTCACCTCTCACTTTCTCTTCCGGGCATGCTCCTGGCAGTTCAGCGCGCTCTTTTTCCAAAATAAATGTAAATCGATATTGATTAACCAACGAATTCGTTTAAGATTTTTTAAAAGGGATTCATGGTCATGAACTCGATAGCTTGAAGAAGGTCCAAACGGAGGTTTTCAGGGATGCGCGGAGCGGAAAATAACGCAGCCTTGCAATTTCATCAATAACTAAAATACTAATTGACTAAATACTATGAAACTTCGTATGGTTGTTAAGAAAAATCTTTTCTACAATATTTGTGAAGAAAATTTTGATAACTTGATCCGCGTTGTTATTAAAAAGCCGTAAATGCGATGCATCCGTCCGGTATCCGGAAAAATGTGCTAAAATTCTGTTTTTAAGCACACACTGAAATCAATATGAACGGTAAAAAGTGTTGTATACCATCACTAAACGCAGAAATAAACAAACTTTGATTTGAAGTACTTTATTTTAAAATCGATTGAGCCGCCTTTGAGATATTAGTCTTCAAACTCGGGTGACCGAATTTTGCAACGGATAGTAGTTGTTGCAAGAGGTCAGTAACGCTAACGAGACTATCATAACGGCCTTTCATGTATCTCGCGAATCTTCTATGCACCCGAACTAACTCTATTTTTAAGCCTACCTAATGAGAATCCCAATTACTGGAAGCGTATTCCATGTGGGGTCTAACAATGGGGAAGTAGGCGATTTCTCTGACTTTATCGTCACAATTTCCGAGTACTCTTTTGAAAAATTCCAACTATACTCGACTCGATCGGACTCGAAGAAAGGCAAATCGTGCTCAGGTACAATGGTGCAAGACTATGTGGGTGGGAAGGGTGGGAAATCGAGATGTCACGCCTTTTGATTTTTATATTGCACCACGACGAAATAGACACTGTCGATTTATGAGATCGCCACGCACCTTGAAGCATGGAGGTAAATATTTTACTCACAGTTTTCCTCTTGACTTCCTTGGGCGACCTTGGCCGTGGATTCGTCAATTCGAATTTCCTCGCGCGCTTCAGGTATTTTTTCGTGGGGCAGTTGCGAATGAATTGTGGGAATGCGCGGCAATATACGAGCAGCATTTCGCGGAGCGTGAGATAGTTCATTTCGCAACAATGGAGACCCGATCACCTCAAAGGGAGAAGAAAACAACTTGGAGAGGATAGGGATATAGCTCACTTCAGGCCTTGAACAACGAATACACTGGTTTGGCGGACGGCGGTGTTTTCAGCCTCAGCCGGAATGGATTTTAAAGCCCTCTTCGAATGCATGGAGTATCTTAGGGATTCGCAAACTATTAAGGTAGTTTGAGCGAAATGTCATTTTACTTAAAAATCAATGAATTTGGTTTCATTTTAAAGAAAAATATCTCACCTTTCTAATGACACCAAAAATTCAACCCCTTACCTCATTACTTTCGGAGCTATTTGCCAAAAAATACCAGCCCTTTTACATAGGAAATAGTACGTGTATGCACTCCAGAGAGACGTAATTTACAAAATAAGGTATTTATAACACTTAGATGTCGTAAAAAACTAGACGCGTGTAGTTTGTATGTTTTCTCAACTATATTTGAAAATTGATCCTATTGTCACCGCAGCAGGTTCTTGGGTATCACAAAAAAACTTCCATTTTGAAGGAGTTAAAAACGCACCGCGCGAACAAAATTAGTCAAGTTATAGACTTATTTAGATATTTTCATTTAATTACTTAAAATTTCTGTCATATAAAACTATATTATTGCACCATTAATAATGCAATATTTAATTCATGTGTCCTACAGCTGGTGAAATTGAAACGTATAGTTCGAATGTGGTCTCTATTATGACTAGGGAACTATCTCGCTCGGACTACCTTAAGGTGGTTGGAGTGAATTTTGTTTGACAACATATTTGCGCAAAAATTTACGTACGAGTACTAATCAATAACAAGTAGAGATATAAGTAAAAAAAATTGCACGTCCCAATTCGGTCCATTGCTAATTTATCGGTATTTTAACTCGAAGTCTTGTGGAATTTGATATGTATTTTGAAATAATTCTATGATATATGTACAGATTTGCCCCTGAACTCGAAAAATCACGTTTTTTACCTTAATAATCATTACTAATAAATGTCAAGTTATCATGCCAAATAAAAAACACATTTTTGCACAACATTTTACCTTAAATTTCGAATTCCGCGCCGTAATCCCAAGTCTTAATGCTGCTTTGACTGAGACGAAAATAAAAATATAATTGTCGTATCAATTATGCTTAAAATTATATGGTTATCTCCATCTAATAAATAGATGTCCTTTGATTGAAGTGTGGTGCACGACTTTTATTTAGGCCGAATTGAAAAGTTACCAAATTACAACCTCTGTGCCTCACGATTTGCGCTTCAACCACATTAATGGTTTGCTCGGATCTACGCGAATCTCCGCTTATGGATGAGAAAATTACTATGAGTGAGGATGATAACCAAGTTGATGGGTCATTAAAGAATCTTGCTCTCCCTCGGTTGAGAAACTTTACCATAGAGTATACTAAGATAGTTTGAGGGAGATAGTTCCCTAGTCATGATAGTGATCATATTCGAATTGTACGTTTTAATTTCACCATCTGTAGGACACATGAATTAAATATAACATTAGTAATGGTGAAATAATTTAGTTTTATTTGACAGAAATTACAAGAAATTAAAAGGAATATCTAAATAAGTCTTTAACTTAACTCATTATTTTCGCATGGTACGTTTGAAGCTCCTTCAAATCGGCAGGTTTTCTGTGTTCCCGAAGTATTTACTGCGTTTACCATCTGATTAATTTTAAAAATTAGTTAAGAAAGTATACAAAATGCACACTTTATTTTTCTGATGAGATTTAGGCGTTAGAAATTTCACATTTTTTTAAATAATGTCTCTCTGGGGTGCATACACGTACCATTTCCCATGTTAAATGGCTGTCATTTTTTGGTAAATATCTCGGCAAGTAATGTGGTAAGAGGTTGAATTTTCGGAATTTTTGGAAGGGTGAGATATTTTTCTTTAAAATGAGACCAAATTCATTCACTTCTAGGTGAAATGATATTTCTCTCAAACTACCTTGAAAGACGTGAGTACGAAATAGGAAAAAAATGTCGCCTAATTGTTCCGATTGGCTCAACTTTACAATGATTCCTTTACCGTATTGAAAAGTAAAAATTATTACGCAATTATATTAATTTTGCAATGTAGAAAATGCTTACTCAAGCAAAGATGCTCACCGCTGAAATTTTGGCATCGATTCGTGATGGAAGCTATTTTTTGCGGCTAAATTAATAAATTCCCATCCCTTGCTTGGAGGCTGATGTCATGGCCATTTCGTTTTTGGTAACAAGGATGGAGTGATTTGCAACTCTTTATGTAGGCCACGGTTCAATGGCAACTTAATGGGTCTTTTTACCGACATCATTTCCAACCACAGTCAAAGAATGTCACAATATAAGACTTTCAATTTTAATTAGATAATGGATTTTTAATAACAAGCTCGTTAACGGCCAAATTTACAGCCAGACTATCTTTCCATGAAAATTTTCGGAATTTCGCATCAAGTCATGCAGCAATCGCGAGTGGCAAGACGAATTAAGGAGAATTTTTTAAAACTCCGCGGGAGTCTATATTGTTTCCTAAATAAAGTTGGCTCGTTGGAATTATTACCTACCCCTACAAACTATCTAGAGAGCCGCCGCTTGGACGTGTGGCATGGGGTGTTAAGGTCACCAGACGGGTAAAAGTGAACATGATTAGCCTTTTCGGCCTGGAATGGTGAAGTTCATTATGGCAATGTTTTGAGTGGAGCTCAACTTGCGTAATTTCGTGAGCATAGAGTTTTATTTCCAGGTTATGAATTGATCCTGTGAAATTTTCAGTTTTATCATGATTTTTGCTGAAAATAATGAGAAAAACGGGAACACGCAATGTTCACAATTCACCATTGCATCAGCTTGAACTACCTGAGAAAAGTTGGACATTGATGAGGGATGTGAAAGTGACCCCAAAATTCGCCTTCTCATTCACTGGTGAGAAATGGAGATCGATGAAACTTTATAACATTTGAGCTTGTGATTGACGTGAATTGAGACCACTCACGAGCACAGGCTAACCGAGCTTTAATTCACCTCGCTCCACGAGTGGCAGTCAGTACAGCCGGCCTTGCCAGTTATTCGCTTAACAATCAACATTTAATCACGGACTTCGTATCACACCAGCGAGCGGTGCTTTAATCGAGAGTGTCCTGTCTATAAATGAATGCCTGTATTTTATAAGAAACAATGACTCTTAGGCACTACTTCTTTTATAAAAATGCCCCTAGACAGGATTATTAAGATGCGAATCAAAACCTTAACCACAGGCGTTGCTAGGGTTAACAGCGCCCGGGAATTAACACTAGAACCGTCGCTGGGTCTGGCCAGCGGTTTTATTCTTCATCTTGTTTTCTGTTTCTTTTTACAACAATTTCCTCACTGTTTAACTTAAGGGGATGGTGTCTCCTGAATTTTCATGAATATTGACTAGGAACATTTGTACAAAATTTTTTTCAGTCAACCCTTGTCGGTCCTTTCAACCCTTTCCCTTTCAACCCTTTCAACCCTTTCAACCCTTTCAGTCAACCCCCTGAGATAAATCCGGAATTACCTTAACCCGCCAACGGGTCAGGCCAGACCCAGTTGTGTAAATTCTACTTTTACTAAGGTATTTGGATCTTAATTTTAATACTATGACAGTAGTGGTTATGATGCATAACCTCGGCACTTTTCACTTGTTTACAAAGATATAATCATTGGCTTAAATGGCAGGGGTCCCACTAAAACTGCAGCAATGCCGCTTCTGCGATAGGTCCGAGAGGTTTGTTTTCTGAGGTTTGAAATGTATCTCAAACGTAGTATCGGCCAGTATGCAGTGTACTTCATGCGATGTATAAACTATACTTGGTTATAGAAAACTCTATGAGTCACCAGATAGCCCCATCCCCTCTTTGCTCCGCCAGCAGGATTGACGACGGTATTGCCCTTGTTTCTGAGCACGGCAGTCCTGTTACGTTATCTTCGTTAGCAAACTTTTCAAACAAACAAAAAAGAGGGGTAATAATTAGCAGTCCGTTTTCATCGGAGGAACACCAGATAACGGGGTGGGTCTCGCCAGACCCAACGGCGGTTCGAGGGGTATAGAGATTTGCGGCGGTTCTAGTGTTATATGTCAGTTTTCGCGCCCGCTCCAGGGCCCCTCGATACAACTTACAAGGGGCATGTTATGGCATTAATAAGAGATATTTGCTTTAAATGTTATAGATAGTTGTATTACCCCAACGTATAGTTGTTGTTGTTGTTGTTGCACCCCGATTTTGAGGCCCCTAAATCGGGAAAAAGAGTGCGGCTTATATTCGGAGAAATACGGTACTAAACATATCAAACCGGTTAAGTCTCAAATCTCATTTGTTAATGTCTTTTCCATTGAGGGATATGGAAAAAGTATAATAGTTGAGAAGAAAATATATCATCTTGATACTGCCACAAGTTAGTGACAGTTCCTTATGTATGTGATTCTGAGGCCACGGACTACAAGAGATGGAACTGAACCGAATGATTTGACCCCGACGTACACTTAAGAGTTAAAAACCATTTCTGCTTTTATGGCAGAGATCCATCGAACAGTTATTCGTATACCAGAGTTTGTTCGAGAATTGCGCACTCCCTCCAAATACTTCAGCCTAGTAAATGGCAGTGAAGGCCATCTCCAATTCATTAAAGTAACAGCTCATGTGCGTCTTCCTTTCACCGTGCTTGCTTTCTCGAGATATGCTAGGCTTTCTCTTTTTTTCTGGAATGTTATTGATATGTTTCTACTAAGTTGAGATCTCTGTAAACTAGAAGCTAGAAAATAGCATGGGGATTCTGATACTTCGTACCTACTTTAAGTAAAATTTACAGGTGCACGAGGAAGGGCTTTTCTCGAGGAAACGTACTAAGCATGAATGCCTTTCGTGTTAGACCCGGAGCATCCGCATACATTATTATATAATCCTTTTGTTTCCAGCGTGAATCAGAAAAATCACGAAACAAAAATAGACTCCTGTATTCTGAGAACACATCATGCTTAAAAAGAACCAGATTCCACACTTATGCACACAATTAAACTCATTCTTATCCCGCTTTAATTTTTTTTGTGGCGACTCTAAGGCAATCTGATTACGCTATGCCCACAAACAATGATGAGCATTTTACCGCTCCTCTCAAAAGAGAATATCCGGGTAGGTGAGAGGACAGTGGCCTTGGAATAGACAAAGCTCGCTCTTCTAACGACGTGCCTAGTTATCAGATTGGAGACACCTTCCGGGGCAATTTCGCGTAGTATCGTGGGTAAATGTTGTGATGCAATCGAAGGTATGCACCGTCACCAAAGAGCAATTAATTTCCCTTTCGTGTATTAACCTGCCGAGAGTGTTATGCCCTGGGGATTCGTATGATTAGAGCCACGTGATTGCTTCCTCTTCGTTCTAGCACCACCGGTTTTACAAGTTCACGCGTCTGCTTTCACATATATCCCGTATACTTGCAAGGGAGAATTTGAAAAATGAAGACCTAAACGCATCTGAGAAAATTTATATCATTTAGCCGATTGCGCCACGGAGGCTGGCGAACTTACCGATGGAGAAAAAGTTAAAACGCGGAAAAAAGTTACTTGCATTAAAAAGGTCATAGAAAGAATATAATTAAGTGCATTTTAACTCGGACTCAAGAGGATAGTTTGAAAGTCCTTTTTTAACATAAATCTGCCAGGAAAAATGTTTTATTCGTGAATTCCACAGGAATTGTTAAATGTTACGCGATGCAATATAGACATACAATAGAAATGGAGGATATATTTTTTTCAGTTCTAAAAGATTTTCCGAATAACAAAAAGCTAAGCGATTTCCAAATTGAGTCGACGGGGCCAGATGCAAACATTGGTACCCATGGAAATTAAAGAGAGATCACCAGGGGGTGATTCTGTAACTTTTGTTGCCCATAGAAAAGCGTCACTTTACTCCCTTGCGACTTCATGGATACTGGCGAGTTGATAAATTCCATCCAAGATAATGCAACAGTTGAAATATACTGAGTCGCTGGTAAAGAAGTGAAGAGTAATCAATTTTTTGCCCTTTCCTGTCATGAGAATCCCTTCCCAAAACGACATGAAGCGTGTTTACTCATTGGCTGATTTTCTGTCGAGTTAAACTCTTGGACGGACTATATACCTCATTTTCGACTATGTAGCGGCCACCTCTGAGCTTACCCTTCAATTTGGCTTCTTTTACGCGGTGGATATCGACATCGATCACAATTTCTCATTGCATAAATTAGTGTGTTGTGTGACAAAAATATCATAATTAAGTGTCGGAAACTTCGAGAGAAAACCAACGCCGTTAGAACCAAAAGTCTTCTACAACTGCCCGCACAACAAACTGCGGACAGTAAGGAGGACAGTAAGCTCAACGGCTTCCATATTGTGCAAAATAAAGTTTATTGACTCGCGGATGTCCATTAAGGCACAAGGGAGACAAATGGATTTTCTCTATAGTCGGCAAAAGTTACAGACTTCCCTCCCGGAAGACTTTAGCTATTTATAATGCATATATTCCGATTCGGCTCAATGACTCGCCACTACGGATTCCAGCCTGCTCCAATCATTCCATTCCCTCGAGTTTGCATTTATTTTATTTTTTCATACTTCCCTGACTTTATTTATTCAGATGGATCGGTCGCTCATTTATATGGCCGCGCAGCATTACGTTGTACTTTCGTTATTAATCCTTTTCAAAGGGATAGGTTGACTTAATGTTATTAGGTTAAATGGATGGACTCAAAGATTTATAACCTACGAAGAAGTTCACTTCGAACAAACGATCTGTCCTTATTACTTACGAAGTGAAGCAATTAAATTATCCGAAGAGGCAATTCAGACAATAAAACGCCACATGTGCCAACATCTGATGACGAAATCGGTCGAATGCTGCACTAAAGGGAAAGCGCTCTGCCCCTTGCAACGAGCATAGCTTTATAAACAGGTCACATATAATTTAGCCCTCAATTAAAGAGGGAAGAGTCGCTCTGACGGGAGGAATATACTCAATGTTAGACTCGGTTCTGGTGAATTTGTTAATTAAGGCAATCTTTTTGTGGCTGAGTAACATGTTGTTGTATTCAAAGTACATTGGTAATATAGGACATACGATTTACACGTTCAGATCATTTTAGAATTGCAACTTAATATATTGCGGCCGGGGTGGCTCAGTGGTAGCGTGATCGACTCCTGTTCCGAGGGTCCAGGTTCGATTGACGAAAAAATTGCATGACTCTGGAATGCAACATTTGCACGCTACCCGAAATGACGCCACCACTAAGAGGCAGCAGTCTCAGCATAAGGCATTGATGTATTTGATCTAGAAGATCAGACCGTTATCAACAGCCACAGCTTCGGGCGAGAGTGAAGTTCTTAGAATCGACCGGGGTACTGCGATGTGGAAGTCAAAGGTCGCATTAAATTCCCTAGAATATGCAGCCCTACCTCAGTCGACCAATCTTAGAATTGAACGACCGATGCTGAACTGAATATATGTGCTACGAATCATTAACACGTCACGTCACACGTATACACGTCATGAATGTACATGCAAGTTTTCCCCCCTCTGCAAAGCACCTGACGATTAATTTGTTACCAAAACCATCGTTTTTTTATACATATCTAAAACTGTGGAATTGAAAAGTACTCTTGCATTGTTACATGTGGAGCACGGATATATGATGTTTCAGGCCTCGGTTCGCCTGTTTTTGTAGTAAAAAGATTAACGCCTCACTAAGTGGGGTGGGGGGAGCAATAAGCTACAAGGCTTCCAAATTATTTTGGATATTTCAGGGAATTAATAGAGACTAATTATAATGTTCTTGTGGTCAATCAAGAATGGCAATCCAAGAAATAAGAGATCCTCAAAGAATCACAGACTATACTCATTCATCTTTTCTCGTTTTGCCCAGGAGGAGACGAAGGAGGGCGGCCTGCCTAATATGGCAGTGGATGACGACGACGCCGTCCTAATTGACAAGAAGGAAACCACGTTGGTGGACAACAGCAGCTCCAATCCCGGAATACCCACAGAAGTCGACTGCCAAGGAAATTCCAACGGTAGCAGGGCATCCTCAATATTGACCGACCTTACGGAAGTTTCCTCCTCCTCCACCTCGGGCTCCTCCCACGCCTCCTCATCCATTCCCAGGAAACCGTCCACTCCTGCTTTCCCTCCTCCGGCACAGCCTCCTCCGTCTAGGGCCAGTAGGCAGCACTTGCTTTTCAAGAGCTCCTCCAGTTTCCAGTTGAGCGGCTGTCAAGGGAACGGACTTCCTGGGAGTCGGGCGGCCAGACCCCTCGGCAACTGCGGGACCTTCGGAGGCGGCAGTTGCCTCTGCCCGCACCAGTCCTCCGGACTCTGCCAGTTCTCTCGGTTCCACCAGCACCACAGTCCCCTGTCGCCAAACCGCCACCTTCCCCACCACCACTGCGGCGGCAGCAGCGGACATATCCCTTCATCCCCTCCCGGTCACAAGATGGGACACTTCCAGTTCGGTCAGCTCAGCGCACAGGCGCTCCAGAGGCAGATACAATGCGGTAGCCCGGCGCATCACCACCAACAGCAGCCGGGGTCTCCCTTTGGAGGCTCCAATTCGGCGTTCCAGCCGATTGGTGGGCAGTTCCAGCCACCCGTGAGGAGCGCCTCGGCCGTGGGGTTGGCTTCGATGTCCGGGGCCAGCGGCTGCGGTTGCGGATGCTACTGCTGCGATTCGAGGTTTTGCAGGAAACAAGTGAGTTACCCAGAAACTACCTTAAATAGTAGCTAACAATTTAAAAGATTCCCTTCTCTTCTCCTCCATCGTCACTCGTACTCTTCACAAGGCCAGTCTAACATTCTTGAATGTCACGGAATCAGTCGGGCTCTTAACACTGATTCGATAGAGGAAGAACCTGAATTCGATGCACAACTTTTTAAAAAGCAAACATTGAAATTAAGGCTTTGCTGGTGAGCCTGTGTTCCGATCAATGTAGAATCAAAACAATATCATTGTATAAGGTCACCAACAGCACATCCAACCGCATTTTTCTCACGAGACAAGTATCCAATAGTTGTGCTCACGATCTTGACGCAAGTGCGGAGGCAGACATTTCTTCTTTAGTAATTTAAGAATCACTGAACGAGGCGAAATACTTTAACTGTCGCTGTAAACCAATGAACTGGACTTTTCACTTATTATTCTATCATTTCGGAATTGGCCAGAAGGAAGGAATTGAGCTGTCAACGACGCCGGAGATTTAAGGCCAGCAAAGTGAGTGAAATATGATATAATATTGCTTTGGCAAATTTAGGATTAACAAATTAAAAATGTTCATCGCTTGGAAAGTTAAAGAACCCAACGGTTGATGAAAAAAAATTTCGCTCCTGAAGCTTGATCCTAGAAGTAGAATTATATGGTAACTCGGGCACTTTACCCTTAAGCCACGGTGCCACGTCTACCCATCTCAAGATATATGGCTTGCAATGACAGTATATGTATTTAATGTTGTTTCATTGTTTAAAAGACTGAAGTTGAGATTCAGCCCACTGACCGAGAGTTCATAGCGATGACCTCGCATGACTCCCGGGTGGAAGAGGCCATCTGGTTGTGAAGATAGCACTGGGCGCCTTCCAAGATCAACAGCGGGTTGTGTTCATCGTTCATTCGCACTGGTTTTTTGCCTCTTGATTTTTAGCTTTCTGTCCCAATCTGCGGGTGGGCCAGTTCTTGAAGGCCTCGGACAGTTTGGTGGCATTTTTTGAATGACTTTCAAATTAATATGCGTAAGCGCCTTTATATTACACATGTGCGTTCATCACCGGATTATACAAGTCCCGCAGAATTAAGGTGCTGATTGTTGCGCGATAATTACAAATATTTACCACATGGATATTTTATTTAATTTAATTGTATATGGCTTCAAAAATTCAGTATTCTTGATGAGATCAAGGAAACTAGAACTCTACGGCCTCATAATGTAACAAATTTCGGTAAAAAAACTTCTCCAATGGCCATAATTGTTGGAACCACTCGTCAAATAAAAGACAAATAATATTTGCCGTGTTGGTTTAACGGAAACGTCAGTGACCAACCACAACCTCTCAGCCAGAAAACCCCTCTGTAGTGGTTTACGGGAATGTTAATTACTATATCAATCTTGTGTTGCGAGCGTCTTTTCCCTTCAGTTCGCTGAAGAAGGCCATATTGTGGCCGAAATATGTGTATACGACGCACACTCTCGTCTTTTCCTACCTTGTCTTTCTGGGCCAAGCTCATCTCGAGTCTGATTCTCCCAAAAGTTGGGCCCATTTGAATGAGCGAGTGAGTGATTTTCTGAGTGCGTGTGTGTATTGTGACTGCTCTATGTTTGTCCCCGGCGTGGGATTTAATACCCGTAAACATCCACAGATACTGGGTTAATAGTTAAAACCCAGGCATTCGGAAGATAGTCTGAGCGAAATATCTTTTTACCTAGAAATCAATGAATTTATTCTCATTTAAAGAAAAATATCTCACCTTTCCATTGACATAAAAAACTCAACCCCTCACGCATTAATTTCCGAGATATTTGCCAAAACATGTCAGCCATTTCATATGGGAAATGGTACGATTATGCACTCCAGAGAGACCTTACATTAAAAATGACGCATTTTCTACCCTTAGATCTCGTCAAAAAGTCAACAGTGTGTAGCTTGTGTGTTATCTCAACTATTTTTGAAAATTAACCATATTGTCACCGCAGTAAATTCTTGGGGATCACCATAAACCTTCCGTTTTGATGGATTTTCAAACGTACCGCGCGATAAAATTTAAAATAAATAAAGTTAAAGACTTATTAAGATATTTTCATTTGATTACTCACAATTTCTGTCACGTAAATCTATATTATTTCACCAGTAATAATGCAATATTTAATTCGTGTGTCTCACAGTTGGTGAAATTAAAATATACATATCGAATATGATCTCTATTATGATTAGGGAACTATCTAGCTCGCAATACCTTAAAGCGTTAGGCTCTGTGAAGTGTGTGAAGAACTGTGAAGAAGCCCTGTGAAGGATCCCATTTTGGGTTGAATGTGCGTGTCTGTATGTGGTCCCTGGCGAGTAATTAACATTTCCGTAAACCACGACAGGAGGTTTTCTGGTTGAGAGATTGTGGTTGATCACTGACGTTTCCGTTAAACAAACACAGCAAATATTATTTTTCTTTCTTTTGACGAGTGGTGCCAATTTATTACGGCCATTGGAGAAATTTTTTTTACCAAAATTTGTTTCTCGAACAGATATCGTGACTGAGCATGAAGACGATGTCAATATTCTGCAAGGGATGATATTAATGCCAAATTTGACTTTGACTGTACTTGGGCGCGTGATGAGCACTTAGAATAAGCAGTGATTTCCAATGTAGTACTGTGCCTGAGGTCACATCATCTCACTAATTGGGCAGCAGAAAAGCCTTTGAATAGAAAAATGCAACCATTAATGCAGCGGAATATAAGTTCTCTATTAACTTGTTACCAAGAAGTATCATTGCTCTTGAATAAATTCAAGGAGCTTGTCAGATAATTTGAAATTAAATTGGATGAGGAAGCAGTATTCCTCTAATGCTAATTTCATTCTAAAATTCTACTCTTAAAGTTCAGAGGAAAAGGCCATTAGCACATCGTAATGGTGCTGTTATGTAGTCAGATTGCCCTTCATTCTTATTCCGGCAAGACCTGATAGAAATGATGCGATCTCTAAAATTCTACTCTTAAAGTTCAGAGGAAAAGGCCATTAGCACATCGTAATGGTGCTGTTATGTAGTCAGATTGCCCTTCATTCTTATTCCGGCAAGACCTGATAGAAATGATGCGATCTCTAAAATTCTACTCTTAAAGTTCAGAGGAAAAGGCCATTAGCACATCGTAATGGTGCTGTTATGTAGTCAGATTGCCCTTCATTCTTATTCCGGCAAGACCTGATAGAAATGATGCGATCTCTAAAATTCTACTCTTAAAGTTCAGAGGAAAAGGCCATTAGCACATCGTAATGGTGCTGTTATGTAGTCAGATTGCCCTTCATTCTTATTCCGGCAAGACCTGATAGAAATGATGCGATCTCTAAAATTCTACTCTTAAAGTTCAGAGGAAAAGGCCATTAGCACATCGTAATGGTGCTGTTATGTAGTCAGATTGCCCTTCATTCTTATTCCGGCAAGACCTGATAGAAATGATGCGATCTCTAAAATTCTACTCTTAAAGTTCAGAGGAAAAGGCCATTAGCACATCGTAATGGTGCTGTTACGTAGTCAGATTGCCCTTCATTCTTATTCCGGCAAGACCTGATAGAAATGATGCGATCTCATCTCTTTCGGTTGATTTCAAAGACGGAATTTAAACTAATTCCCGGATTTTTGGCTGATACCAAATATTTTTTCGGCATTTCGATGCATAAAAGGCCCACCTATCTTCAATTAAATGTGTTTCAACGCGGCACAGAGAATAGCATTTTGACGCCACACTACATTTATAGGTCCGACTAAAGGGATAAAATTAGAGAGATACATTTACGAATACAAAATTCATTCTTTCCACACATGATAAGTGACCATATTAAAAACTGAGCTCCACTCAAAACACATCCGTAGTACACTTCACCGGCTCACCTCCCAAAACATTACCGTTTACACGGCTGGTGTCCTGACACACCCTGCCACACGCATACGCGGTGGCACGCAGGATAGAGGGTACATGTAGATGCAAGAAACGAAAATGGCTACGAAGTGACGTTCAGGCAGAGAATTTCATTTCAGACCAATGATTTGAATTTAAAGAGCGGTATGAAGGTAGTACGAGCGAGATCATAATAGAGACCATATACGATAATACGTTTTAATTTCACCAGCTGTAGGACACATCAATTTAATATTGCACTATTAATGGTGCAATAATATAGTTTTACATGACAGAAATTGTAAGTAATTTAATGAAAATATCCATATAAATCTTTAACTTGACTCGTTTTTTTCACGCGGTACGTCTGAAACTCCATCAAAACGGAAGGTTTATTGTGATCCGGAAGAATTTACTGCGGTGACAATATGATTAATTTTCAAAAATAGTCGAAAAGACACAAACTACACACTGTTGATTTTTTTACGAGATCTAAGTGTAGGAAATGCCTCATTTATTAAATAAGGTCTCTCTGGAGTGCATACATGTACCATTTCCCATATAAAAGGGCTGGTATTTTTTGGAAAATATCTCGGAAATTAATGTGGTAAGGGGTTGAATTTTTGGTGTCAATGGAAGACTGATATATTTTTCTTTAAAATGAAATGAAATTCATTGATTTCTAGGTAAAATGATATTTCGCTCAAACTACCTTAAGGAGCGGTATTAAACATGAGTAAACTTGAAAATGGCCCAGCGAACAGTAACTTAATGTTCGCAAGAGACGGAAAAAATCTGCATGTCATTTTCGCGCAGAGTATATATAGATTTTACTCCTCTAATCTATATTTTTTGGGGCGATTGCCAACGATATTTTTTCAATCTCTAAAACTAAGTATGCTAAGTATCCCTCAAATTAACCGCTGTTAAATGCACATTTAATTTTTAAGATCAGCTACCTGAGACCTTGAGAGCAATATTTTGCACTGCTTACCAGGGGCGAAAAATGTTCAGCTTTAACAGATCCTTCTGCAGTCAAGTCCTTCCTGGATAGGCCGGTAATGTTTGAAAGGCGGTGTTCGACACGGGCACGGGATGACGCAAGCATATATTTATAAATCTTGCCCAAATGGGTCATGAAGTCTAATGACCCTCTTCGAGTGGTGAGCCACATCCCGATCCGCCAGCTCTTTCGGCGCGAACAAGAAATCATTCGTTGGGAATGCGGCTGTAGTTTGCGTAGGGCAAAAAAGACAGGAATGCAAGCCACACGATTCATTTATTCAGACATTCCAACTTTTCTGCGTGCACCGATACAAACAACAGTGGGAGTAGTCATTCTTGTTAAATATCAAATGACATTCATCTTAGTACGCTGCGTGCAATAAAGAGATGTCATATACCAATAATAAAACATGAAAAGTTATTCCTTTAATATGCACTTAAGTAAGGAAAAAACCATAGGCACATATCCTCACTCCATGTGTATAAAAGGTATGTTGGTTGTATTTAGATCTGAAGGATTTAATCTCTCAATAAACTTATATTAGGTGGCAGGAGCGGTAATCATGGGTCACTAAGTCCACACTTTTATAATTTTTATGCCAATATCTTTAAAAAAATCTAACTAAAATAAGTGAAGTTAAAAAATTAAAAAATGGCTCTAAGAATGTTAAATAATATGGATTTAGTTATGTTCCAAATGTTCCAAATTTTAACACCAATTAAAATTACATAGACATGACTTTGAAAACAATAAAGATTTATGAGATCAAAATAGGAACCTGCTGACAAGCTATATAAATAGCTTAGCATGACCTATACTGGACTGATATTTCGTGTAATTACTTGCTGATAGGTTTTTGTGATTGATAATGTTGGTACAATATAATGTTAATGAGATACAATATAATTTACAAAGAGGATTTTATATGTATATGAATGTAAATGTATGAATGCAATGCTAAATATATTTTATTTTTGAGTTGAAAGAAGTGACATCGCCACGTTCACAGCAATATAAAAAAATAATTCATTGGAACATATTTCATCGAAAAGCATCGGTTTTTGCGTTTAACTCGCCGTGCCAGTAGTAATGCAAATGATACGACAATAGTATGTCAAATACTTAATCCTACTTAAACATGGTTACCTCTAAGATTTTCGGCGCGGTACTCCAAATTCAGACGAAATTTTGAACTATATTCTTTCCCAATATTTGACTCGTAACACCTTACATATTTTTAGCGACAATTACAATAACAAGAAATGTATTTGATCGCGTTTACAAGAAACTACGTACATATGTTTTAGAATTATTACGAACGATTTTTCAGGTGCCTGCTGGCTGTGTGTGAAATTTGCTTTGAATTGACAAAAAAGAAACGAATCTGTGTGATACGTATCCTTCAAAATTGTCTTCAGCTATCACAGATGAGAACGCACGTGCAAAATATCATCCAAATCTGCAAACGGGCAAAAATCACTCCAAAAACCTTTAAGATACCAACACCCATTAACTGGGTGAGAAAAAAATCCACTCAGGTGGAACTTTAACATACAACTTCAGAATCAGTTCACTAGAGGTTTTTTTTTGTTACCAGCGACCTCGGAAACACCATTGTACAAAACAACGTGGAAATAGAACAATCACACTTTGATTAGGCGATTGGAATTTAGAGACCATATTCGAATTGTACGTTTTAATTTCACCAGCTGTGAGACACACGAATTAAATATACCATTATTTATGGTGCAATAATATAGTTAAACACGATAGAAATTTAAGTATTCAAATGAAAATATCTAAATAAGTCTTTAACTGGACTCATTTTTTTCACGCGGTTCGTTTGAAACTCCATCCAAACGGAACGTCTATTGTGATCCTGAAGAATTTACTGCGGTTAGAGTATGATTAATTTTCAAAAAAAATTTAAGAAAACCAACAAACTACACACTGTTGATTTTTTGACGAGTTCTTAGTGTAGAAAATGCCTCATTTTTAATACAAGGTCTCTCTGGAGTGCGTACACGTACCATTTCCCATTTAAAAGGGCCGTTATTTTCTGGCAAATATCTCGGAAAGAAATGGGATGAATTATTGATGTCAATGGAAGGGTGATATATTTATCTTTAAAATGCGACCAAAATAATTGGTTTCTAGGTAAAATGATATTTAACTCAAACTATATGAAGACTTCTGCGCGCCGTCATTAATGAGTGCTTTTCAAATAAGATAAATCTAGCGGTGACCGGAGACCTGTTGGAGTCCCGGTGGAAAGGCCGAGGTTTCAATGTGAAATTCACGGTGGAAAAATCATTCACATGGCGATGTTGTATTTGATTCTCTTCATCTCTGGTTACAATCCTAGGATTGGTCTGACACAGTCTTCCACTTTATCCGATCTTGGGCCAATCTTTTCACTCACTGTTCGATTGGCAACCTAGTTCCTTCATCAACTGTCCCATATAGTCCAGTCCAGGTCTGCCCCTCTGGTTCTTTCCCTCTACTGTACCGTATAGTATGGTCTTAACCAAGCCTTCGTGTCGGAGAAAATGGCCAATCCGGATGTTCCTTCTCTTATTTAGCATTCTGAGTAGACACCGTCTTTCCCCTATCCTCTTAAACACCTCCTCGTTCGTGACTCTTGCCACCCAGGGTATTTTCAGAATTTTTCTATAGCACCACACTTAAAATGCCTCCATTCTTTCCTTCTCTCTCTTTCCAATTGTCCAGGTCTCACTACCATAGAGTAGAACGCTCCATACAAAAGTTTGTTTCGCGCTATCTTGGCTTTATAATTTCCTCATTAAAAAAAAATGTCTCTCGGAAGCGCATTGACTATTACACACGACAAATCTTAAGCTGGTTGGTAAACATTTGGATAAGTAGCACAAAAATTGTTAATACTTTTGTGTTACCGGAAAGATGATATCTTTTTCTTACGGTAAGGCGAGTTTCAATTGATTTTTTTACGCGACATGATATCTTGCTCTGACTTCCTTAAGATCATTCGCTATGACCAGGATTCTAACCCGGATCCCTCGGTGTCGCGCCGAGCACTTATCCAGTTCAGCTACGAGGCGAAATTATCACCTGTAAAGGATTCCGGGTACAAGTTCCCGCAAAGGTGAATGGCTTTTTCTCCTCCATCAATTTCCTGTTTAAAAGAGATGTTACGGGAATTATAACATTCTTCTGCTGCCTAAGAATGTTGATAGAGAAAAAAAGTGATACGAGGAGAGTTTTTATTTTTCAGGAAATTAGAACAGTACAATCAAGACTCAATTTCAGAGCTAGGTATAGCCGTAAAACCACAAATATCGAAGTCTAAATGCTTAAAACATTTAAAAATGGCGGTATCCGCAGATTCAGGAAGGTAAAAAATATTCGCCACAAATGTATATTTGTCGAATATCGGCCATATTAGTGATGAATCGGTATGCTTTCTCGTAGCGCAATTTTGATCGTGTTGGAAGTGGATTAAATACACATGGGAATCTGATGGTAATGAATTATGACATACAATCTCCAGAAAAATAAGTTCATATTAAAAAAAGAGGTCAAGAAGAAGAATCATTTCAAAATTTTAAGGGTTCCGGGACTAGCCACTGTGTTATCCCAGTTATTTTTTATCAAGGAATGTTTCGGAAAAGTGATCGCTCGTCCGCAGAAAACTCCTCTTCCCCGCAGTTTTAAATGGCTTCGAGGATCTCGGTCGACCTTCGCTGCAGGACCACCACTAGATTGGTCACCACGGACATCCCAGTCCTTGTTTCGCATAACGGCTGACTCGGCCCGCAGCTTCCCCCGTCACATAGTCCACCGTGGAACGAAACGACTTCGTCTCTTGGCGTAAACCACTTCGCGGCCACAGCAGAGCGGAGAGCATCGCGGGATTTGAAGGACGAATCAATCTCTCCACGATATGCGGGAGTGTATGAATGTGCGACTCGCTGAAACCGCTTTCGTCCGAGGACATGATTTACAGTCGGCCGAATTTATATCTGGCCTGTCGTTCGACCTTCCTTATCGCTCTGGTCATAATAATTTCTTAAAAAACTGGGAACGAGGATGAATCCGAACCAGCCATTGGCTGAATTCCCTCTGTTCAGGGATCGGGTTGGTGTGGTGGATAGAATGCTGGCAAACCATACGGACGGCCAAGGTTCCAATCCCTGCAGAGGACGATGTTTCTCAGAGGAAACCAGATCCTTATTTGAGTGTCTTGTGGAGGGAACTTCAAGTACAGTACTCCGTCTGTCGGATGAGACGTTAAACCATGGTCCCCTTGGCGCCTTTCGTTAAGAGCAGGCTAATGCCGACGCCGGGTTTCTATCCACCTTTTCTCCCTTACCTGTCCCCTATGGTGCAAATGACCTTAGCTGTCGGTCGCCTCCCCAAATATCCAATCCAATCCTTCTATTCTGCTGAAGATGCAAAAAAATATGAATGCATAGCTATGTCGTTTGCTTTACGCTATATATCTAACACGATCGAAATTGCGCTACGAGAAAGCATACCGATTCATCACTAATATGGCAGATTTTCGACAAGTATACATTTGTGGCGAATATTTGTTACCTTCCTGAATCTGCGAATACCGCCATTTTTAAATGTTTTAAGCATTTAGACTTCGATATTTGTTGTTTTACGGCTAAACCTAGCTCTGAAATTGAGTCTTCAATGTACTGTTCTAATTTCCTGAAAAATAAAAACTCTCCTCGTATCACTTTTTTTCTCTATCAACATTCTTAGGCAGCAGAAAAATGTTATAATTCCCGTAACATCTCTTTTAAACAGGAAATTGATGGAGGAGAAAAAATATTCACCTTTGCGGGAACTTGTACCCGGAATCCTTTACGGGTGATAATTTCGCCTCGTAGCTGAACTGGGTAAGTGCTCGAGCGCGACACCGAGGGATCCGGGTTCGAATCCTGGTCATAGCGAATGATCTTAAGGAAGTCAGAGCAAGATATCACGTCGCGTAAAAAAATCAATTGAAATTCGCCCTACCGTAAGAAAAAGATATCATCTTTCCGGTAACACAAAAGTATTAACAATTTTTGAGCTACTTATCAAAATGTTTACCAAAAAGCTTAAGATTTGTCGTGTGTAATAGTCAATGCGCTTCCGAGAGACATTATTTTTTTTTAAATGAGGAAATTATAAAGCCAAGATAGCGCCATGCATTTAATTGTGTGCAGTTCGTATGCTTTCCTCACATTAAAAAAAATAAACGCTTTAATAATCCTAATAAGTTTCACCAAATAGCAACAAAATATAAATATTTCTGTTAAGATAGAGAGCCTAGTCAGAGTTTTACATATATTATATTTAGTTAATTCGTGCATATTCCGGTCATTAAAACACGATTTTTGCGGCAATGTATGGCAATAGTTTATTAATGCTTCTTACAGCTGCTTAACTCATAAAAAAAATGCTCGACCACTGTCTCCGTCATTACAAGAAAAAAACTTGGATGAAACTAACGCATTGGTATGGGCAACTCCATCATTTCTAGGAACAAAACATCGGAAATGAAAGTGATCCGTTACAGTTGGCTTTGAACTTAACGGATAAATGACCTCCAAGAGCCTCGTAAACCTCCCTTTCACTCAGCGAGAAGAACTTCATTTCGTTCGGATTCCTTTGTTGTGCCCTCGATGGCGTAATTTGGGGTGCCTGGAGAGGCATTCGTAGGACATTGAGGGCATATTTTTACTATTTTTCAGGAATGCAGAAAAAACCTTCTAGGACTGCATTTCTTATAATGATATACGTCAGTTTATGCGGTGTAACTCACCAGGTATTCAGAAATGGGAATGATACGAGAATCATATTTTTACACTTTTGCAGCTTTGGATTGAAGCATGTTACGACTTGAGCCGTTGATATTTTCCAGCGAAGTTGTTCAAATTTGGGCCAAATTTTTATTTTAGAATTTTTTTTTGGAATCTCTGACGCGGCATGGCACCGCGATATTTGTGGGTAACTTTTATGGGTGTATCGTTTCCTGTTTTGAGGAAAATCTGTCCGTTTGAAATCGAATTATTACGAAATATATCTTAGGTGCTACAAGGCTTACTGTTGAAATAACATTGCATTGCTTGAAGGCCAAATCGAAAAAATGCCTTTTTCTCTTTAATGTTCAGATGTCACTATTAAGAACTCGCAAATACTAAGTGTACGCAGAAAAACGCTTCACCAGCATTAAATAATAATAATAATTTATTTAACACATACAGGTAACCCCAATTACATGTGTTATAATAAAAATACAATAAAATAAATAAATACATACATGAATCAATCAGGAAAAAGAAAAACCACTGTTTAGGTTCTATTAAAAAATACGAACATTTTCTTTTTTAGGGACACTAAAGGGTCAGAAATAAAATCAGCATCTTTATAATTATTCAAAAATTCATTAGCCGTGCGCATCATCCTAGTTAGCGGTTCATATTTACAGACATCCACCCGACTAAAGTGGCATCTGAAGAGTGGAGTGTGCTTAGTTCTCCTTGGAGGCGCATTTAGGTTGATTAAGCCAAGTAGATGGCTGGAATCCACATCACCCATCATAATTTTACGCAGAAAGATAGCAACTGAAACCCTCCTTCTGACTCCAAGTGGAGTGAGCGTAAAAAATTTACATAAATTGTGGTATTCGGATGCTGTATAAACAGGACCATTATCCAGAGAACACAGCCATTTCACAAATCGTATCTGTATTTTTTCAAGTGTCCTCTCTAACGTGACATGGTGTGGATTCCAGATCATACTACCGTATTCTAAAACAGGTTGGACGATCGTACAGTATGCTCGCACAACAGTTTTAGTAGAAAAATTGGGAATGTAATTTCGTTTTAAAAAACCCATAAGGCGATAAGCTTTCGAGCATATTGACTGAATATGTGGTTTAAAGGAAACTTTGCTATCTAAAGTGATTCCTAAGTCAGTAATTGAGGTAACACGATCAAGAGGAACACCATTTAAGTGATAGTCATAACGAATAATATTTTTCCTCAAGGTAAAGGCGATAATTTTACATTTAGTTAAATTAGGATATAAATTCCATTCAACACACCAGTTAAAAAATGTATCCAAGTCATTTTGTAAAATAACACACTCGTTAAGAGAGGTGACCCTGGTTGATACCTTACAGTCATCAGCATATAAAAGACATTCCGATTTCAAACAGCCAGGCAAGTCATTAATAAATATATTAAAAAGCAGGGGCCCTAAAATTGACCCCTGAGGGACACCAGACGTAACGTTTAGAGGTGAAGACAGGCAACTTTCAACAGCCACAGTTTGGGACCTGTTACTTAAGTAGGACTGGAAAAGTTTCAGCAAGTTACCACCAATTCCAAAACACTTAAGTTTACATAAAGCATAACCATGGTCAACCTTGTCGAAGGCTTTAGCAAAGTCAATGTATACTAAGTCCATCTGACAACCCATTCCAATTGGGTTACTTTTTAGTAAAAATTAAACGATTTTACGAACTTTGTGCTGACCAACCCACAATGTCATATGAAATATTAAATGTCAGCATTAGTTGTCTCTAAATTAAGGAAAGACAGCAGGGATTAGAGACGGTATCAAGAAATGGGGCGTCGTGAGAGAAGGCATCCCCATTATTAAATGAAGAACTTAGCTAATCCTTTTGCCATGCAATTCGGAGCCTTTTTTGACGTCGGAATTTTTAATGGAAAGCAGATAGTCAACATGTTTAGTATTTGGGTACAGCAATAGAAGAACAAACTGAGTGGATTTGACGTTTTCCCAGCGATTCGTGAGAGTCACTTCTTTACAGGCTCCCAGTCGGGTCACGAGTTCAAGTACCTACGTTCCAATTGCCAACTCCGCCATCTCTTACAAGGAGATTGGCGATTTAATATCCTCGAGGAAAACGGCGGAGTTAGCGGTCGAAATGCCATATCCTCAACTCCTGACCCGGTTGGAAATCGGTGAAGAATTTACTCATGAACTCAGCGGCGTGTGGTGATTGAAAAACAAAGAGAGATTACCATTCACCAGGAAGTGTTGTTTTGACGAGGCATGATATCTGAGGCTCACGCATTCCTATGATTAATGATCGACTCGCTTTTGTTGCGAAGTATAAATAATCATTCATCTCCTCTTATTTATTCTTCTTCCATCAACGATAAAATCTCCAGTTATTTTTACTTATCAGCCATAACACATTCACAAAGCAATCTTAAGAGTAATGCAATATCGTTTTCAGACCTGGACATCGAAGCTAATGCCTGAATCGCACGGTCATTTTTTCCGTCCCTTTTAAGGGATAGCTCCAATGATAGCTCAAATGATCGCTCGAAAATGATCGTGTGACTCGAACAAAGTCAGGGATGGCTCCAACGATAGGGATCCCTATAGCTTCTTCCATCCCTGGGCACGTCCCTTTTTCCGTCCCTGGAGGCATCGCTGACTCCACCATTTAGCCAATCAGAGTGCTCGGCCGCAAAGAGCGACCCTAACGCCACGTTCGGCTTTCAATGGAATGAGAGTAGTTAACATAGAAATGATGCGAAAAGGGACGGAAAAAATGATGGAAAAAGGGACGGCCAAAATGACCGTGTGATTCAGAAAATGATTGCTCGAGCTATCATTGTCACGGTCCCTGAAAAGCTATCATTGGAGCTATCCCTTAAAAGGGACGGAAAAAATGATCGTGTGATTCAGGCTTAAGATCGCCGATAAAATTACTACAAGCATTCGCAAAGTCTTACTTGCAGATATGCAGGCTGGTCTGTCGTACTTTTTCGCACTTATCTATGTAACCTCGAGAACTTAATTATGAAAATCAATCACTTGAAAACTCGTATTATAGCTATAATATCTAAACATTATGCCAAAAATCTCTGTTTTTCTCTCATGATTTAAGAGTAACCAGCCATGATGTCAACATCATACCCAGCGGTGTGTGCATTATTTTGAAGTGAAAACTTCTTATGTCGCGTTGAGCACTTTTGTAGATGGGTAAAAGACATTGGACTCGCGTCACCGTCACCGTCACCGCTACTACATATATGTATAATTATGTATATTCTGTATATACACAGTATACTCGCTATATACACAGTACTTGTGGATGGGTAAAAACCATTGGACTCGCGTCACCGTCACCCATCGTAATGATGAAATAATTGACATTCCAAATTTTAACTTTGTTGCAAGTTTCAAAAGAAATAATCGTCCAGCAGGAGGAGTAGCTATTTATCAAAATATGAACACAGTTCATTATTGCTCAAATTATATGGATGTGCATGCGAAATTCACCAGCATGTTTAATACTACTGCTTCTGATATTGGCGATATGTGTATATGTCGTTGCCACTCTGAGAATAATCAGTTCATTATTATGGTTGCCATTTATATTTCTCCGGATAAGTCATTGAGGGCGATACGAGACTTCTTGTATGAAAATTTATTCATTTATTCTCAAGATGCATCTGCATTGCTTGAACAAAAAATTGGGAAAAGATTTGATGATTTGTCAATGATTTTGAGTGGAGATTTCAACATAAACTTTGCAGACGATAAAAATCTACCATTGATTGAATTTTTAAATAGTGAGTTTGGTTTAACGATGTCTAATGATCGCAATCTTGGCACAACGAAATATAAAACTACTATTGATGCAGTATTTACAAGACATTTAAGCGTTCATTCGAATCAAAATTATTCGTTTCTTACTTTAGTTACCATAAGCCTATTGTATCAGTTTTAGATATTGCCGATGATGATGGCGGTGATGATGAAAGAGTTGTTGAAATAATGGATGAAAGTTGATTATTCTGAAGTGTACAATTTTTATGTAAAATAATTGTGTACAATAGCGCAATAAATGAATATTTAATTTATTATATACATGAAACTACTTTCTACTGATTAATAAAACACTTCATTAGAAATTATTCCCTACATTCAAAAATGCTCACGTTATTTCAAGTTTTCACTTCTGTCGGCACTCCCGGAGTGCCTCTATTTTTTTTAATCCATTCATTTCATCGATCGATATATAACATGAGTTTATTTTATTTATTGATATTTTATATTTCACAGGGAATTCGCAAAAGTTCCCAGTTCAGAATTCCATGTCATGGCGGTCCCAGAGTTTACAATTTTATATAAAGTAAATGCAATCTACTTGTAATTTAGATCGGTTACTATTTCAGAAAGTGAATTTTATCAATTTCTTGCGGCTGGAGCAATTGTAGCGTCTCACACTTTTTGGCAACTTCCACATCACTGATTATTTCCACAAATGAGGATAATTAAGCTGATAACGGCAAGATTGATGGCGGTTTATATGCTCCTGAGAAATAGAAAATATCATTGAATAAAATAAACTCATGTTATATATCGATCGATGAAATGAATGGATGAAAAATTAATGCACACACCGCTGGGTATGATGTTGACATCATGGCTGGTTACGCTTAAATCATGAGAGAACAACGGATTTTTTTGCATAACCTATGTAATGATAATTGTATAAGTGTTACGAGCTTAATAGAAGAACTAGGATGGGAATTACTATCAGAACGCAGGTTAAAATTTAGGTTAAACCTTTTAAGTAAATTCGAAACAGAGTTGTTCACAGATGACGTTAGATATATATTAAGAACCGCTGAGTATTATGCTAGGTTTGATCATATTAACAAGATTAGAGAGATAGATTGTCGTACCGATAGATTTAAAATGTCATTTTTCCCTCGTACTATAAGAGAGAAAAATAGGCAGTGTAGCAAAGGGATAGGTAGGTGAAATATAGTTAGAGTAGTCTGTATGTATTATGTAGCATGTAATAACAACCAATAATCCCTTCCTTATCATGCAGATACTAACCATCTAGCTGCATGTGACCCTATTTTCTAGCATGTCTCCCTTATATATCCTAGTTGCATGTCAATAGTGCATGTTTGGTGATCTTCACCCCCTGCCACACACCCTCGTGGTGGCTTGCAGGGTATCACGTAGATGTAGATGTATGTACAAACGAAATGAAAACACAATTACTACAAGCTACTTAGGACTGCTGGCAGTCCTATCGGCACATTCAATAGGGCGGGAAAAAAATTCATCATGGCTAATGTGATAAATACCAGCAATAGGAGGAGAAGCTGATGAGGAATTGCCTTTCTTTCAAATGTCATAGTCTACTCACACCTGCGAAGAGAAAATACTGATATTTCCGAGTAATATGAGACAATAAGCATTTGGGTTTATTTCTGTCCAATCACGAGTATTTGCTCACCTCGTTGTGCAACGCAAAGAGCTTTGAATCCTTGATGTATCCGATTCAATTCTTTCGAAATGAGAAGAGGATCTTGCAATTCCAGCTATTTAAAACTAAAATGCCATATCTTATGGGTGAAATATTTCCACGAAAGCGTCTAAGGAAGGGGCCAAGTCAGATGATCTTTTTAGCGACCAAATTAGAATAATTAACCGGGAGAAGGAATGAAGCCCTTATAAGCCTAAAATTACGTAGATATTGCCTCGAAATTACAGAATTTAAGAGGAGGGCAAATAGCGTCTTGACGCACGAATAAGAGGTCCGATATTTAGCAGAAAAAATTATCCACCTGACATCGATACTGAGCAAAAAATGTGCACAAATTTAAAGAACAGGATAGTGCTTTAAGGGATTTGTTTCTGTTTCCAATATTATATCATTACAGCGCGGCGACATTTCCGCATTATAGGATATAAGCCTAAAATTACGTAGATATATTAAACACTTTAACAATGAAAAAGATAATTTTGTTTGACTCCACCAATTTATTTATTTATTTTTTGAAATACCTTAAAAATACCTTTATATTTCATTTTTATAAAAAGTACCTTAGAAATGAATTGGTTAAATCAAACAAAGTTTTTTTTTCATTATTCATAATGAACTTCCACAAATTTGAGCCTGAAACCATGGTGATACCATACACTTTATGATTAAACAGATCGATTATTTTACCAATGGAAGAGAAATTGCTACTAAACGCAATGGAAGAGGAAAATATAAGAATGCAGATGTTTTTCACATGATGAAAGAACTTAGGTATCGGTCTGTGATCAGATCGTAACACAGTAGATCCTATTGTGACGGTACTGGTGTAGATCACCGTGGATATAAGGTAATATAATTGTTGAAATGATAAAAATTGTTTCTATTATGTTTTATTCGATCAGAACAACGTGCTAATTAAATCTAAAAGAGCGATATTCCGTGCTCAGAAAAAAATCCGTCGTGATTAGTCCAAAAACGAAAGTTTGCCCATACCAATGTCGTATAAGTATACTGGGTATACTTCTCGTGCATTTAATCCTGTTCTATCCAACGCATACGAAAGGAATAGCTCTGGTTTAAAAGGCCTATTTTCAAATTCTACGTAAATTATTCCTATAATTAAAATACGAATACCCCTAGCAACTATTTAGCTTTACAGCATAGGAATCGTTTCGCAAACTCATTTCCAGATCTCGTTAATGCACGTCACATTTACTTGCCACCCACCGCGCCACCAAAGGGGGCGCGTGGCTGGGGAAGTTAACCCTTTGAGTGCGGGACGACGTGATATCACGTCATGGTTGTCTTTACGCTGGTGCTGATGACGTGATTTCACGTCATGGGTACCTTGAGTGTTCCAGCTTTCACTAGAGGGCCTAGTGAATGTTTCCTAGTGAAAGCCGGGACAGTCAAGTACACTTGACGTGATACCACGTCATCAGTACCAGCGTAAAGGCAACCAGGACGCGATATCACGTCATGCCGCACTCAAAGGGTTGATACTAGTGATGGGTCGTTCATGATCAATTCGTTCAAAATGATTGAATCACCAAGTGAGTCAAATGACTCATAATTCATTTCGGGAAAATGATTCGATCATTCAATCATTTTGTGTTTCCGTCTGCCGTGTGATTGAATGTGATATTAAGTGGGAAAACATATTCACATGTACGTTATCCGGTATGTCTAGTCATGAAATTTTAGAGAGATATATTCATGGGAATAAATCCATTAATATTTGGTCAGTGAGTTTATGTTTGTATAGCATAGTTATAGACAAGGCGCTCATTTTAAAAACGATGAAATTTAACCCTTGGTACAATATCAGCGCATCGTTACAGTTGCTAAACTTGATAAGAATTTTAATTTCCTGCTCAGTTGAAAGCTTCTAATTGAATGGAATTCAATACAGCAGATCAGAAAACATTCATGTACATTAATTTCTTTAGTCTGAGCTAGTGATTTAATTTTCATGTGCATAGTTTAACATTATTCTTCTTGAATTCAGAGTCTGTGACGGTTTTGCCTCTCTAAATATTCTCTTGACTATAGTACTTGGAATTCTCCAATTTAATGTGGATCCAAATTTTGCGTAATATGGAAATCAATCAGCCTTCCTAAATTTCTAAGCATGATAGTAATTATTCGAAATCAATTATTCAAATAGATTGATGGCATCAATTAGCATCATTCGAGTTTTTGAGTCTCTTCAATCTTGATTCATACGAGTCTTTCGATTCACGTGAGTCTCGTGATTCATCTAATCAATCTGACTTACGAGTCATAATGAGTCAAATGATTGAATCAGTTGATTGAATCAGTTGATTGAATCTTTTAAGTGACTCGAATCAAAATGATTGAATCACTAAAATGATCGACTTAGCCCATCTCTAGTTAATACACACCAGTCATAGAAACGAAGGGAGAGGAGTGGAGAGGATAGCGGTGAATTTTAACAAACGATGTGACTTAAAGTTACATCACGCTGTTTTTGCTACAATCACTAACGGAGGGACGAAAGGTTTTTTTTGAACCTGCGTCAATTTGGCAGAGTATCTCTCTCATTTTGTCCATCCAATCAATTCAAGACATGTAATCCGGAGCTAATATAACATTCTCTAAGACGTAAAGAAACTCGCCTGGGCTGAGTTTTTCAAGTAATTTAAGCCTAGCGTGGGGGTTGCGAGTCTAACTGTCCCCATCCTATTCCTCAATCGCCTACGTGAAACTTTCCGTGGATTCTTAGCTGAGGTTGTTACCTCAAAGCTTACTTTAGCTTACCCCTATAACGGTAACAGGGGGTGATAATACACCCTTCGTGAATTTATATTTCCCGCCCCTAGAGAATAACTTACGTTTTCGAGTAACTTCTAATTTTTGACCAATTTTTGGAACTCACGCAAACAAGTTTTTGGCCCACGTGATTTTTTTCATTACAAAATCAAAGAAGATGAGACCTTATAGGACCCTTAACGATATTATGTACCCGAGAGATGGCATTTGTCGGCCCCGGTGGCGGCGGGGTAAAGTCCTCGGCTGCTAATCAGAGGGTCGTGGGTTCGAGTCCCGCCTGGGTAGAATATTTTCTGCCCAGGACATGGGTGTTTGTGTCTCGTCCGTTGTTACTGTTATTTACCCGACATAAATTGGCCCATTGGGCTGTATTCGGGATAATGAAAATAAATAAATAAATAAATAAATAAATTTACAAGATTGGGGTGTGTACAGGATTGGATTTCGCCCCCCCCCCCCGTTTCCAGAATAGGTAAAATAATAACGTTACTGTTGTAGGGTTAATGCTCTTAGCTTAGCTTAGGTTGTTAACAATGAGTCCAGATCCAGCTTTCCTTTATATATTATTCACTTTACGCATAAAATATTTCCGTACAGGGTCCCAAACGCTCGAGACGTATTGAAAATGTGACTAACCAGAGCAAAGTAGCATCTATCAGTCCCGTTTACATAATAGAACCTTCCTTCTGCTCTCTTATTTGCTGGATGAATCCTAGTTATTTTAATGAAACGCTGGCGATATTTTGCATGTGTTCCTCTCAAGTTAGGTGAATTCAAGGTGATTCCCAGGAATTTGACCTAATCTGGCCTCTCTATAGTAACCTCTCCTACTTTACTCATGTAGCGTTGGTTTGATTTTTTTCATAATAAGTGTACTGCAATCCATTTTCTTATATTTAGTTCGAGCCTTCACTCAAGATACCAAGATTTAAAGTTTTTGAGGGCCAATGAGAGAGATTTTAAGACAATATTCATGACAGTTTCGCGGTAGATGACACCATCATCTGCAGATAATCTTACTATGTTACCTACTTCAGAGTAAATGCCCTTCATATAATTGAGGAATGAAAGGGTGCCGTAACAGAATCCAAAAAAATATTTCGGCCAAAAATCTCGAAAATGGTGAAAAAATATGTCGGTGTATTGCGAACACGTGAATACATGTACGTCAAAGCGGTTAATCACTGCAATATCACGAACATTAGTTTTCAAAGGTTGATCCGGTCACAGCTGTGTTCATGGACAATGGTGATTGCAATCGAGCTGGAAGCGTACACGTAACAACCTTAACACAGCCGATACACTGCAGGTAGACGGTTAAAGTAATTTTCTTTGATGTGAGATAAGATCTTTCAGATTTATTTACTCGAATACAGGTTTTAGAAAAGAGATATTTTGAAATTTACTGGCTGTGGCCCCTCATTTCCACTTACCCATACATTCGTTTACTTTGAGTTAAGCCCTGATTACACGATACATTAACCCGTGCGATTTAATGTATGAACGCGAAAATTCATCGTGTAACGACACCGACTTGTACGAATACATGAACGCGTGAACAGGGAAATAGAAGCTGTTCTATTTGGTTCATGCATTCGTTCATGAACCTGTACATGAACACGTACGGGTTGATGCATCGTGTAACCAGGCCTTTACTGAGTTATCTTAAACTGGAGCCTGATATTTATTTTTCGTCATAATATTCAGCTTCTTTTGGAACAAATATTTCCAACCTTGTCGAAATTCCGTAAAACTGAAATTTTTGTAACTGGAGACTAGTTTGCAATGCATTTGCGACTTTCAGAGCGGTAGTTAATGGGATTACTTATCGGAACGTGCCGGTTACAATTGGTGAACTTTTCCTTGAACTTAGAGATTTCTCCGATAGGCTCTCAACCAGGTGGTGTCTCCACCCAGCGACCGCTATGAGAACTCGGACGTCCCATGGGAAACAACCGATTTCACCTGTTTCAAAACCGGACTCAAAATGAAGAGTAAAATGAGCGATTGAACTTCGAATACGTGAATTATCAGTTTGCAGTATCAATGTAACAAATGTTCTCCATTTCCAATCCTTCCATGATACTGAAGAGTTAAAGAGACGGCCAATGGTCAATTGGCCGAATCTATTACTAGGGCTGAGCAAAGCACCCCAACGCAAATCAGTTTTACGTGATGCAAATGCACGTGTTGTACCTATAGTTTTCGATTGAGTTTTTTCCAAGAAAATTTTTAACATTCGATCGGGCTGCTCAGATTTTCTTGAAAATGATGGCGGAATCCCTTAGATGGTATTAATCGTTAACAATTCCGCTTAGAGTTAAACGGAAAAGAAATTCGCCACGCTTTATTTAATCAAGTCGATAAGCGTTGCGGTGAGTCGACGAGACGGAACGTAACTGCGAAACTGAATACCACAACGTGCTGAGAAAATTCACGTGGACATAATAAAATATCTATTTCTCTTGTCTATTTAGAACTTCCTTAAAATAAAAAGTCCTAAAGTAAAGATATTCGCAATATGTAAAGAGTAAAATATGTCCGAACTAAAGCCGACGGTAATGGAACGTGCACAATGCATATATTGAATAGGAAAAAAAGATTCTTTGCAACCCGTTTGCATCTACTTATTTCATCTACATCTGATTATTACGCTGCAAGCCACTATAAGAACTGAGGCATAGGTTTATCAAATACAGCAGTTATCGTAAATGCTCCGAATAAGACATAAACTGTCGACGCCCATCATTTTGAGTATAAATCGATGGTTTTGATCAGATTCACGTCATCAACATTCTTCCTCTCTAAAATTGAGTAGTAGTGGTGGAGGGCACTGTAAATAACTTAGAAAATCGAATAGCAGTCTCTTCTTACGATGGAGTCAGCTGTGCGCCAATTTGAGCACCACTCCCTATTTTGCGATTCAACGAGAGCCAGCAAGCGACAATAACAATTTTTTCATGCAGTTTTGGAAATCAGAAAATTAGAAAAAGAAAAGACAGAGTATTGATCAGAACGAAATCAAAAAAGTCTCCGGATTCAAGTATCTTGGCTCAATTATTAATTCATCACTTGATTGTGACAGATGAATCAAAATTCGATGTGGTACTGCCAGAACAACATTCCGGCAGCTAAATAATATATTGATCCATTAAGACAGTCCCTTGGCTCTTAGAATAAAAGTGGTGCAGTGCTATGTAATACCCGTCTTATTGTATGGAGTGGAAACTTGGACGATTAAGAAAAAATCAATGAAAAGACTGGAAGCAACTGAAATGTGGTTATTTAGATGGTTTCTCAAAATTTCATGGATCAAAAGAGTTTCAAAGACTGAGGTCCTGTGAAGAGCAGGCCTTGATCGTTCACTGAGGAAGATAATTGAGAAGAGGGAAATCTCATATCTCGGGCACATCCTGAGAGGGAAAAAGTACGAAATTCTCAGTCTGATCTTGGAAGGGAGAGTTGAAGGGAAGCGCCCAAGAGGGAGAAGAAATAATTCATGGACACCAAAACATCAAAGAGTGGACAGCGATTAGAGATACTGGGGACCTGTTTCAACAGGCAAGAGAGCGATGATTGAGCAGCCAACGCACTGAATAGTGTACGGCATCAAGCAGAAGAAGAAGAAAAAGGGTGGTTTCTGATAGAGAACTTAGTAAAAATCACTGCGCGAAAACGCCTATTGGACTATCAATCGCTCAAAACACAAGGGCATGATTTGGATTAGCATCATAACGCAGTCTAATATCCGATGCCTCTCGGCAGGATCAATACATAAATTATAAATAGGTATATATGTCCCATTGCTCATTAACTGTTGAACTCATTCTCTTTTGCTTCTCTTCCAACTCAACTCTCGATATCTGGCTCCCTAATTTATTAATCCGTTTTCACTACAATACAGAAAATTTTCCAAAGCAGCTGTATTTATTTCCTCATAAATCTTTAGCAGCCTCTTCTTCATTTCTTTCCGTGCTATGGTCGTTTTGTAAAGAGTGCTCTTGTTTAATTTAGCGACAGAGGAGGTGTTGAGCCTTCTTCTGTATACAGCCATTCATTATTGGAAGCAGAATTAATTTGGAATATTTTTTAAATCAACAGAAATAAATTTAAGGATATAACGGCCACTATAATTATCATAAATGAGGATTGCTTTCATCGAATTTACATTTATCAAAAGGTTATCCTCAATGTAAGATACAAGTTATTTCCTTCTGAATCTGAAAAGTCACGGCGATATCGATAAACTTGTACGCATACGTATGATAAGAAGAACGTGAGAGAGAAAGTTGAAGTCTCCGTTCATAATGGATTACGGTTGAAGACAGCTTTTTATAGTTCAAATCACATAAAAAATAAATTGCGAGCAAAAATACCAAGGACAATTAATAAAATTCAAAGTGCGGTATATCTCTAAAATTCTCGCTGAGTACCTCAGGTTTTCAGAGTTCATCATGAAGAGATGGTGGGCAATTTGAAGGGTGGTGCGTAAGTATACCTAGTGAAAAATTCAGAGAACGAGGCTATAATGCAATGATGTACTAGAGTGTGCTGAGGGTATTAGGAACTCACCAGAAAAAAGGAACAAAGAATTGAGTTGGTTTCCAAGAATATCCGCTGAGTAGGTGAATCAACCTGTAAAGGTAGAAATACAGCATCATTAAATATTCACTAAACATTTTTTCATTCACGATTTTAAAAATTGGCTGATAACTCCATGCATATGTTTGGAGGGGGAGAAGAGGGGAAGGAGTAAGCTCTGTGAGCTCGATTTAAGCCTTTGTGGGCTTCAAATAGCTATATAATTGCCATTTATAGGGTTTTAAGTTAAAGTGAAGTCTGAGGGAGGCTACCACAGCCGTCATTTGAAAATTTGCCAGATTTAAGTTTTTTCTTAAAGTGGGGAAGTGGTGGGGATAAAAATTGTGGTAAGAGGGTTGAGATATTTCTTTATTGAAGATAGGAAAAGAAGGTACTGACATTCCACATAAAATGTTTTATTTCTTTGTATTTGTTTATTTCTTTGTATCTGTGCGCAACCATGGCGATGAAAACCTGAATAAGTGTTTCCTGGAGTAATACTCTTAGCATTACCTATTTTACATAATTTCCTTTGTCTCGTGGTTATTTTCTATAGACAATATTGAAAAATATTTCTAAATACTGAACTACAAAGTGAAGTGATTAATTTATATTTTGTAAATTTGATTGTATGTTGATACTCTGGTTCATGACCATTGGTGATTAATGTTTTTTTACTCATGCAATGAACACATTATTTAAAAAAATACTGTTTCTTGACTTCATATAAAATCAAAGTTGTAATGTTCTGTTTTTGGCCGCACCAGCCAGCTGTCTCTTATTTTTTTTCTTCTCGTCAAGATAACTTATACGATGGCAACTCCAACCCTGGTTGTTAACCACAGGGGTGCCTATATTCCACCATATGGTAATCTATTGTCAAAATTATTTGTAATAAAATTTAGTGTAATACATATTATCTACTAGCGAAAGGTACCCGTTGAAACTCAACGGGTGTGAAAAACACTGAATTTATTATATACGAAAGCCACAAAACCTGAATAATACTGAGCGGTCTTCTTTGATTCGTCTTCTAAGTGAATGAACTTAATTGCTTCCCTTGTGTACATACATATATTTGCATTCAATGACTCATTTCAGTTGCGATATTAATTTTTGATATGGGCGCTGAGTATCTTCAAACAAAATTGGAGAGTAAGAGTAGGGGTACAACCCAGCGGTTGAAAATATCAAACGGATCATTTGCAGCAGCAGCCATGTTTATTTGACCAATTTATCCTCCGTTACCTAGATTGCGTCTTAGGCGTTAAGTGTAGCCATAATCATTGGTTTTGGTTTTTAAATAAAAAATATATGTTGATTCTTTGAACAATTGTCAATTTTCAAGCATGGATGGCGTTCATTGAGCAGAATACCCCGTTCTTCTTTCGGGTAAGATGAAAATAGTGACGTTATTATAGTTTCCGCCATATTAAAACGGATTGAAGTTTCGAAACAGACGGAACAGATTTGTAGTCAAATTTAGTCGAATAAATATTGTCTATCTATCCTTCGCAGATGGCCATGTCCAGCAGCAACCTCCACGGCTCCCACGAAATCCTCATGGTGTCGGAGCGTGATCGCCACGCCCTCGAGGCCCCGCCCCCTCCGCCGCACCCCGTGCCCCCCGAGAACAACGCCCCACCGGCCCTGACTGCCGAGGGCCTCTCCTGGAGGCGACTGCACATGAGTCGGGCCAAGCTGAAAGCCACCGCCACTACCTCAGAGCTGCTCTCGGGATTCGCGATGGTCGCCATGGTGGAGCTGCAGATCAACGAACCCACCAACGTCCCAGAGTGGCTCTTCGTGCTCTTCGCCATGTGCACCACGGTGCTCGTCTCGGTGCACATCTTCGCCCTCATGATCTCCACCTACATCCTCCCCAACGTGGACGCAGTCTCCAAGATGCAGCAGCAATGCACGCAGGCGGACGCCCAGTTCTCCTATTCACATTTCAGGTGAGCATCAAAATCCCAAGTGGCACCGAATTCCCTCGATTGACCATCACAAACTAAATAAAACCATTATGAGTTCGGTTTTCGAGTGAAGTTTCCTTGTGGTTTTGTACTTGGAAATCACTTGCAAGAGACATTTCCATGTGCGAGCGCGATCTACCATGCTACTAATGGATAATAGCTGTAGTTAATCCGACCACGGTTCGCACTTGCACCGTAAGTAGAATGGCCTCTGAGCTGCTTGCAAGTAGCATTTAAATTCTGTGATTATGTAGCCTCTCTACCGGTGAAATTTATATCTCATGGCTAAGTTCGGGGATATCTAGTGTTATCAACGAATTAATTTACCGGTAGAGATCTTATTGCCAAAAATGTAAACATTTAATTATTACTGATTATGTAGATTTTTTTCAAATACTGCAGATAAAATTTGTCCCTACTCTAATGTTAAATAATGTTAAATAAAATAATACTCATATTTTACAGGCATTAGATCTACGCAAATATTTACTGTAAATTGAAAATATTAATTATTTCCTCAAATGTTCTTAATAAATCGAAGCGTTAGATGGTTAAATACAATGCTTTCCGAAATTAAGCAACTTTCGACAACGCTCTCTCCATTGCTTACTTTCACTATTCATTTTTTGAAAATATTAGTAAAGTCTTTCTCTATACCTACATGTTTGAGCAACCGCCTATGATATGCTGAGCTAAAATCTCAATAAATGACTTGCTGTCTTTGTAATACAAGTATCTTCAACGCTCAGCATTAAGGCCTCCTCAATCAGATCTGAGGCTCAAGGGTAGTGAGGAGAGAAGCAAGGTAACCTAAACGACCTCCTTAACGATATCTCTATCTTCTGCCCGCAGGCAGTCGTCGTATTCATCGAGCGGTGGTAGCTTCTCGTCTGGGAATGGTCCAGTCCCGGCCGTGCTCGAGTCTCCGCACGAGAGGATGAGGACCTTCATCGAGCTCGCCTGGGCATTCAGCACGGTCCTCGGTCTCTTCCTGTTCCTCGTCGAGTTGGCCATCCTGTGCTGGGTCAAGTTCTGGGACCACTCGTTCACGGCCGCCTGGGCCGCCACCGTCATCGTTATACCGGTCCTCGTGCTGTTCCTGGCGTTCGCCGCCCACTTCTACCACTCCCTCGTCGCCATCAAGTGCGACACCTCGGCCTCTGACATGCGGGACTTGGAGAGGATGAAAGCAGATCTGGACGCGGCAGCGAGGGACGCCAGTGCCGCCAGCAACGTTTGAACATGTCCGGGTCTTGCAAGACTTTTCTAAGACATCGACGACTCTATGAGGATACTCACGGACACCGCTGTTCCTATATTCCTAGCACTATCCGGCTGGATTCCGGATATATCTGTGCTTCGTCCACCGGGTCTGGGTAATGTTTCATCGAGTAGCTTCCAGAGTTTGATCCTGATTCAGGATTTCAAGACTGAAAAAAACGTTTTTCCTCAACGACTGATTCACGCCGGTCACGAGCAATGTACGACAGTGATTAGGAAACGCTAGTTACAATGAGTTCATCGCATGAGCCTTTCTTGCACTCCCTAGTTGTTGCTGGAAGGGGTTCGCAAAGTCGTGGATCGTGTGGCAGTTGGACTACTTTTAAGAGGCGGATCGTGGTCTTCTTCCAAGGCTGATGACACTTCTTGTGCCCTATGCATTGGGCACAAATATGTCTTTTGGAAGGGGCTGCTTCCTTTTCCTGACCTCACCAGTTTTGAATATTGGTGATTACCAAGATTTGAGACCAGAAAAACTGTGTTGGTCATCATTTCAAGACCAGATATTTCCTCTTCTGACTTTCTTTGGAAAGACGTTAGATGATGATTTCGTCGTTAACATCTTCTCACAACTTCACCGAACGTTGGAGTTAATTTTAATGTGGATAATTACACGCCCTTCGTGGCTTCAACTTATTGGACTGATGATGTTAGTGAACTACAAGCCGAGACATCGATGACTGGCCGAGATATATTGAATGACTTTGAGGAGTGAATGTTTTTTCCCTGTGTTTTCAATCTCGCCATCTGATCTGCTATTTTCAAGCAAAGACCACGATTTTTAATAGACCAAATAACTTTCTTTCCATCAGATATTTTTCTAAAGGACGCATTCACGGTACGATGGACGTAGTCTAACGCCTGTGTCCTATCTTGAGATACATGGTTATCTTAAGTTGAGTTTCTGTTTACCAAAGCGGCGGTCAGATTTCACTTTAATGTTGTATGCTAAACCCATGTGCTTATATTTTATATCGGGTGGAATACAAGGTCAAAACACCTTGTGACCATGGTGGCCGCTTTGTTTACTATGCTTTGGTTCGGTCTTTTTCGCCTCAGCATACGATATCATTTAAGCTTTCGACTATCTACTTGTTGGCCTATGCGTGCACACTGAACTTATCATGGACTTGACTGATGCCTTTCGAAATGATCCAGAAAATGAAATGACGGTGAACACCATGAATAATATTTACGAGGACATTCTGAAGACGGATCAATAATATCGATTAGATCAAGAAAAATGTGATGATGACTTATCGAATTCTCAAATTAGGGAGGAATTTGGCGTTTTATACCACACTCCCATGCGTGCTTTATTACTTAAATTTAATTTTGTGCGTTGGAAAAAATGTGCCTCCCATAAAACTAATTTTGCTTAAGTATTGTAGCGCGAATTAGTTATTTCTAGACTTGGCCGCTTGATTAAAGGAAATTAGAGCATTAATTAACGAACTCAAAATAGTTTTTTCAATAGGTACTGTTTGGTATTTAATAAATAGAGATTTTTATTATATGGAGAGTCTTTATTGGAGGATTTATTTTTAAAAGTGGAGGCAAATGAAACGTCTGCAATTAAGCTGAAAATAGACAAAAAAACAACCAGCAATAAATAGTCATTTTTAAATATTTATTATCGCGAATATTTATTGATATTTTCTTATAGCAGAGGGGAGATGCTTAAAAGATTGCGGAAGGAAGATATGGTTAGAAACGTTCAATGTAAGAATTATTCGTTCCCACGTTAGACTTGTTAGGGCAAGAAAACGCCTTCAGAAATTTCAGTCATTGACTTCAGTTACGTGTCAAGTCATGAAACTTTACCATGGCCTCTATTATCGTCGAGGACTCTTGATGCCATGCTCTAAGAGGAACGCTTCCTTCATGCGCTGGTCCAAAATATAATCTGATGTGATCGAAACCAGCTCCTTCGTGTGTAGCTAGGTTCTTCAAATTATCATATGGGTTACTTGGGGGTCGCGTCTTAAGAAAGCGGTTACAGTTGAATGGGGTAAGATTTAAACGCTACACATGAACTCTTTCTCCCAAATCAGAGGCCACCTTTACATTCATTAATGTAAATGCGAGTTTTGAAGTTATTATTTACTGTGCGCTGGGCTGGGCGAAGAGATGGGCAAGAGGAACGAGTTAGTTCGGGAATATTTTATGGTTCCTAGCAAGCGACTCGCCGACCGATTTTCGTTAATCTGGAATGTGCACCGTAATCCGAGCGCGTTCGCGCATTTAACTCTCCACTGGCTATAACGGCGAAATTGTGGGAACGTAGCTGAAGAGGAAATTATTTTACACTCAGTTGTACGAAACTGGTCGCAGCATATGACTTTCATATCGCAGCATCAACGACGTCACTGATAATTGACCAGTATCCAGGCAACTCACTGTTTTACTTTTACTGTTATTTTTGTTGTTTGCTCTTTTTTGCCGATAATTCCTTTCAAAAAAGTCTCGGTTTTAAATGGCAGTTTTTAGCATAACCTTAAGCAGAGAAACAAATGCTTTCCCACGGCACGATGAAGGTACAACATGGGCGGAGGAAGCATTAATAAGGCTGCTGTCTAGAGCTTGCCACTAAAAAATAATGAATGGTCCCTAATGCTCTTTCTTAAGGAAAACGAAATCTCCCAAAATGACAATCAAGAAAACAATTGTTTAACGAATAAGGAAAGGGAGCAAATAGGACAACTTAATGGCAGTTACTCTACGTTTTTCAGTATTAAACAGATACCAAATTCCTCCACGTTTTATCAATATTTATTTGGGAGGCACAATATAGGGAGGGTTCTTATGTTGTCCCTTCCAGTTTCCCCGATTGGCTCGCACACGACCGCCTGGAGCGTCAGTGAAGAACGGGTTTTGTGACGAGCATTTGCATGGGACACGATTTATGTAAATTGCTGGACAATATGATTGGTATATATTTTGTAATCCCTTAATAAATGTTGTATATTGTACGCTGGTATGGTTTCATTTTTTCAGTTACCTAACCCTCTCCAAGAAATTAGAGGTAGTCGCGGAAGAGATAAAATGATGCATTTGTAAGTACCTACTCTCAAGAGTTATATGAAGTGAGATCTGAGGCTTTACCGACGTATGATGTTCAGCAGTTCCATCCGGGAAGTCCACCAAGTGAGAGGATCCATTGTCATCGACGTTTCGATTGACGACTTGGCAATCGTCTACAGGGAAAAAAGAAGAATTCTCTCCTGAAGGCGATGGACGTCTCGGCCATCGGAAAGTCGGCAACGATGTAAATCTCTTACCCCGTGGACTTCCCGAACAGAACTACTGAACTTTCAAGGGTCGGTTTGGATGTAAAATACATACGTGGTATTCCCAACCCTAATCACCCCCTATATTTCTTCTGAATTTAGATTTGGACTTAGAGATTGCCTTTTTAAAAAAGGATAATGCCTTTTTAAAAAAAGGATAATACCTTTTTAAAAATAGGGCAATGCCTTTTTAAAAATAGGATATAACAGTGGGGGCTTGTCAAATTTCCAATGCAAGTTCCAAAATATCACAAAAAATTTCCCAGGTCAAATATTTAGCCAATGTGTCAATCAAGTGAAAAGTCATTACTTTTCCTCGGAGGAAGTAAAGGGACTATATATTAACACAAACGGCATCGATACATATGAAAGTAAGACGTATGTGTAGAAAGTATATATCAGATGAGTGTTTAGATGTTATAAGGTTCGTCTTTCTAAAACTGTTCAATTTAACCCTGCTTAAAATTTCGTATTTGCTAAGACATTTACATGACTATTCGTGCTTTCTACAACGAAGTAATATAAGGTGAATAGAATGAAAACAACAATGTTGTTGTTATTATGAAGTTCCTCTACAGTACGCCTGAATCTGTTGGACATATGAGGCTGAAAAAATGATTAAGGGAATTTTAGAGGTAATAAATAAGAATATTTAGATTCAACGTTATCAACAAAATCCAATACTTCCAGGGGTGTTTTGTAGACCATATAATTGCTTTACAACGAAATTTTGAATGATCTCATCTGAAAAAATGATCAGTCTTATTTCAATAGCTTACAATATTTGCTCTCCAGCCGTATCCGAATTTCTGATCACTTTTTACAGTCTTTTTATTAAATAAATAAAAATCATAGGAAAACCAAAGTAATGAGATTCACTGGGACAAAGAAAGCGAGGCTGGTCTTTAAAGCTGCAGGACTCAAACTCGAGCAAGTAGAACATTTTAACTACTTAGGTAGTACGCTAGAAGAAAACGGGCATAGTAGCAAAGACATATGGAAGAGAATAGCGTTAGATTAGGATGCATTAAGAAATTGAAGGGAGCTGATGACGGGGACATTGGGTAAGGATGTGAAGAGGAGGATAGTGAAGAGCTTGATGTGGAGCGTAGCGTTGTATAGGGCAGAAACGTGGACCCTCAGAAAGGAGGACGAGAATAGGTTGCAGGCATTTAAGATGTGGGCGTGGAGAAGGATGGAGAAGGTGAGGTGGACGGAAAGGAGGACTACCGAGGAAGTGCTTGAGATGGTAGGTGAGGAAAGGAAACTTTTGATTGAAATTCAAGATCGGCAGAGTAGGTGGCTGGAGGATGTAATAAGGGGCGAGAGGTTGTTCAACAATGTGATAGAGGGATGGATATTGGGAAAGCGGGGAGGAGGAAGAAAGAGAATAGGTTTCATGGACGGGATGAAGAAGGGTAAATCGTACACTGAACCAAAAGAGGATATACTAGAGGGGGATAGGCCCCTAAAAGTGTAGAAAACTGGGAGTAAATTATCTGACATTCAACTAAATCTAGCTTTTTCGGCAAGATACTAAAAAAAACGAAATATATCGAACACTAAAGGTCGAAATGAATCTGATATTCTATCACCTAACAAAACACTGTCCAAAGACAACCTTATTCAGCATCATTAAATTGCGGTGAAAACCTGAAATCTACAAAAACTATCGTACCCTCAGGAATTCATTAAGATGGAGGGGATAAAGTCACCTTAAAAAGGGATTTATTCGTTTTTGATATTAAATGCTTAATATGAACCTGGTGGTCATCATAACACTTTGCAAGCCAGTTCAATAATTATATTAGTGCTCATCATTCATGGAGTACTAAATCTACTATGAGCAACCACAGGTTATATATTTGAAGCTCACACCTTAAGAACACCGATTAAGTGAAGAATATAAAATAAGAAGAAAAATTGAGGGAAAAGCCAGCTATGAAAAACTTGAAAACTGATGCATTTGATTAATGCATAAAAATTACTCCGTGATACAGGAAATATTTATTTGGTTGCTTAGAGGGAGGAGGGAATAACTATACTATCGCAAAAACATGACATTATCTAATAAATTATTGACTGAAAAGTTTCGCTCAAAATATATCCTAAGATAAAGAATCTCAGCCTAATAAATGCCGATCGATTATGGTCGCTATACTTAGAAATGTTCTTCAAGTGAGTTATCTTTGAATAAAACTGAGATTCCTTCAATTTGAATTGATAATTCATGAAAAGGCCATAATAAACTTTCTTCTTGCTTTAATAGCCAGATAGGAAGGCTTTTTGAGAACAGTAGAAATGCGTTCCTACCTCCACAAGTCGTATATATATATCTAACGCGAGACTTTAAAAGACGTTGAGGCCTGACTAGAGATGGGTAAATTACCTAAATTTAATCTGAGGTAAAATACCTTGGTAAATTTCGGTGATTTTCGAAAATTACCGTAATTTCCCGGTAATTTTTAAATTTCTGCAATTAATAGCTAATACAGAATTAAATAGGGAAGCCAATAGCAAATAGTTGATGAAACATATAAAATACACCCTGTTCAATTTTTAACGAGATCTAGGTGCTAGAAAGTACTTATTTAAAAAAAATTATGTCTTTCTGTAGTGCATACACCCACCATTTTCCATGTAAAATGGCTGTTATTTTTCGTCAAATATCTCGAAAAGTTGTGCGGTAAGGGGTTTATATTTTGATATTTTCGGAAGAGTGAGGTATTTTTCTTTAAAACGAGATCATTTTCATTGATTTCTAGATGAAATTGTCTGAGGTGTAAAGTTGATCGCTCCAAAAGAAGTTAAAGTAAGTAAAAATATTGTATCATTGGAAAATAAAGAATTAATTGAGTAAACGAAGGTCCAACGTTACAACAGTAAGGTGGTGAGATAAGAGGGGATATGAGAAACGGAGGAGGGGGAAGGCGATCATTGGTGGTCAGCGGAAGGGTGTGGGGAAAGGTTGTCAAAGGGACAAGGAGGTAGACGGTGAAGGGGTGGAAATGTTAATAGAGGATACGAGACACAAAACAAGGGGAAAACATAACTCTCTCTTCTTCTTTACTTTCTTCTTCTTCTTTCTCTTCAGTTTAATCCCTGGAGGCTATGGGTCGCTGTTCCTCACTCTCCTTCTCCATTCTGTCCGGACCTTCCTATACTTAAACGGGAGTAATGCTGATTAAATGGTTGCCGCTAATGGTATCGCGGGTCCGTTGGTTTCCCGTGGTGACCAACGTCGAGGAGGAGGAGCTGGGCGGATGGCCCGGCGGTGGAACGGGGAGCGATAACAACTCCTTCCTGGAGTGTATTTCTCCGCGGGGAATGGCCGGCCCCCGTGTTATTGATTATTTATGTATTTATTTCATCATAAAAGTTTGAATAATTACATTAAAACATAGTAGAGATGCATGGTAAAACCTAAAGAGGCAAATAATATTACGTATTAATAGGTCTGGATATTAATATTAACTTGTGACTGAAAGAAAATATTATATTTAACTAAATAAAGACTTGGATGAATAAAATATGAAAATAAGTAACATCCAATAAATTATATTCATATTAATTTGTTTTTGTGATTAACAACATTACACTTATACGATTATGTTGGGCTATACACTTGATTTCACATTATGCTTCAATTCCCTTCTCCTATTCAGGTAATTTATTAACATTAGGTCATTTGGCAGATTATTGAATAATGTAACTGCTTTATTATAACTACTCTTACTCCTAATTCATATATACCTTTGCGGTGTAGTATATTTTACTTGTCAATTGTACTTTGACATTGTTCATAAAGAATATACTTCCGACTGCTTCTTTCGAGCATTGGACTGCACTCAACAGGGAAGGTATGAAAACTTATTCCATAGAAAAACCATGGGAAACGGTTTAGTCGACATGTTCCCTCTGGTATAAGAATTGAACTCCCTGTGAGTGCCAAGACACTCGTGAATGGTCATAATTCCACTTAGCAAGTAAACAATCAGAAGAGATAACGGCATGATTCCTTATGCCCCCTCTTCGCTTGCCCAACCACCAAAGTTACGATTTAATCCCACACAGTGCATTAGTCAATCACCGGTCACTACACTTAATCCGCCTCGGGGGATACGGTCGCTTCCCCCACCTCTTTCGACTCACGCCAGCCTCAATCCAAACGACTTTCGTTCCTCTCTTTTTTTAGCGCCGAGTTTCAATCAGTACCGTTCCTCCTGATGAAGGATACTCATCCATCTGGAAGTGCACTTAGAATCTAAACTACCTGGTAAATCTTGTCCATGTTTTCCCTTTCTTTTTCCTAAGTCTACACCGGAGTAAATACCTAGGCACTATTTATTTCTTTTGTTCTTGAGAAAGTTTCCATTTTCGGATTTCACTCCTAAATTTTTCCAGCAATGTTTCTCAGCACTCTATCATTTCTGACATAAAATTTCGACACGCTCGTGTTCGTAGCAACCATGAAGGGCTGTTGAGTTCACTCTCCACACTTAACAACATTCCCTCCCCGCCTCTCAGTGTCTGAAAGACTCCGGTCTCAAGAATCGTTTTCTTCGCAGTACCAGGAGCCTTTTCGGCAGCAACGCAGGGCCTTCAAGCTAACGCCACTGCTATTGATCACCATAGTGTAAGTACCTTGAGCATTTTTCCTTTCATAGTAAATTTGAACTAATAAAGCTGTCCTCAGTGTCCACAGTATTGTTTAAGTTCCACAAATATTTCATATACCTGGTGATAACGATCAGATCGACCCTTCAGGGTAATTCTACATGGGATTAACTTGGCTCATGAAATACATATATATTTTTATGCTTATTCAAAGATGCTTTGGCGTTTAATGCGTCGTCATTGCGATTAAGATCCCAAGCGTCCAAATGCGTCGGCTTAAGGTAGTTTGAGCGAAATAGTTCCCTAGTCACAAAGGGCACATATTCGAAATATGTACGCGTTTTGGTTTCAGCAACTTTAGAAAGAATGAATTAAATATTGCATTATTAATGGTATAACAACATGGTCTTATTTGACGGATATTCTCAGTAATAAAATAAAAATATTTCGCTCAACTACCTTAAATGCAGAGAAAACATCGGTGGACAGTGCCGCCTTTTGTTTAATGTCAACAACCCCGTGACTTTAAGTTTATTGAGCAACTCTTGAAACGATATCCTTCCGCGCGAAGTTTCCACCTTGACAACAGGAAGCACGCACCAAAGGATTAATGTATTTCGCTCGGGAGATTGGCGGCGTAAACACGGGAGAGAACGTGCAATGGCTGCGACAGGTGACACAATACGATGCCACGCGTCGAACTCAGGCACATTCTCTTAGTGTGGACTTAACTAACTTAGTGGGACAAACTCAATACGGCCTGTGAGTGCGCAGTCACATCCAAGGAACTAGCCTTCTTCTCGAAAAAGGCTGAAAGGGACGAAAACAAGATAGTAAAGGGAATGCTAATTGCTCTCAACACTTAGCTGACGCAGCAGGTGTGTTGAAGATGGATAAACAGTTTGGCTAACCACGAAGGGAGATTAGTAACTTGATCGAGACGATTAGGAAGCTACGCACTACATTCTAGAAATGGTGGAAGGGTTTGAACGCCCTGATGACCACTAGAGATGAACTGTCTGGAGCAATGATGATTGTTCCTGATCAGGGCCCGCCAAACCCGAGAGGTCCAAGGGCAAGAGACAGGCTAACGGAAGTACACGAAGTATATGTACTTCAGTTAGATGGCTGAAATAATGAGCTATGTTTTCAAGAATCGTCGTTATTGCGAGGTTTTTCATCTACGTTCTGCGTCACACTCGTACCTACACCGTTCTCATGGGCGCGGCAGCATCAGATGAAAATAGAAGACGGTGGAAAACCGTGACGCATTCAGGATTCCTAATTGTATTGGTTCGTTGCGGAGATATAATTATTTCATTAATTTATTAATTTTATCCCGAAAACATCACCTACTCCGTTTTCATGGGCGCGGCAGCATCGGATGAAAATAGAAGACGGTGGATAAACCGTGATGCATTCAGGATTCATAATTCCATTAGTTCGTCACGATATATAATCATTTCATTAATCTATTGATTTTATCACGAAAACATCATAATTGATCTTTTAAATCGGGTTTTATTAACATTTATAAGAGGCGAACACAAACCCCCATGCGCTGAGTGAGGAAATATTCCACCAGGGCGAGACTCGAGCCCGCGTCCCTCTGATTTGCAAGAGAGAACTTCATCTACATCCATATGTTACCCTTCAATCCACCTCAAGGGTGTTTGGCAAGGGGGGGACTTATCACCAACATGCAATACAGTGAATGATATGAAATTTCACCAACATGTCCCACACTGTACGGATACTGCAAATGATACAGAAACTATTAAAATAATCCATAATGCAACTACCTAAACGAGACAAGAGTCAAGCCGAGAACATGCAAAACAGAGTGTTGCCACTACGCGGTAGATTTAGAAACATGCATTAGGGAGCACATCAATTAATCAGTTACAATACCTGTCAACTCACCTACTTTAAAGTCTTATGACAGCCATTATGGTCTCTTATCGATCGCAGGAAAAACGGAATCTCTTTTACATTAGATTTCTCTATTTTAATTCGTATGATCTGATTTTCCGTTGTATGCTTGAGTTCGTAAGATATTGATAACATCTTTTGGAAAAAAATAGGTTTGAAGTTACATTAAAGATTGAGTCTAATTTACAATCGACGGTCTGAGAGCGATTCCCATTCCAGTTATTAAAAGAGGTCAGTTACACTAACGAGACTATCATGACGGCCTTTCTCGTCTCTTGCTGATCTTCTCTGCACGCGTTCTCTGTTCATAAGCCTACCTCATGAGGATCCCAAACACTGGCAGTGTATTCCCAGCGGGGCCTAGTAAGGGAGAAGTAGCAGATTTCTCTGACTCTATCGTTGCACTTTCCAAGTTCTCTTTTAACGAATCCCAATTTCCGATCAGCTGTACCCCACTTTACTCCAGCGCCACCAGGGGTGAAGATGTAAAATATTTGTTATGGAGTTTCTGAAATAAATCGGATGTTCACTTGGATTATTCGAATTAGGACTCCGATTACTGGCGATGGACTTCCCCAATGAAGGTCAGCTTTTGCCAATAATCTTTAGATAACCGGCAGTTCCTCAGAAAAGAATCGCGTTATGTACAACTGACAACTGACAGGCAGAAAGCGTCGGTCCTCACTCCCTGACGTTGTTCTGACCTCGCAGGCTGCGACCAAAGTTGAAATTTGAACAATTCTAAAGGCGATAATATCTACGTTGAGGATCTCACTTCTGATTGGCTATGAAATGTCCGGCAAAGCAAAATCGGTTGTGGAGGGTCAGTAGATGTGAAGGGATGGGTAGGCAATTAATGGCGACCCTAAATTTCACCTTTGAGGAAGTCACGAGAGCTAACGGTAAAATTAAGGTGTAAGGGCATTGCTCTCAGCGTTAGCGAGTACTTGGAACATGGATTTTTTCAATCATAAGTTTGACTTCCTAGAAGTATAAGAATTGATTCTGTAACAGTCAGACGACTGAGCTAGGTAACTTTCTACTTCCTCCTTGCCAGGCCTCCTTCAGAAAACGCAGAGAGAATTTCAAATCTATATGACACCGAAAGACTGAATAAACAGAGTACCGGCTCAAACAATAACTTAGACAGCGAAGATAGACAAAATATGTTCATCGACTAGGCGATTCATTGGCCAGCTCTTTAGAAAAACTTGAATAGGAATCACTATCAGACCAAAACTCCAGAATTGTACTAAATTTTAAAGGTTAAAACTGGGTCCTTTCTCTTTTATTGGAATGGAGGAATTTTTGATCCACAACATATTACGGCCGGCATGAGTAAATTAGTGATCAAGACGGTTGATCATAAAAATATATGCTGTCTATTTTGTCCTGATTGTTTCATTAACAATTAGTTTCAGAATGACACAGAATATTATTATGACGCCTCACTACATCTCTAGGTCTGACATAAGCGATGAAATAAGAGAGATACATTGCCGAACATATAAGTACAAAGGTAGTTATTTCCGCGCACAATAAGCGACCACAATAAAAACTGAGCTTCACTTTTTACACTCCCATAATGCACGTCACCATTACACCTCCCTAAACCTAATCCCTTACATCTTCACTTGACTGGTGTCCTAACACCCTCTGTCACACGCCCATTCGGCGGCTAGCAGGGTTGTATGTAAATTTAGATGTAAGTTCCCCTGGTAATAATAAGAAATTGATGTGTCAAGCATACAATTTCACTTCAGTTTTCCACTTCTTTACAACTACTATAAATCTCGCACGATTGAAGTCTCAAACTTAATATTTTGACAATACGCTGCACTTGCTCTACATCATTCTGGTCTGTGGTCCGCACATATTAAATAAGTCAACCCCAGCAGGGAAAATCAAGTCAAAAATGTTTGATTAAGCCGACGCATCACACGCAATCGGCCGGTCGCATTTCGTCATGATCTTCCGACCGCAGATTTATTGTTAACGACTTGTGCCATCAACTTGAAATTTTCAGAATATAAAGTATAGACCTTTGTATTGGGGTACCTGTACCTAAAATATAGCTATTTTATCTCGGTACATATATAAACCACCGGAAAATTGGAAAGGCACAGCGTATATTTGTACAAAAACTAATATCTTTATCGAAAAATCGTAAACAAAGGGTGATTGATCAATTCTTCTTCTATCAGAATGCTGAGAAACAGCAGTCATGGTTATAAGATAAAATATGTAATAGGTTAATGTCGACAAGCGAGCTGAGTGATTTACAGACTGTATGCAGACAAATATACAGAATACACGGCCCCTCAAAGATGAGACATCGAAGAGCCAGTGTGATTTCTGACCCATCCTGAAGTGAGAGGCTCCCGACGTCAAAACGCTTCGATCGGGCGCGTCTAATCACCCCACCTGGAGGATTGTCCTCAGAACAATTACTTACCAGTGGGTGAGATGCGTTCTCTTAAGGGAGCCAAGTTAGTCTACGGCTACCTTATTTCTATTACGAGTAGAATCGCTTGCTCTAACTTTTTATCCTCTGTAGTTATAATAAAGATCTTTGCATTCTCTCAGCTCTACATATTTAATAGCTCTCCAAACGGAGAAAATGAATTCTGAATGTGACTGATTTTGAGCGCAAAGGCATTTTTATTTGCTTCTAAAAAATAAAGGGTTAGTTCAATACGTATAGATTACTTAAAGAACAAAAACACTCCAATCTGAGACTTTCCTTCTTCGTATAGTTTTTTCTAATCGAAAAGCAATTAAAAAAAATAAAATATTGATTTCAATTCTATTTCAACAATGAAGAAATGTCAAAGGGAAAAGAAAAAATAAAGAAAATATAGAATTTTGGTATCTCTCTTCTGTTATTGGTAGTTATTGAGATATCAAGGATACAGTAAACACCAACATTATCACAAATTCTCATGCGTCATATTGGAAAAATGGCCGCCGAGATAAAACGAAGCTGGATAAAATGTTTTAAGTCGTCGCATCCAACTGCCTGTACACGTGGGTATAAGCGCACAAAAGAATGGATCTAAAAAATGGTTAAGCCACTATAATTGTTTTTTTTTTTAAATGGAATAAACTATGAGGCATACATTTTTTATTCTCAGTCACGCCTGTTCAGAAAGGCTGCCACATCACTTCGTAGAACTTAAAAATTAGATAATTTCTAACAATTAAATCTTACAATGATGGCGCTAGATATCTGCTACAATCAAGCCTATGACTGGATACGCTGACATATCTATGGCCTTGGCGTCGGCTATTTCAACTACTTTGTCCCTAAATGTCTAAATAATTCTTTCTGTCATAGCGTTAAATGTTGGTGAACTGCACCCAATCTTGAAGTAAGCGATGCAAAGGGGACTTAAGAATGGAGCAGAGGAGGATATTTTCCAGAAGAAACCCGATCCCTACTTGAGTGTCTTGTGGAGGGCACTTCAAGTACAGTACTCCGTCTGTCGGATGAGACGCTAAATCGTGGTCCCCTTGGCGCCTTTCGTTAAGAGTAGGCTAAAGCCGACGCCGGGTTTCTCACCACCCTTCCTCCCTTACGGCGCAAATGACCTTAGCTGTCGGTGGCCTTCCCAAATATCCAATCCAACTCTTAAGAATGGACACCTTGCAACCCCTGATTTTTCTAGAAATTTCATGGAGATTGTTTGATGAAATTAAATTCCTCACAACAGATGCCATTAGTTTGTAACGTCACTCTCATGTAAAATTATAGGGCAGTTAGCGATTTTTTAAATGAACCAAACTCGGAGGAAAAAGCCAGATCCGGGAAAAAAAGATTGAAGAAAAGCAGTTTATGGAAGACCATTCCATAATATAACGAGATATACAATAATAAACAGTTGGGCAATATTCGATATTAGAGAAATGGAATTCCTTTCGTGGATTTTGTTTGATGAAAGTAAATTGGTTCAAAAAATATGATCAAAAAACCATCTAACTTCCTTTACATGCTTTTGAGTCCTTCGACAGCATATAATTTGATGTTTAGCCATCTGAATCACTAATTTATCGTGGTGATTAAATCGGCCGTAATATGTCGTGGTTCTTATAAGCCGAATGCAAATGCACACCTCACACGACAATATTTTAGGACAATTCGTAATTGAAATTCTGGACGAAATCTCAATTTCTCATACGAAAATATTTTATCCGAAATACTTCCATCACTTATTCAGTACAGTCGTAAAAACGCATGGACGCCTTGGACATTCGCTTGGGGTAATTATGTAGACTGCGTGCTCTAACCATGCTCGATCATAGCCTAACGATTTGCATATAATCATTTAAGGAAACGTTATAAAAATCTGTAGATTACTCCCCCTCTTGACCCAGTTTGTGGCCAATAAGTTGGCAATACAGGGAAAATAATTTCTAAAGATCATGGAGAAAGAACATGCCTGACGAAGAAAAGACTTGGCACTGTAACGTTTAAATGCTGGCGCTCCGGTGCGCCCACTGCTTTTCTTTTGTCTTTTGCATTTGCCTAGACAGCCGCGGAGACCGCTGTTGGCAGAGAGGGGGGGTATGAGCTACGGCTCGGATTGAAAGGAGGCAGTTTTCGTCCGAGAGCTCGGTCGTGAGCAGTTTCGCGGTGAGTCTCGTTCTCCTCTTGGCTTTCGTTAGGTTTTGGACTCCCCTTCGGATGAGTAGACAGGGTTTTCTGTTTTGTAGAAGTTGTTCCTTTTCCTTTTCTTTACCTTACCCCTTATTCCTTCCCAACCCCATTCTCGATGATGAACAGGTGCTCGAGTCAACGAGTGGTTGACCGACACTGCCTATACTGAGAGAATTCCTAATTTTCTTTAATTTAATATATTTCATCCCACAACCTTTCCCTTTTCCGAGTGCGGGCGGAATCCATTTCCCGTACTGGCGCCCATTGTGTCCGAACTTTGCTGAGCCCTCCCGGGAAGAACGTTACATTTCTGGCGCCCAACGTGGGGCCATCGATTGGCAGCTCTCAACATTTTGTGAGTTCGTAGACAGGCGGTTTCGGCGGCATTTCGGCCACGAGGTAAGAAACCAAAAAGAAATTAGGCAGTGTAGGAACAACGTTGTTTGTCCTCTCCCAGTCGTAAAACCTTTCCGTGGTCCCCCTGTTCCTGTAGATAATTCCCGACGGACCCCGGGAAGAGAAGACTAGTTCCCCTACTTCCTTTCCCAATTTGATTTGAGTATAGAGATGGAGGGTAAGACAGGTACCTCGTGGATCAATGAGCTGTCGAAAATAGACGCCGTCTCATATTGCGAACGCTTTGGCCTCTCTTCTGAGGGCACCTTAGATGAGTTAAGGGCTAGGTTACGCGAATATTGCCGGAATTTACAGACCGGGGAAGCCTCTGCCCCTTCTCCCGAGCAAAGTGGGTTTGAAACTTTACTTAGTCGTTTCGTAGAAGCCATGACGGCCAAAGAAAATCCGCGCACAGATTCAGTGGAATGGGTAAAATTGGCCTTGCGGAAGGGGCTCTCTTTCTCGGGTGAAGAGACGGAGAGTGTCGTTTCTTTTATAGAGCACTGCGATGAATTTCAAGTTTTTAACCAAGTTCCTGAGGCCGTCATGTGTCGCCTCGCTCCCGAAATATTAAAGGGAAAAGCGTTACAATGGTTCAGGGTTAATAGAGACTCAATAGACACGTTCGATGCTTTAAAAGAGCGACTACGAGAAGCGTACCAACCCGCCAATTATGATTTGAGATTGAGAAAAGATATGTATGTACGCAGTCAAGGCGCAGGTGAAACGATTAACGAGTTCCTTACATGTATGACAGCAATGAATCGGCGGTTGACTCTCCCGTTAACTGAGAACGAATTGGTTGGTCTAGCCTACGGCAACTTACACCCTGAATATTTGGCTCAAATTTCGTCGGGCTCCTTTCATACGATGAGGGAGTTGTTACTACACGGACGAGCGATTGAAGCACAGAAAGCCAGAATCGAATCATATAAACCTCCCCCTAATCCGCTAGGTATGGTAGACTCCGAATTCGGATTCCAGAGAAAAAAAAGTCCATCACATCCGACCTCGTCCGTGTCGGCAATCATTTCAGTGAATGAAAAGAAGCATCCTGAGGCTAAGTGTTGGAATTGTGACGCTGGGGATCATTTCTTTCGCGATTGTAATAAACCTCTCTCACGGTTTTGTCACCGTTGCGGTCGAAAAGGGCAGGTTGTACGGACGTGTGACTGCTCGGGAAACGCTCTCGCGACACCTTCATTCCCGGCCGAGGGCGTCGCACCCCAAGGCCACCGCCGGTAGGTCGGGAAGAGGATTGGTATACCTGGTTAGACATCGTCCGAAAATTCATGTGCCCCAAGTCGTCCTCGGTAAGCTCAGTCTCTGGGAGATTCTTCATAGAGGTAGAAATTTACGGTAGACATTGGCCCGCTTTGATTGACAGCGGGGCTACTAGTTCAATTATAAATAGGTCGGTCGAAGCGTGGTTACGGCATAACAATATTACCATACGCGATCGAATAGTGAATCTCGAGATGGCGGACGGACGTCGAGCATCTACTTCTAAGGCGGCGACACTCCCGGTGGTAGTTGGGGGGGAAGTCGTAATCGTCCATTTCGATATTTTACCGCAAATGCCGTATTGTTTAGTCTTAGGAATGGATTTTTTGAAATACGTAGGGGCGAAAATCAATTTCCGCGAAGGCTCTTTTAAAACACGCCATGGAGTCGACATTCCTCTAATAACGCCGCGAGATTTCTCTTGGAAGGACCCCGCGGGACTAAAAGTGATAAGTTCGGAGAGCGAGCGCACTCCCACTCAAGATCTCGCCCTCATGCGCTTTCTGGACGCGGAGTTGAAATTATTTGATACTGTCATTGGACGCACAAATGTAGTTAAGCATAGAATAGTATTAGATGATATCCCGCCTATAAAGCAGCGTTACTATCCCGTCTCCCCAGTCATTCAGAAAGCGATCAACGAACAAGTCAACGAGATGCTCGCGAACGACATTATTGAGCCTTCCAATAGCTCTTGGTCCTCACCCGTTTTATTGGTACCCAAGAAGGACGGGTCCAAACGGTTCGTAGTGGATTTTCGAAAGGTCAACAGCCTGAGTAAGAAAGACGCGTACCCGCTACCATACATCTCGAGTATTTTGGACAAGCTTAGGGCGGGAAAGTATATTTCTACCATTGATCTTGAAAAAGGATATTGGCAGGTTGAATTAGATGAAAGCAGTAGGGAAATTACGGCTTTTACGATTCCCGGACGCGGGCTTTTTCATTTTAAAGTGATGCCTTTTGGCTTACACAGTGCAGGCGCTACCTTTCAAAGGCTAATGGACAAAGTTATAAGCGCAGAGTTGGAACCTAATACGTTTGCCTATCTAGATGACATCGTCGTAGTAAGTCCGACATTTGAGGAACATTTAAAACATTTAGAGGAAGTCTTCGCCAGACTACGAAAGGCAGGATTGAAAATAAACGTCGATAAATGTCAATTCGTAAAGCCGAGATTGAAATTTCTGGGTTATGTTGTCGGGAATGGGGAGTTAGAAATGGATCCTGAGAAGGTGGCTGCTGTGGTGAATTATCCTTCCCCCACGAATATCACGGAACTTCGGAGATTTTTGGGATTTGTAGGATGGTATAGGAAGTTCGTGCCAAGTTTTTCTTCCGTAGCCGCCCCATTGACTGATTCGTTGAAACATAAGAATAAGAAATTCCAGTGGGGAAAGGAACAGGAAGTTGCTTTCACTAGGTTAAAAGAATATCTTTTGTCTGCGCCTATATTGGCCTGCCCGCACTTCGACCTGCCGTTCGCGGTGGAGTGTGATGCATCAGGCGTAGGAATTGGAGGAGTGCTAACTCAGAAAATTGACGGGAAAGAGCGCGTCATCGCCTACTGCTCCCGTACCTTGTCCGCCTCTGAAAGGAATTACAGCGCTACAGAACGCGAGTGCTTGGCGGTATTGTTTGCCATTAGCAAATTTAAGCAATATATAGAAGGCTATCGTTTTTCAGTCGTCACAGATCACGCGTCACTCAGATGGTTAGCGAATTTTGCGAATCCTCAAGGACGACTAGCTAGGTGGGTCGCTCAACTACAACAATACGACTGCGAAATTATTCACCGCAAGGGCAGCTTCCATGTCGTTCCCGATGCTTTGTCTAGGCTTGGGGCGGTTCATGGTGACGAAGGATTAGACACCCAACAACATTTAGGTGATGCTTGGTACACGGAACTCTTGCAAAAAGCAAAGGAGGGTCGATCTGACCATTCTGGTCTCCGACTTTCGAATGATCGATTGTATCGCAAAGATCGGGATGGTTCGTGGAAACTGTTAGTTCCAAAGTCCTTACGTCCTCGTATTTTAGAAGAGAATCACGCTTCAACTTTGGCCGGACATATGGGCTTTTATAAAACCTTCCGTAAAATCCGTGACTTTTATTCGTGGCCCAACCTGCGAAAGGATGTCAGTGACTTAGTACGCCGCTGTCGGGTCTGCCAGCGGTATAAAGTAGAACAGACAAAACCTGCCGGACTAATGCATCCACATGAAATGGTCCGTCCGTGGACGATAGTCGCCTCGGACATAATCGGTCCTTTACCAAAGTCTTTGAAGGGTAATCGATATTTACTGGTGTTTTTGGATACGGCTACCCGTTGGCCAATCGCCATTCCCTTGCGTTCAGTCAAAACGGTACACGTTGCTAACCTTTTGCGCACGGGAGTAATAAACCACTGGGGTTGCCCGGAGATGTTGTTAACCGACAATGGACCCCAGTACGTTAGTAGGGTGTTGAAGAAGGTGTGCCAAATGTTCGAGATAAAACTTTGTCACACCGCGCCTTATTTGCCTCAGGCCAATCCCTGTGAACGAACCAACAGATCGCTTAAAACTATGATAGCTATGTTTTGTGAGGATAGTCACCGAAAATGGGACGAATCTATATCCGATTTGATGTTTGCCTTGAGGACGGCGGTTTCCGAGACAACCGGTTTTTCTCCTGCCGAACTAAATTTGGGAAGGAAATTGAGAAAACCAAACGATTTGTATCGCGAGTCCGCTTCCGGGGAAGTTACGGAGTTCGAGCCCCACACTTATGCGGAGCGTTTACAAAAATCGATTAAAAGAATGATTTCCGATGCGGCGGAAGCGCAACGGAAAGCGTCGGAGAAGCAGGCCCACTATTATAATTTGAGACGCAGAAAAGTTGAATATCCAGATGATACACTAGTATGGCGGAAAAATTTTCCAAAGTCCGCCGCCGGCGAGTTCTCTGCGGCAAAGCTGGAACCCAAGTTCATTGGCCCTTTTTTAGTTAAGCGTAAGGTCGCTGACTCTATTTATGATTTGGTTACGATAGGGGGTAAGGCCTCCGGGCAATGGCACGTTCGGGATTTGAAGCCAGTGTATTGAGCCATTGCAGTGGGCGAGTTTGGTTATTTTTTGTTTTCTTTCGTTTAAAACAAGGCACGTTTGTTTTGGGGAGGGGGGTGATGTAACGTTTAAATGCTGGCGCTCCGGTGCGCCCACTGCTTTTCTTTTGTCTTTTGCATTTGCCTAGACAGCCGCGGAGACCGCTGTTGGCAGAGAGGGGGGGTATGAGCTACGGCTCGGATTGAAAGGAGGCAGTTTTCGTCCGAGAGCTCGGTCGTGAGCAGTTTCGCGGTGAGTCTCGTTCTCCTCTTGGCTTTCGTTAGGTTTTGGACTCCCCTTCGGATGAGTAGACAGGGTTTTCTGTTTTGTAGAAGTTGTTCCTTTTCCTTTTCTTTACCTTACCCCTTATTCCTTCCCAACCCCATTCTCGATGATGAACAGGTGCTCGAGTCAACGAGTGGTTGACCGACACTGCCTATACTGAGAGAATTCCTAATTTTCTTTAATTTAATATATTTCATCCCACAACCTTTCCCTTTTCCGAGTGCGGGCGGAATCCATTTCCCGTACTGGCGCCCATTGTGTCCGAACTTTGCTGAGCCCTCCCGGGAAGAACGTTACAATATGTCCACGAGATTTATCTACAGTATGTATAACATCTGTTACTTTCGACTGAATCAGTCACAATGATAGGCTACACATGTGTTCACATAATTAAGTCCAACATTCAACGTATCTATATTTTACCATTGTTTATTTACGTATGGTCTTAATATAAAAAATTCATTGAAGACTAATTTCATCCACAGGATTTATGAACGCCTCAAATTGATATTTACTTTCGGTAGCAACATGATTTAGCTCAGTAGAACAAAAAAACAGTAAAAATCTTGAAAAGAATGCAAAAAAAGAGGAAAACTAAGTTACAAGACAATTGTAGCGGGATACCGAGAAACGACGGCCACTCCTAGAAAGTATGGAACGTAACGGAGAAGCTAGAGGGAAATTGGAATGCCCCAGCCGTGAACTGTCGATTCTGGGCGCATATGAAAACGAGTATTAGCAGGAGGCATGGGTGCGTCCTGTGCAACGAAAGTGTTTATTGTTGTTGTCATCGTCAATAACAATTTTATTTTTCTTCCTCTTGTTGTGGAACCTTGCATGTTTCAGGCATTCCTGGGTATAGATTTCTCTCTCTTTAGGACCAACTCCTGCCCATTGCATTGACTTCACTGCACCTTTTCAAGAAAGAAAATCAGCATGACAGTTTTTAGATACCTGAATATTAATTGATAATTATATATCACATGACCCAGTTTCCAAATTAAATTTGAGCCTGAACTGACAATTATAGACTAAGTACTTAGAATGATAAATTTAGAAGAGACGCAAGAGGCAGTCACAATGAAAAACTTGCTACTCGTGTTACCCTGGTCCCAACTGATTACCATAGACAACTGCTGATTATTCCAGTGGTTTAAAATGTGAAGGGTAATATGGGTGTTTTTGCAGAAGAGTATGAAATAGGTAATGATAAATAAATTGAAGCAATTGTCACAATTTGCTCTTATCATACTCACCACTGACAGTGCAGTTCTTCAAGTAAGACTTTGAATACGTCTGACCTGCACCTCGATTATATAATTGTGATCCCTATGACGGCAGGTGATAGCGATGATGGCCAGTGTCACCAAGCAATCATGTAAACCTCCATCATAGTCCATATCATGGTTGATGCCTGATGTCACAAGGGTAATCACAATGCACGTCCCAAAAAGTATTCTCATATGTTATAGTGATGGATGTATTTTTGAAGAGCTGATGTAAATCAAGGAGACATGAACTATAACATCGTGACGAGTAAGTTAAAAATCGAGTAGGCTAAAAATCGAGTAAGTTATTGTCAGCTAAACACAGTCAGTAAACACTGCCAACAAAATGTCAGCACTGTCTAATTTTTTTATAATTTTTATTTGACAGTAAGCAACACACTGCAATAGTCATCGTCAAGAGGTATAAAAAGTAAAAACACAAGGGAAAAAATATGCAAAAGGAAATTCAGGAATTAAAATTTGAGGTCTGAAGTACATATTACACTCCTCGAATTCCTGCAATGAATAGAATGCTTTTTACAAAAGCCATCGCTTAACCCTCTTAGTGCTGACCCCTGCCAGCGGTTCTAGTGAGAAATGCGGAGGGTATTTAGAATGAAATGCATTACTCTAGGAAAATATATATTATAAAGTTATTCTTTAAAATATCCATATCCAAAGTTTCTTATTGCGTATGAATTGCATTAGGTAATAATAAAAAACGCTTATACTTCGTACAAAAAATAATATTAATTATATTTGTGTGCAAAAGCTAAACAATATTTTGCCTATGAGCCGATATATCGACCCTCTGCACTTTACGCCTGAGATGCCAAAGCCGATATATCAGCCCGCCGCACTAAAAGGGTTAAAGGTCAATTTGAACCTAGACAGGCTGACAAACCTAGCCTCTCGGGGCAGTATATTAAAAAATCTAAGTTTAAGTACATAAAAACAATTGGCTCTTTTGGATAGTCTAAAGTGAGGCACCACTAAATTGTCCCTTTTTCTTGTGAAGTGGTGATGAGAGCTGGCTCCTGTCTCTAATGAGCTCAGGTTTTCTTTCACTTCACATACACCTTTATAAATATAATGACCATAGAGGGTCATAATACCCAGTTTTATAAAAAGAGGTTTATAATACTCCATTGAGTGCAAACCTGAAATTTAATTAATAGTACCCTTTTTTGCATCTTGAAAACACCTTTGAGTTGGAAGCATGACCCCATAATTCTATGCCAGATGTCAGATGACAATGGAAAAGGGCAAAATAAATTTGCCGCTGGTAGGAGTTTCAGTTTCCGCAGCATATAAGTTACTTTGGATAACTTGGCAATGGTAGAAAATATATGAGAATCCCATTTTAGTTTGCAGTCAAGTTCAAAGCCAAGTAATCTGAGACTTTGATTGTGGTTTATTTGTGGGCTAAGTGAAAATAATGCTATTTGAGTTTTATCATTGTTTAAAGCAAGCCCATTAGCAGAAAACCAATTTTGAGCTACCGGCAATACAGAATTTGAAATACTGTTTGTATTCAACAAGTCTTTTACATTTGGAACAAAAGTAGTGTCATCGGCATATAGTAAAGACATGCATGGGACGTTCTTAGGGAGGTCATCTAAGTACATAATATTAAACAAATTTCATTTTTATATCTTTGATATTGCTCAAAACAAATATCTTCACTGTCAAATTCATTAACTTTATTCCATGGAGCTTTATTAACAAATGTTTTTCTGGCATTGTGCATAAAGTATGTTGTCAGATCATATCCACCATGATTTTCCATACAGCTCATGTAACTCATAATTAGAAGGTATGAGATTAAAAATATTAGCACCCTAGTAGCAATTGATATCCATACAATATCCATAGAAGGTTACCAATATCCATAAAGTGTTATATCTAAAAGTAATATTGTGGGGGTATTGTACCCAGACAGCACAGATTTCGATGTACCGCCTTTGCATTCGGATAACATGGCAATACGTTCGAGAAGCCGTATCGCATCGTTGTGGATATCACGTTGTAGTTGTCACTATAGTGATATTATACTGGGAGTTGACTGGGTGATAGTTTTTTGTTTTGACTTGAGTAGTACGTAGAGCAACATTGTGATGAGTTGTTTATCATTGTTTATCTTGTGTCTCTCTATATGAAGGTGTAAGTAAAGAACAGTAATTGACTCTTTTTTATTATATTACCACTCTTTTTCACTATTGAGTATAAATAAGTACAACATATTAATCTACAGAAAATATTTTAATCTTTAAATATAAAATAATTTTTAAAATTTATTTTAAATTACAATATTAAAATATCTCTTCGTAAGTGGCATTTGATATTTTTGAAAATATTCTATAGTTACTTGTTTATTTACGTTGCTTGTTGTAAAATGCTTTTGGAAAAAAATTAAGCTCTTTCACTTTGGGTGTTGAGATCCAGTAGAAAATAAATATATTTGTGATTACATAAATGTATCCAAATACTAGAATTTATTTTTCTATTGTGACAGAATGTCTGAATTTTTTTCCAATTTTTGCAATGAAATCAATCCCTTAAAATTTACCATGCCTGTTTTTATTGACTTTTTCAATGAAATTGATCTTCATTCTCTCATTGGGTTCAATTAATTTCTTCAGATAATTAGTGAATTTGCAATCAGGATTCAATCATACTAATTGTGCATTTAATTGCTTTAGATACTTAATGTTTCCAGTCAAATTCTTTACAATGGAGTGTGAAATACGTTTTCATTCACCAACTTGAAAATGTGTTTCACTCTCATTGTAAAGAACTAGATTTGAAAGATTAGGTACAGCCATTACAGGCGACTTTAGTATGGTTGAGTCCTGATTGCAAATTCACCTAAGAGGAGGAGGGGCACTCCTTCCTTATTAATGTCCAATATAGATTTTATATGGATGGCAACTTTGGATGTTGTTTGGATACCCATACTATATTATTAGATGAAAATTAGATGTTTGGTAATATCTGTTAGACTGAGCAATTTCTCATATGTAAAAAAAGGGAATGTACATAAATGTGTGTATCGGTATCCAGTTTTATGATGATGTAATAATATTATAAACAGTCTACTTAATCAATCTACTTAAACAATCTACTTAAGTAGATTCAATTGTAAAGTAGTTCAGTTCAGATGTGATAATGGTAGGGAATATGTAAATGAAGAATTAATTTCATTATTTGAGGAACAAGGGATTCAGTGGGAACTAACAATTCCTTATACTTATAAATGGAGTTGCTGAACGAATGAACCGGACAATTAAGGACAAAGCTAGATGTATGTTAATTGGCAGTAACTTACAGAAATCTTTCTGGATTGAAGCAGCTTTAACTGCTGTGTATTTAATTAACAGAATACCTACTAAGGCTATTGATTCTTTGAAAGTTCCAGCAGAACTCTGGTATGGCGCTCGTCAAAATTTGAGAAAACTGAGTCTTCGGTTGTGTTGCCTTTGTCAAAAAGAACAAAGATGAACTTAAAGGAAAATTTGATGAAAAGACCAAGAAATGTATTTTTATAAGTTATTGTTCTAACGGATTTAAGTTGTGGAGTATAACTGAGAATAAAGTGATCTCAGCATGTGATGTTATATTTAATGAAAATAAGACTAAGTTTGATGGTGAAAATTATGTAGAACTCAGAAATGAGAGTAAGAGTGAAAATGCAGAAGAAATTGATAATGAAACTGAAAATGTAGAAGAAGATCAAGGATTGAGGAGGAGCACAAGAGTGGTAAAAAGGCCTACTTATCTTACAGATGATGCAACATTAGCTCTTAATGACTGGATTCAGAGAGAGGATAAAGATACAATAGAACTTTGCTTGTTGACTCATTTTCTTACTGATGAAAATACTAAACCTCCAATTCATGTGATTGAAGAAAATTCTAATTTAGTTTTAAATGCAATAGCCTTTTCTGAGGGTGTTCCTGAAACATTTGATGAGATAGAAGGTAGGAGTGATAATAAGGAGTGGATGAGAGCTGTTCAGGAGGAAATGAATGCACTTCAGAAAACTAAAACTTGGGAATTAGTTCAATGTCCATCAGATAGAAAGCCAATTAAATGTAAGTGGGTTTTCGCTCTAAAAAGAGATGGTAATGGAGAATTAATTAGGTATAAAGCTAGATTAGTGGCAAAGGGATGTTCACAAAAAGAAGGTATAGATTATACAGAGACATACGCACCTGTAGCAAGACTGTCATCACTTAGAACTCTGTTAAGTATAATTAATCATAAAAATATGTACACCTGTCACTTAGATGTAAAGAATGCTTTCCTGAATGGAGTGCTAAAGGAAGATATCTACATGATTCTCCCTGTAGGTATGAAAGTTAAAGAAGGCATGGTTTTTAAGTTAAAGAAGACATTGTATGGACTGAAACAGGCTCCTATGGAGTGGAACATTAGGTTTCATGAGTTTATTACCAAACTTAATTATAAGCAATGTGGAAGTGACAAATGTTTGTATGTAAGATGTATAAGCTCTACTATTGACTATGTATTGTTGTATGTAGATGATATAATTGTTGCAAGTAATGAAAAGGTGTCAATTGAGAGTACAGTAAAAAAATTAAGAGAAGAATTTAAAATGAGAGATCTTGGTGAATTAAACTATTTCTTGGGTATAAAGATTGAAAGAAGAGAGGGAAGTATGTTTCTGAGTAAGACTACATATATTGAAAAATTACTTGAGAGATTTAATCTGGTTACAGCAAATCCAAGCGATACTCCTTTGGCAACTGGTAAATTTTGTGGTGTTCAATCAGAACCAATTCAACATAGTAGATATAGAGAATTAATAGGGGGTCTTATGTATGTATGCTTGTGTAGCAACAAGGCCGGATATTGCAGCAGCAATTAGTTTTTATGGTCAATGTCAGACCAAACCAACTAAAGCTCTGTGGACTGGTTTAAAAAGAGTTCTGTGTTATTTAAAAGGAACTAAAAATTATGGGTTGTTATACAAAGGTCTTAATGATGTTGTTGGGTATGCAGATGCAGACTATGCTAATCATAATGATAGGAAGTCTGTGTCAGGCTATGTTTTCAAAGTTTTTGGAGATGCAATTGTTTGGGCTTCAAGAAAACAGCACACAGTAGCACTTTCATCTACTGAAACTGAGTTTTATGCCCTAGCTTCAGCTACTGCTGAACTCCTTTGGTTGTGTAATTTACTAGTTGAATTGAAAATTGAGGTGAAACACTCAATTGTAATATATGAAGATAATCAAGCCAGTATTAATTCTTTGTCAAAATGGGATCAAAAGAGACTGAAGCATATAGATGTAAAATACAATTTTGTTAGAGATTTTGTGAATAGGAAGATGTTAGATGTTCGTTATAACCCTACTGATTGTCAAGTAGCTGATATTTTCACTAAAGGGTTGCCATTAGCATCATTTGTAAAACACAGAGAAGGACTAGGTTTGACTGAAGGATAATGAAGTGTAATGTAATGTTGAATAATGCGTTAAATAAATAAAATTTAAGGAAAAGGGGATAGATGAATGAGAAATTGAGGAGGAGTGTTAGACTGAGCAATTTCTCATATGTAAAAAAAAGGAATGTACATAAATGTGTGTATCGGTATCCAGTTTTATGATGACGTAATAATATTATAAACAGTTATTATTTGTACGGTGAATGTAATTGTACGTATAAAATAAAATCATAAGAAAATCATATATTAACAATATCCAAGTTGGATATTACATGGATGGCATTTGGTGGCAACTTCGGATATTGTGTGGATATCTACACAATATTCTTAGATGAAAATTGGATATTGCTTGGATATTATAGTTGGATATTACAGATATTGTGAGGATATTGTATGGATATCAATTGCTATACCAGGGCAAACCTTATTGTTATATTTTTAACAAGTTATTTGCATGCTACAAAGGTGCAAAATGTTGAGAATACAATCATATACATGTATCTATGATGTGTTATATACATAGCAACTGTTTTGGTTTACTTTAAAAAAAATATGGGTTACAGTTAATATACTCTTTTGTACCTCAGGTGTTTCTGATTTTAATACAGATTATTATTTTAAAAATCTCACTCTTTCTTATCACTACCACACGAGGTTATGGGCCTTTGGGAAAGAGTTGTATTATCAAGGATTTGTCAAATGGCCAATACTCAAGATAAATATAGGATTGAACAGTTCATTGGAAAAAATTACAACCACTGGAAATTTCACATGGGACTTGTGCTGGAGAAAAATGAGATTCAAGGACAAAAAGACCACTTTTCACTTGAAAATGTTTTTCAAAGGAAAGGTATTGCAAGTCAAATTTATTTAAGAAAGAACCTGTTGATGATGAAACCCAAAGAAAATCAATCGTTGGAAAATTATTCTATCCAATTTGAAGAGGTTATAAGGGAGCTAAAGTCTGTAGGTGCAAAAATTGAGGAAATTGATATTGTAACTCAGCTGTTAATAACTTTACCAAAATCTTATGATGGAATTATAACTGCAATGGAAACTTTAGATACAGGCAAACTCAAACTGGAATTTGTTAAAGGGAAATTATTAGATCAAGAAATGAAACTCAAAAATAAGGAAGATGAAAATGCACATAACTCAGGTAATACCGCTTTTATTTTCAAATCAGTAGCATTCAACAAGAATAACAACCACAATTACAACAAGGAAAATAATAATGACAACTTTAAAAGTCGACAAACAGCAGAGGAAATATAAATTACTCAAGTGATGCCAATCATTTTAAGAATAACTATTTCAATAACTCAAGTGAAGGAAATTTTCAATTCAAATGTCATCAATGTGGGCAATTTGGACACATGAGAAAAGATTGGGGTGAAATCAATTAAGGTCATAGAAATCAAGCTCAATATGCAAGTTCAGAAGAAAGTCATAATTGTGGAGTTTCATTTTTAGTATCAGCTTTAAATACTTTAACAGTCAAAAGAGGCAATATTATATCTTGGTATGTTGATTCTGGTGCAACCAATCATTTAGTAAGTTCTGAAAAAAATTTTACTGAATTAGTTATTCTTGAAGAACCAATTACAATTTGTATTGCAAACAAATCTGATATGTATTTACTTGCTACAAAAATAGGTAATATTAGAGTCAAGTTGCAGCACAACTCAAGTTTTGTGTATGCTACTATCAAAAATGTCTTGTATTCAAAAGATTTACATCATCATTTGCTATCAGTAAGCAACATAGAAGAAGCTGGTTTTCAAGTGCTTTTTGAAAGAGGAAAAGTCGGAATATTGAAACATTTAAACCGTTGGCATTTGGAACAAAAGAAAAGTCTCTACAAACTTACCCTGGAAATACTACAGGAGAAGGAAGCTAATTTCAATAAAATTACTATGAATGTAGATTTATGGCGCAAACGCATGGGTCATTTAAGTAAACTGAATCTCTTCAAGGTACCTATATCAAGAATACATGGTAAAAGGAATGAATTTACAAAAAAGCAAGTTGAAAATTGATCATGATGAAAAATGTGAAGTATGCATCAAAAGCAAAATTACCATTTCTCAAGAAGAAGATCGGCGGAAAATTAATATAAGGATTTGGACATCCGAAAATAAAAAAGAAAGGTGCGTATTAATATAAAAGAGTTGCAATGGTAATTTATCTTTACTATTCTTCCATTACGCATACCATTCACATCTATGGAATTAAAGCTCATTACAAATTCTTTACCATTGTCTAATGTATGTACTATATGAGTAAGTTTGCAATAATAAACAAGAAGCGAGTATTTGGTTTAGTTTTATTACATCGTCATCGAAAATTCAACTATAGAGTAGTCAGTATGGCCTACGGAAGAGAGGATCTCGCAAGGTAAAGCTTGGTCTCCTGCTCTATGACGCGTTATAATCACGTGAGGTAAAAACATCATACTAACGCGTATTTCCTTGATTTCAAAGTGGCATTTAAAAAAGATTTTCACGAAAAAATAACAAGTATTCAAATTATAATAATGTAGAGTAAGCGGAAAAATAATGATTTAGACTCATGATTTTTTAACTAACCACAAACAAAGCGTAGCTTTCGACGTCATTACGTTTTTAGTGACATCTATCGTCCCACAAGGAAATCCAATCCCTTTATACCAGAGCCACCTAGAATACAAGGCCTGTCACGTGATCCTGACGTCACTTACAGTAGTGCTAGGACATCCATGCTGAATTTAGTGAGGATAGGGAGACGCCATTGCGGATTGGAAAGTACGAGTGTGGATGATTATTTTGGTGAAGATTGTGGTGCTCTTCTCTCTCATGGTGTGGCGAGTTGTAGTAGATAAATTTATATCTATCCTGTAACTCACTCGTATCCCCCAAAATGAAGTTCCATAAAAAGCCCCGTAAGGTAAGTAAAAGGGAGGGGTAAACAGTCAGTAAGGGCAAGGGCAGAATAGAAACATTAAATGTGAGGTCATTTGGGGTGAGCGGGAAGCTGGGGAACGTGGAGATAGAGATGGAGAGACTAGGGATGGATATATTGGGAGTCAGCGAGATCAAGTGGGCGGGGGCATACGACTGCTGGAATGACGGATATCGCGTCATATATTCAGGAGACGACCAGAAGATTGCAGGTGTAGGCATCGTACTGAAGAAAGAATGGAGAAGGAGAGTGAAGTCAGTCTAGCAGTACAGCGAAAGGATCCTGATGGTGAAACTGGAAGGAGAGCCGACGTACATAGTGATCGTGAAGGTCTACATGCCGACGTCTAGCATTTTACGGAAAAGAAATAGAAGAAGTGTATGAGAAAATTGAAGAAATCCTCGGGGTAGTGAAAGGGAAAGATAACCTCATCGTCATGGGAGACTGGAACGCAGTGGTAGGAGAGGGAAAAGAAGGTAATAGTGTAGGAGATTTCGGACTAGGCAAAAGGAATGCCAAGGGAGTTCTGCAATGAGAAAAATATTGTAGCTAACACTCTCTTCGAGCACTATCCGCGTAGAAGGTACACATAAAAGATGCCAGGTGATATTACCAGATACCAAATAGACTATATACTTGTCATAGTTAGATACAAAAACCAAGTAAAGCTGTGTAAGAGCTATCCCGGTGCGGATATAAACGGTGACCACAACCTAGTAGCCATGGAAAGCCACCTTCAATTCAGGAGAATCAAGGAGATATAACGCCAACCTAGGTGGGACACGAAAATACTGACCGAAGAAGGGAATAGAGAGAGATTCGCCGCAGCCATAGACTGGAAACTAGAAAATCAGGATGAAATGGTCATCGAAGAAATATGGGATGAGCTGAAGAGGACAATAGCAGAAGTAGAAGAAGAGCAACTGGTGAGTAAGACTGACAACACGAAGAAGCCATGGATCACGACGGAGATTAGAAAACTAATTAAAGAAAGAAAAATATACAAGAACCCTAGAAACGAAGGAAAGGCAACCCTCTACAAGAAGCTAAGGAACCAAGACAATAGAGAATGCAAGAAGGCTAAAGAGGATTGGATCGAAAGCTGCTGCGGGGAAGTCAACGAAAACATGAAGAAGGTAAACACTGACACAGCATACCAGCTAGTGAAAAAATACTTCGGAGAGAGGAAAACGAGAAGCAACAACATCAGAGATGCGAAAGGGAATATATTGATAGAGGATGAAGACATTGCGAATAGATGGAAGCAATACATCGAAAAACTCAACCAAAGGCCGACGCCGCTGGTAGAAAACCTAATGAATGACGAGAGCGAGGTTGACGAGGAAGATCGGAGCACTAGAAGACCTCAAGAAAAACAAAGCACCAGGAGAAGACAACATGAATGGAGCAATCATCAAAGCGCTCGGTAGTAAAGCCACGGATAACCTATACGAGATAATCAGGAATAGCTACCAAAGCGGAACACTTACAGGGGACTTTCAAAGGAGCTTAATGATTGCGATACCGAAGAAGACAAGAACTGAGAAATGTGGGGAGCACCGGACCTTGAGTCTAGTGTCACATGCATAAAAAAACTCACACGAATAATAAGCCGAAGAATGGGAAGAAAAATTGAAGAAAACCTCTCAGAAAACCAGTTTGGATTAAGGAAGAACAGGGGTATAAGGGAGGCCACACTATGCCTTAGAGCTATCGTAGAGAAATCAATACATGTGAACAAGCCATTGTACATACCATTATTGTGCCTGGAGAAAGCCTTGGACAATGTTGAGTGGAACAAGATGTACAGACTGCTCGAAAAGCTATGAAGGGATTACTACGATAGAAGAATTATCTACCAACAATAGGTACAGGAAGCAAGTTGTCACGATGCGAATGAGAGACGGCAGTCAGATAGAAACTGAAATTAACAAAGGAGTAAGACAAGGAAGTAACCTCTCACCAGCACTGTTCAACATGTACTTGGAGGAGGCCATACGAGAAACACAAGATATTGGACTGACCGGAATATAGTTACGCGGAGAAAAAATAAATATGCTCCCCTTTGCAGATGATATCGGAGTCATAGCTGGAAATCGCGATGATCTTCAAAGGTCACTAAACGTTATGGACGAAGTTCTCCAGGAATGCAACATGAAAATTAGTAAAACGAAGACCAAAATCCTAGTATTCGGAAGAGAGAAGCTGAAAGTAGAGGTCACCCTGAGAGGAGAGAAATTAGAGCAAGTGGATTCCTTCACCTATCTCGGTAGTACCATCACGTGGGACGGAAGAAGGACAACGGTCATCAAGCGGAGAATAACCTAAGCTAAGAAGGCGTTTATGGGAAATAGACAACTGCTGTGCTCAAAGAAGGTAGGACTACAAAACAGGAAACATTATGTGAAAACATCCATGCGGAGCGTAACGCTCTAGGGATCG